>CM021734.1:6995934-7072939 GCA_011075105.1 Heteronetta atricapilla
AAAAAAAAAAAAAAAAAAAAAAAAAAAAAAAAAAAAAGCCTTTGAATCTGCTAGTCTTGCAAGACAAATGTTGAAAGGTGAAGAGCACAGGCTTTTGCAAAGGTTATAAAGTGAATATCGATGATGCTTCTCCTCAGGGTAAAGCTGAAACAACCAATAAATGCTGGCTTAGGGATTTTTCTCTATCACTACACATCACCTGTTTGTCAGAGGGACACATGGCAGCCTGCATGCCAGTCACTTCTACCTCCATGAAGGCTCTGCTTGGCACAGATATGTCCACATTTTTCTTACTCTCTCCTGTAAAAGTTCTGGCTTAGATTCTGGAAATCCTGTTTCTAATGTGAATAACCCATTGGTGTAAGTCAAGACTAGGTCAGCTTTTAACAGTTAAAGAGCTGGCAAAACCATTACTGAGCTAATGAATCAGGAAATTAGACCTGTTTAAGTAATGGAACTATATTAAAAACATATTAAAAAAATAAAAAGGAAAAAAAAAAAAGACGAGGGAGAGACAGAGAAAGAGAAATGAGAGACTCCCACTGAACTTTTGATACAGCTGTAAGAGTAAAGAAGTACAATTTAGTTGACTATTTACACTGACCCTCACTAATGAGCAACTGTGGGTTGTATATAGCAAGGCAAAATTAGAAAAAAATGGGACTTAGACGTTCAGTCCCTGGATTCATAATGAAGCACTTCACACGGGCAGCCAATGAAGCACACCATTATCATCAAAATCTGCAGAAATATCAGTCTTTCATTGTGAGATTCCAAGGCACATTTTATTTCAGAAGTTTGCAGCTTTGCTGCTATCTGCTCCTACCCATGGATTTTCCCACACAGAATTTTCTAGAAGTAGAGCAAGGAGGAAAGTTGTCTCTTTCCCCATACAGCCATAAGTTGAGCTCAAAGCATCCATACAGATCTGCAGCTCAGACACATTGTCATTCAACCACATATATTTGCTTGTAATGTTTCTTCATACCAAAAATCCTTTAAAAAGTTATCTAATTCAACAATCAAGTAGTTAATATGTTGTCATATTTACTGTGCCATTCCAAAACCACTTTTTTTCACTTGGTCACTTGAAATTGAGGAGAGAACAGTAGTCAAGGAAGAATTTTTCTACTGTTATATTAGTTGATTTTTAAGCCTGTACTCTTCCATTTAAAAACTTATGGAATTAAACCTCATTCTGTCTTCTTCCTCTCTCATGCCAACCATAATACTTATTTAAAATTCCCTCTTTTCCTGATGTATTACAGGTCTAAAAGCCCCTGTGGTAGTTTAAACTTCAGCATCTTTTCAACAACCCCCTGATTTATGAGCTTACGGTTTCTACATTTTCAAGCTTCAACGTAAAGCAGCTAGAATATAGCAAGAAAATAAAAAATAAATAAAAAAGAGCGCTGACTTCTAGCAGCGGGATAGTATCCCTCAAGACGTGCAGATTTTGTTCCCTTCTTACTTGTGAAACAGATGGCGTTTTATGCTTAACACAATCAGAACCATTCTCTATCTGTTGCCTTCTAACCTTCCCCACCTGTGTGAAACCCAGCCAGAGCTTAATGAACATACTTGGAGCTGTCTGGACTGAATTAGTCCCAGTAGGAGTTACCCTTCAGGTACTCTACAGTCTCTCATGGCCGTGTAACTGCAAAGGAATACAAGAAACCTTTACACTGTGGCTAATTAAATAAAGGTTTGGCTCTGTTAAGTGCATTTTTTCCCTTTCAAAAGCAGGTAACGTCTAGCGTGTTGAACTATTTTGGAAGTATTTGCCACTATCTTGAACATTCTAGTAGACAAGTGGCATGAAAATTGGGTCAGAATGTGATTTTAAGCCACATTTGTCTTCCCTTTTTTTTTTTTTTTTTTTTTAAGATTTCTTCATTTCCACATACAAAAAGATGAGAATAATTGTCTTGCAAATGTAAGGCCTTAGCAAAAGGACTTTTCAAAATTCACTTACAAGACAAGACATTTAGTTCCTAAAATTCATCCCCTAAATTTCCATTTTCCTCACTTGAAATGCTACAGAAATTGTCTTTTTGGCAGCAGATTCTTTAAAATGAAGATTAAATTACAACCTGGTTCCTCTGACCATATTCTATGTCCCCAAAGGCAAATTTTAAAAATATCTCAGACATGCTAGAGTAATTTCCTTCATGCTAATTATCAATTGTAGAAAATTGTTGTACTGAAGTAATTCAGCAGCCTAAGATTGCTTCTAAAATACCTATGGTGGGATCTTTCAGCTTACAAACTGAATTTCTTGTTGCTGGCTTTCATTCTTCTGTCAGACATGTGCGGCAACTGTAACTAGTTTCCAGCCTGAATAAGTAGAAAAGGTCCATTAAATTAATTGAGTCATTCATAAAAAGGGGCAAAACAAGATTTTCAAAGTTATCTTTGACCAAGATTTGGATATCATTGTATTGCAATCAAGTGGATGACTAACCTTTCTCAGGAACATTCACTAAAATTACAAATGATCTCAGTTCTCCAACAGCAGTTCAGGAGGTTTAGCTGTGAATACTTTCTGCAGCATTAAGATGCACACAGACAAGATAGACTGTCCCATTTTGTTAACAACACACTGAGAAGAATTCTGGGAAACTGAGTCAGGCACTTTGATAAGACAGTATGGGAATCCAGACAGTTACAATGCTTGTCATCAAGAAGCAGAAGCTGTCTTCTCCCATAGCTTCATCATGAAACCTATCACAGTCAGGAAAGTTTGCAAAACTTTTGGTCAAAAGGAACCATGCCAGCTTGTTCCCCTGAAGAAAAGGGAACAAAACTTCTGCCCATGATAGCAGCCAAGGTGTTTTTACTCTTGGTGAAAGAAGGTAAAAACTGTATTACCACAATCCAAAAGGAAATAACTTTCTTGTTCATGATAGAAGAGAATGAGACAGGCAGGTCTTTAACAGAGGCAAGATAAATAAGTTTCCAGAGAGTATTTGCCTCTTTTCTTGGGCATCCCTCTGCACTTCCACATCTGATTCTCACCACAGTGCAATAGCTGGGAACCTCTATGGTAAGCAATGGCTGTCGGAACACCACTGGGCAGTGTAAGTCAACAGATGATAGCAGTGAGATAGATCAGAGGAGAAATGACATCATTATCATTTCTATAGGAAAGATCAATCTCCTACAAGAACGGAGAGAGCCAAAGAACTACGAGTCTCATCTAAAGCTACAGGGACTTGAAATGCCACTAATGATGGGGTCTTTCCTGCAGGAGACAACAGCTGATCTTTAGTGATTCAGTCCTGGGCTTCACCTCCTTGGAACATCAGTTCTTGCTGCCATCTTGGTATTGCAGTATAAACATATGCCTGGACACCATAAGCAGATTCTGAGATACCAATCTCAGGAAGGAGACCACTGCATTGGGTACTCCGTCCATCTTCTGTAGGACTAGAAGCAAGAAGTGTGTTAGGCACATAAGTCTCACATTCATACTGTAGGAACATACCCACAATAAGAGACTTTTCCTTCGAGTCATGGGAATGGCTTTAAACTCCAAAAAGCCCATGGAACAAATGGAGATCTTCTAATTTCAGGAGTGAATAGACCCATGGGAAGGATATCCACTAATCCCACATGTACTGTTAGGATACAGAACTGTGGAAGAGAGAGTCTGCTCCCTGGCCATTTTACCTAGTAATTCTAGCCCTTGGTCTTTGCCAAACCAAGCCTACAAACTTTCTACCTGCAGTATCAGCTTTCCCACCACAATGTTGGCTATGGCAAGGTAATGTAGTTTTGGAGAAGTACACTTGAAGAGGACAACATTCATTGGGCTCTTTGCAGAAATGTCCTATTTGGATTCTAAACTGATATAATGGTTGAAAGCTATTTTTCTTTATTAAAAAAAAAAAAAAAAAAAAAGTACTTTGGCAGTGAAAATCATATGCAAAAGTGAGTTGAAGAACTAACTATAGCTGAATCACTAAGTACAAAGGGGCATAGTGTAATTAAGTTCAGTGTCCTTGTGGGAGGGAATGCAACAAAACCTAGCACTGTGACATTAAGCTTTAGAAAGGGGATTTAAAAAAAAAAAAAAAAAAAAAAAAAAAAAAATGAGGAAGCTAGTCAAAAAGGCCCTGAAGTCAGAAGTGAGGAAATTAAAATCCTTCAACTCAGCATGGAGGCTACTTAAGCAACCATAATAGAGTCCCAGAAGGAATGTGTAGCCTTTCAAAGAAACAGGGAAGGCAAGAAAAATAAAATTAGCATGGGAAAACAGCAACGTTCAAGGGGTTATTTAAGCCAAACAGGTAATATTCAAAAAGAAGTGAAAACCCACCTTAAGAGAAGGAATACAACCAATGAAAGCTTCTCTACATCATGCAGACATGTTTTTAAAAGTTGTGGTGACTAAGAAGTGAGATAGGCTAAAGGGGGAATTAAAGTGAACATAAGAAAAAGGAAAAAAAAAAAAAGTGGAGGGAGGTACTGGAAAAATGGATACCAGAAAATTTTGATTGGCAATAACATTGTAAAAGGTGATTGCAGAGAAAGTAAGGTATTTCTCATTAGTGTGGAGCACACCATAGGGATACAAGTTGCCTAGGGTGAGGTAGAGAGGATGGAGTCTGGAAGAAATAGAAGGGATTAAAAGAAAGAAAAAAAAAGAATGGAAAATAAATAAATAAATACATCCCAAGGGATCCCAGCTGAAATGGGCAACTGCTCCATAGAATGGCACATCTGGGTGCTGAACACAAGGTATGACTTTACATTGAACCAGGATGGAAAGCAACAAAGCCACTGCACAGAGAGTCTTCCTTATCTCCTACACTGCACCAAGAGCCTTCAGGTGTCTTCTGCAACCCAGAGTGCCTTCTGAAAATATGAAGAGACCTGGAGTCCCTGAGAGTGTCTCATGACACTTCCAGACCACGAACAGCATGAGGCATCACGCCTCCTAAATGAGCCAGATGAAGTAGAGTCTTCCTCACTTCAATTTCATCAGGCTCCAGCAAAATAACCTGCTCCCAGCTGCACCTAACACGCAGCACAAAACACACTTGTTTGAGCTTTAGTCATTTGCGTGGTCTTTAAAGTAATTATCCACTGCATTATTCAAAGAGAGCACACAGTGTTTAGTGGATTACTGTGTCTGTACTCCTATAAAGACACAGCTAGTTTGGGAGCCAGCTGCACTGTAGCAAAGCAATAGCAAAGCAATGAGCAAACTTTTTTTTTTTTTCTCCTCCATTTTTGAGTTATACAACAAGGCTCTTTCAAAAAGAGAGAGAGAGAACAGGAACAGGGATACTACAATGAAAACCCAGTGTGTTCTAGGTAGTTCTCTTATGCCAATATATTTGCTGACCCAGTCACAAAATTGGAGGAAGCCATGGTTCATTAGAGTGTCTTATACAGTCTCCAACTGAAAATAGGCAAATTATCTTTCCATGGGCAAAAAAGGCTCTTCTGCACCCCTGCTTCCCTCCCCCCATTGAATTTTGCTCACTCGAAAGGACTGATTCACAGCGTGTCCAGCTGCAGCCATATGGCTAATTTTTGTGATGGTTTCTGCTTTTCAGTAAGAACATGCCCTCAGAGAAACAAAAAAGGAGGTTGTGGAGTACATAGTGGCAGCTAGCTCCCTCCCATAGAAACTATTTCTGTGTACACGCATGTGGATACATAGACAGGGAACCACACTACACATCAATGGATAGTGACAATGTGTTTTAAGTATGAAGGCACAGAGAGAATTTTGTGTTGAGGACAGCAAGCCTGACTGCCTGCCAATTCTCTGTAGATAGCTCAGGGTTACCTTTCCAGCTGGGCTCTGCTAACTTCCCAAAGTGTGATTCCTTAAGTCAGGTGCAATGCATTTTTTTTCTTGGAAAGCCTGTGCTATTCCTGTTCTAATTTGTTGTCCAAAGAAGTGCTTATCTCTTCATTTCCTGGTTAGGACAGATTAACCATCAGATTCTGAGTCCCGGAGCCATGGTAGACTCATGTTATGACACTAAAAGTCAGAGCAGAAGTAACCAGTAGTTTATTTGGAAGGGAAAGTCATGATCTCCCTCAGTAGCTGCTATTTGATATCCTCATGCTTTGTTCCAGCTGGTAAATATTCAGCAAGAGGTACATTTAGCTGTCTGGGACCTTATTCAGACTTATTCCTATAGATGCAAATTAATTTATAAGGGTGTAAATGGAGAGAATTTGGAGTTCTGTCTGTACCCCTGGACCAAGCTGTCTTTTATAAATATTCCTGGTTATCACTGCACTCAAATACTGAGCACACAAATGGCTGTAACTGATCAGACAAAAGGTCTTTTCATCCTACTCACTTGTCTCTATGAGCAGTCAACAACATACAAAAGCACATGTGCAGGCCAGGTACACAGATTTTTCTATACAAAATACACTCCTCCAAGACTATTCTTAGAAAATCCCAGTGGCAGAGGCCACGTCTTTTATTTTAAACATTCTAGGAGAGTTTTTCTCCCACTTTTCCTAACGCAACAGGTATTCTGCAGTCTACTTTATTGCCTCTATTTCTATTAACCAACAGCAAAGCTACTGAAGTAGCTATCCCCTATATGGATTTTGCAAAAATGTGACCAGAACCAAACCTCAGACTCTGATCCAGTCTGGTTAAAGCTAATATCTCAGTATCCTGTGATTTTGTTAGTCTGATCTCTGCTCTGCTGATTGGAAGCCAAACTTTCTTCAGGTTTGCTCCACGTAAATCATGATTCCAGCAGAAGTTCTGCACTGTAGTTTTATCACCATTGAAAAGCAAAATTCAGTTCAATGTTACATTACTCTTTTATCATTCACATAGCATACAGGTCAGCTAATAAACTCACTCTGGCTACACTTACCTAGAGTCAGGAGCAGGGGGAGGTTTTTGCAAAATATTGCTGGAATTCTATTTGTCCAGCATTGTGTTGGCTGACTTCCACAAGGAATGTGTTTAGTTAATTGAAAAGGTTTTGGTTAACATTTGCCAGCAAGAGATCATAGAGTTCTAGACATCACATACTGTGAGTATGAACTCCATTCAACCTCTGGAATACCTCTGTGAAGGCAGGAAATTGAAATATTGTGCTATATTGGCAACTAAATGGTCATTTATCATCCATGCTAAGTTTGAAGCACAGTGAAATGACTTCTAAACTCTCAAAGGGCCCTTATTAACAATTACAAGGTGTGTCTATATTATATATAGATTATGTATTGAAATACAGTTAAGAAAAATATGAGATTATCAACAGCTGTATCTACTCTCCTATTTGCCCAAGATTAAATTTGGACTATGTTCAGAGGCAAAAACACTAAATTAAAATACAATAGAGTTAAGACACCTACTGACAAAAGCAAGGAAATTTGAAGTTATAGGGGAAAACATGCCATATGTTCTGCAGTACCTAGGAACAACAGGGAGCATTCAGCTCATCATTAAAGAGGCACCCAGTTGTGCCTAGGTATTGGAGAACATATGGAACACTTCCCTGCTCATGTCTGAATTTCCTTACTATTGTCAGCTTATGGATCAAGCCTGACTTTTTTTTCCCCCTCTAACATATAGTTCAGGGGATTCTTCAAGTAGTTGTTTAGTTTGTAAATTAACATTTCATTTTATAATTATCACTCCCACTGACATATAAATTATGGCAAGCTTGCTTTTATGAAGAGTTCAGGATCTCCAGAAACCACTACTTGTTAAAATAAAGCAGTGACTTGCTCTGCATGTTTCCAAGCAGACACCCATAGAAAGTTAAAGCTGGCAAGTCTGATTGGGCTTAATGCAACTGAAAAGCAGATATTTCATTTTACACTTAGTCTTGTTCTGGGTCTAGGATGAACTGAACTCTAACATCTTGGAGCATCCTGCTCTGGACACTTCTGCCATTAAAATAACAGTGCAGCTAAAGCAAAAACTACCACGCACAGAGATGGCAACCTCTCCAGTAAAACTTTACCCAGCTGGACACCATCCTCTGCAGCAAGCAGCCCCGGGAGAACACAATTGCTGCAGGCCTGGCACGATGATGGGTTCCTTTCAATGTCAGCACGAGAGGGCAGCATTGCTCATAGCACACGTCAGTTTGCACAGAATAGCTGTCTCTTGCAGGGGAAAATGCCACCCCAATGTCCCTTATTCCCATGGAGGTCCCAGTGGAGATGTGGCAGACACATTCTGTTCCGAAGCTGCACAGAAATTAACTCTGCCTCAACTTTCTTTTTCCCCCTAATTTAAAGAAATTAATAAATGCCAAATTTTATATAATATCACTTACGTTATGAATTCATATTGAAATCTGATATATTTGTAACTTCAAGAGTCTTGTAAAATTGATCTGAATTTGGTCATCTCATTCAAAAAACACTAAGGATGAGGATGGGGAAGGAACATGTGTGGTGGAGGATGTGAACACATATTAGGTCCTGTCTAATCTGAATCACAGCATGATCTCTTATAACCATGTCTCATTTTTCTACGAAACAAGCTAAAAGAGCGTGCCTTTCATGTTTTGCTTCCTGCCTCCAAGTCAGACTGTTATTTCAGTAAAATTAAATTAATTAGAGTATAAATTTAATGTTTTAGAAACTTCCAATGTTCTTCTTTGCCCCCACTTTGTTCAGAAAGCAACAAAGTCTTCACAGACTCTGAGCAGGCCAACTGTTCCCTTGGCCTTACAGGATGCTGAGCCTTCACTACTACTCGTTTTTGCAGTCTAGGACTAAATCTGAATCCTAAGAAACTGACCTGAACATCACCTGAGAAAATCCTGCACAGCCAAAGACAAACCTCCACAAAGCCTCTGGGATCCTCAATGTTGTCTATGCCAACATTGTCAAGGATCTAAGTGTCTCTGGCAAGCTGAACCATTTCAAGCTGCATAAAATTTAGGGTGGAAGATTTGTAAGGAAATCTCTTACCAAGAACAGAAAGAGACAGAGGAAAGCACAGATAACATTTTGTTGTGCTTAATTTCCTATTCCAGTGTCTCAGCTCTCCTGGGAAGAAATGTCCTTCCCTTTATTAAAGACCTTAAGAGACTGGAAACGCTACAATTCAGATCTTAACAGTCTGCATTGATGTTGACTACACAGTTATTAAGTTGTCTTCCAGAAGTTCATCCAGACCCTCCATACGAAGAGGCTGTAGAGCAAACATATTGGCGCTCCCCTTCAGATGCCCTCTGTCGCCTTG
Organism: Heteronetta atricapilla; assembly: GCA_011075105.1. NCBI lineage: Eukaryota > Metazoa > Chordata > Aves > Anseriformes > Anatidae > Heteronetta > Heteronetta atricapilla. The sequence continues at coordinate 7,005,137 of CM021734.1, forward strand.
AGGATTGCCAGCAGTATCTCTAGGGCAACCGCTGTAACCGCTCTGCCCCGTGGGTGCAGGAGAGAAGCGCTGAGCTGCAGCTGGGGAAGTACAACCTTCTGCACTCAACTGCTGAAGAATCCCCTGGACTGCAAGAAACAGCTCCACTGACCTCCTTTCCTCAGCACTCTGCACTGACACGACTTCAGCACTTGGGTGATACAGTAGAGAGCATCAGGTATGTTCTTTGCCTTCTACTTACTGAACATTCACAGCCAGACTGAAGTGTTAAAGATCAAAGGATCCCTTGCATGAGCTGTGTCTTCCTCTTGATCCTTTATCACCTTTTAGAAAACAACAAAACTACACTAATGACTCAAAATCGCTGAGTTCTTTCCAATCACTAGCATTTTTCTACCTATTTAAAAAGACAGAAAGCCTTTCTTGAACACCTGCAATTCACGTCTTGTGATAGCCATCACTGCACAGACACCAAAGCTAGCATTAGCCCAGCTCCATGGTTAGATACCAATCTCTCCACTAAAGAGCAACTGCTTGGAGATGGGCTCCAAACTCAGCAACATCACAAAGTTGACAGCTGGGAATATTCCCACAGTGCCTTAAAATATTGTGGTTGCTCTGCTCCAGAAAAGTGTCCAAGTCTGGGGAGAAAACATACTGACCTTAAAAAAGTGACAGATGTCCCCTGTAACTCTGTCAGCCTGCAAGGGACAGAAGGTGGGATGATGCATTCCCTTCTACATGGCAGCCAAATGAGAAGGAAGCTGGTCTTGTACAGGAGGCAGCCCAGAGATGGCAAAACCCCTCCATGTCACCAGGGTTTGCACTGTGGAAGGAGTAGGAGCAGCTTGTCCTGTCCTAAGTGGCAATTAGTCAGACAGAAGTTATATTGAGTAACAGGGCACAGAAACATAACCTTGTGTCCGATGAGGTTTTCCAAATTGCCAGTCATCTGGAAGGGGTGTGTGCATCCAAGGGTCATAAGTTTAGCAAAGGGTATATTAGCAGCATGGCAAGGCAATAAACTGTCATGCACATGTGTGCAAGTATTAGCTGTGTGTAGTCTGAAATATTGAAATAGATTCACTGAAGATTTAGAACTTTATTAAGGTAAAAAGGGTTATGCTGCAATTCATAGGCACATTTGTTTTATTAATTGAGTCATAAGTTCTGGCAGTCTGCAAAAAGATTTCAAAACATGCATCAGCTGCTTTTGATTGCCATAAGAAATCTGAAAACCTGCCAGTAAGTCTGTTTGCAGCTCTTAAAAATTTTGGCTAAAAACCTGTTTTAAACTATTAGCAATTACTTTCAATAAATAAATAAAGGAGGTTGCAGGGAAGGGGGAATGGGGAAGAGAAGGAAAAGACAGATACAAGATTTGATTAGACAAAGAACTGCATGATGTAAACTTCTTCTAAAGGAAGCTGATTATTTTCTAGTCAAAGTTTGCCATTTCCCCGTGTCCCAAGCCTAGATGTCTATTATCTAATAAAGTATTTGGCATGTTCCAGAACAAAGACCACTTGGTCAGCCATTTTGCTGGAGAAGTAATGTCCAAGTAAAAGGGAAAGATCAAGTCTCATTTTTACGCCTTGTTTTAAGTCTACTGAGCACTCAGGATGTGAAAATGAAATTAAGTACCAAACTGCCTTCAGCTATTTGGGCCCAAGTCACTTGAAGGGTCTGAGACAGAGCAGGTCCATGCTCCTTAGCAGTGAGGTCATCCCACCTCTCTGTGGAACTCTGTAAATAACAATAAAAGACCTGATCAGGGAAAATCTCAGTATAAAGCTACTATATAGCTCAAGGGTGCCTCTTGTTAACAACTGTAACACAGGCTACATCAACTGAAATGCCGAAGTGTTTATTTAGCCAAGAACAAGGTTACTACCTTGTAAACAGGAAGCACCCTCAAGCAATCCAGGCTATATTCACAGGACACCCAGGCTTCGCTGAGCAGACTTGGAATGACAAGTCTGCTCAGCAAGACTTCAGGATTCTCATTTGTCCTGGATTTCTGTCTGGGATGGTGTCTTCCTCTGAATATCATCTCATTTGTGGCACAAGTAATATATCTATGCTGCCAAGGGACTGTCCAAACCAACACCCTAATAAGACACACATTGAATGAATACATTTCCTATTAATTTTTTTTTTTTTTTTATATATATATATATATATATATCATTATCCATCACTCATTATCCATCACTTGAGCGTTTAAGTCTTCTTCTGTTACTGCAGTAGAATTTGCATGAGTTTGGACTTCATTACTGTCAGCACAAAAAATGGTTTTACTCCTTTGCTGGTAGCAGCACCATGTTTTTTGCTGGAGGACTTTATCCTCCAGTACTTTACTATAGCTTAAGTCAGAGGAGATAATTCTCGTGGCCATCAGATGTAGTGCAGCAATTACCTTTGGGACCTCATGAGCTTTAAGTGGCTTTTTTCACTTTAATACCTTTACCTCCTTATTCCATACTCTTCCCTTTCAACAAATAACCTGTTGAGCATTTTTCCCCAATAAACTCTATTGTACTATCAGCTATTTCCTTCAGTAAAAATATCTTACATTGTGGTTTCAGTCATCATCTGAGCCAGTAACATCTTAGTTATTTGTGAAATTTTTATTAATTCATCCAATCAAAAAAACTTTTACATGTTTTGGTATTATTAATAATCAAGTTAATGTCTGTTCCTATAAAAACCAGAAATATTTTGTGTATTTATGATTTCTCATAGAAAAAACCATGTGTGTGTGAGCTAAAGAAATATATAATTGAAATAAATAAATGAGGAACAGCACTTCACTGAGGAAGAAAATTCAACTCTGGATTTTTTTTAGTATGCACAATTGTTTGGTGTTTACATCAGTCAAATCATATATGGATTTAAGAGTCCACAAATGCTCTTTCAGAAATTAGACCAAAATAGTTACTGGGTCAGAAATGACCTACCAAAAATTTGCTACATTTGTGTCTAGAGGATAGAACTTATACTTTCAAAATAACCATTAGTGGTTACATGATCCTCCTCATAATTCTAATTTTAGATTGGCCTGAACCTTCAAAAAGCTTAAAGTATATTTTCACACGCACACAATCTTATTCATTACAGCTATCAATAAAAATCTCCAAGAAAATCTACCAGGGAATGGTGACATTCTTAGATATGCTGGTGTCCTATGGTATTTGAAAAAAGTCACAAAGCAATACAGCCCACTAGGGATTAAAATTCTGGCCTAAGTCCACATAGGATTTAAAAATGAAAGTCAATGTTTGACTCAGGATTTTGTACCTAGGTATGACAGATGTTGTGTTTGGCCACTTCACATTTTTTGGGCAATGAGTGAGCTCACGCTGTGCGAAATATCAGTACCCTAAACAAAACTATGCCCTTCTTTTAATTTCTGTGTTCCCAAACGTGGTTCAGAACTCGTATTTCTGAAATAGCTTTCTTGTGATGTGAATATGGAAATTCAGAAGAGATTATTAGAAATTATGCAAAGAACAAGTACTTACTTCGGATTCTAACAAGAAAGACAAGAAGAAGGCATGTGCAGATATCTCCATTCAACAAAGTATCTCTAGGACTCATGTATGCCCATATCTCCATTGATATGAAAGAGAGAAACCCATTTCCATCTCTTTATTTAAAGCAGTAGAGACAGCAATTGTGGCCTTATGTTAGGAATGGCTTGTTTGCATTAAATTAAAATGGTACTCTTCCTACCAAACTGTAAAATATTATAACCAGTGCACTCTGTAAATACCGGCAGTATGTTGAAGGGCAAAGACTAACACCAAGAAATCTCACTCTTGTAACAAAGAGCAATCAACAGTGTATGTTACCAGCAAGCCTATTTGAGGAACACAGTGTGCTTATTCTATCCTATGTGTAACAGGGCCCTTACGTTAATCATTTACATGTATAGCAGCTTTACATTTATCAAGAATTCCAGTCAAATTGCATGCATTTATTTAAAGTTCACCCAGAGCCTGGTATTTACAAATACTGCCATATATTCTAAAGCAAGAGTCACTCCCAATTAGCTGAAGTGTTTAAGAAAATCATCATATATCCTGAATGATGAAAGATCACAGAAGGAGGTCTCCTAATGGATGACAGGTGCAGGAGTGAAAGCATCTAAAGACTATGCGCCAAAAACTAAGGAGTCGCAGAGTATCATAATTCACTTTAAATTGCACCAGGTCACAAAGTCAAATAAGACCTTTGGCTCAGAAAGTATTTAAAATTACTTCTCTTTTTACAACAGAAACAAACCAAAAGAAATGCTGATTCTTAAAAATGAGATACCTTAATTCAGTTGTATATAGAGAATAAATATAAATAAATATTACAATAAATAAATGTAAGTAAAATAAATACAAAATTAAAAGAGAGATTTTTATTTTTTACCTCTACTTTCAGGGAACTTTAAAGAGTCTTGATGAGCTCTAGTTATCCCTGAAGATTTCCTACGCTTGTTCGATTACAAAACAATTAGAAAAACAGGCAGAAATTTTATATATTTAAAAGTTTTCATCCACTGCAACTTCTAGCTGCAAGACTTAGAATCTTAATCCACTGACAATTCTTCAAATAATCCTTGCCATAAAAATAACAGAGTAAAATTACAGATTAGTTGAGTGAGATTCCTCAAATCAGATTCTCATTTGATTGACACAATGATCTGTTTTCTTGGAACTTGCACCTGTAGCACAGGAATATTGCACAGACCCAAGACAGCCTTGCCTACAGTCACAGTGATCCATGGTGGTACTGTGCTGTACCACAGCAAGATGCCTTTTTTTCCCCAATAACTCACCCACAACTCAAGTAATTAAGCAATAATACCTTTCTATTTGTAAATGCTCTTTATAGTTGTGTTATGCATGATTTCTTCAAAATACATTTTTGAATGTCCGTAATTCCAGGTTGCTCAAATACCATCTCAGCAACAATGCCAATAATATGATGATATTATTATATGCCAAAACTGTACTCAGGCAAGTCAATTCAGGGACATGTGATGCTATTTTAGGTCATCTTGCATGGAAAGTTGCTGATCACACTGAATAAGTTGGGAGAAACAGAGACTTCTAAGGTTACCACAGCTAATCAATGCAGGATAGAGACATCACAGCCCAGTCAGAGACACATATGCAATGGACAGACAGCGTACAGGGCCACTAGATCCAACGGAAATGCATAAAACCAACTAGCTGGTCTAGATAGCACCAGAACCTTTCAGTGTGGAAACCATGAGATCACTTAGAGCATGGGTATGTGTAAATCTGATCCAAGAAATCGTGTCGTCTGCCCATGTCACAGCAGAGAGGTAAAAGTAAGCACCACTATCTTCATCCAGAGACCAGAAATGGCCAGAAAGAAGCAGAGGATGTGCAGAACTTAGTCCCTACAGAAACATTGGTAGGACTTAAATTAGTATAGACTCTTCTCCAGAGCTATGAATAGACCAGAGGAAACTCCAGACTCAGTAGCAACTAGAGTTACAGAACTGCACCACAACATGCAGTGTAAATATGCCCCTGCACCACGCTCGAGGCGGATAATTAATCGTTAATCAGGTTCCATGTGCATGTTCAAAACACATGTAAATGGTACGTGCTCATCCATCTGTATCTAGGCACGTACTTTGCATGTGCAAAAGGAGACTTTATAAGTATGCTTTTTATTTCCTAAGAGCTGTACCACAAATTCCATAAAACATCCATTTTATACAATCTTAAGATCTTTGTGAAACAAGATAATATTATGAAGAGCCATAAAGAGTATGAAAAGCCACTGCTAGAAAGAGATACAATTCATATTTCTAGTAGCAGATCAGTGCAATAGAATCTGTTTTCCATCTAAACTTGGTACTGAAGCTGCTGCAGCTGCTGATCACACATAGATAGTGCTATATTTCAGTATCCTTCCAAAAACCTCAGCAGTTCAAAGGAAATTCTCTTCAGAAAATATATATATTCTCTTCAGAAAAACAGCCCAACACCTTACATGTCACATACTGCAGCTTCTGCTTCTCCAACTGCAGCTAGCACAGCATCTGAACTACTGGATAACACAGTTCATACCTTGCTGGTTACTCTGCTCATGTCAGCAAGCCCATTTTGGGTGAGTCAAGATTTAGGATAAAACAAAATTACCCAGTCATGTGGCTGGATTGGAGCCCAAACTGCTGGGTTATCCCAAGGGATGGTGAGGACATCACCTGTATTAGTAGCATCGTTTCTGTCCTGACCCCAGGATGCCTGCTATCAGTCACCCTGCTGAGAGGTACAAAAGGCAGTTTCATTACAGGTGGCTAATCCCAAACATGTTTTATACAAAGCTTATTTAGCTATTACTTCTCCAAAAAGAACCTATGAGTACATTAAGCCGCATGTGACATATACAGATTGTCTCCACTCATCTGTATTATTTCAGCCATTCTATTAAAGTATTTTTAAAAAGAGGAAAAAAAGAACGTTAAACATTAAATCCTGCCTTTGGATTTCTTGCATAGCACTTAAAAGCAATATTGTGAAAAGTATTTCATTTCTATTTACACAACTTTTATGTAAGTTTCTGAAGTTTTAAAAATTTGTTTGCAAATTGAAGTGAAAATGAATTGGTCAGAAAAAAAAATGTTATCCTGGGAGAAGTAATGGCATATTGTACCAAGCTTAATTGAAGAGGTGAAGGGTGTAACCACCAGGAGGAGCACCAGAACTGGGTGCCTCTTGGATTATACTTGGCCTGGCATCTTGATTTCAGTTGCAAAAGAATTTAAAAGTAGTGAGCACGTTTTTAAATGGACAGATATAAAACAGAACTATGTGTGTTGTGTTGTTTTTTTGTTTGTTTGTTTATATATATATATATATATATATATAGTCTTTTATCTGTCTCTTGGACATTTGTTTCTGCCATAAAAAAATAAATAATACTTTGCAATGGTGACAGCTGGAAAGACTACTTCTAAACAAGAACTGACAAACTGTTACCTTTCTGAGTCTGCTGGCAGATCATGAGCACCTTTGCTGCCATTCATTGCTTTCCTCAAGCAGAAGGAGTTACCAGATCTCCCCCGATCACATCTGCAGAAGATACCCCAGGAGTAGCACAGCAGTAGATTAGAATCCTGCCAGTCTCAGCGTGAAAATTCTAATGTAGATCTAACATATAACACACATAAGAGTATGTTCAGACATCCTTTTTGTTTTAGAAAAAAAAAAAAAAAAAAAAAAAAAGGAAGAAGTGGCCGTTCAGCTCCTCCACAGTAATATTTTCAAGTTAAACAAGAAAACACAGTATAGAAAGAGTTCAAAGTTCCTAATTTTCAAATAAGAAAAGAAGAAAAGGCTGAGACCAGCATTAAATATTACACTGACCCTGGGAAATACTATTCCCAATCACTAGAACAAATCCCTCCAAATTTGCCACAGAATCGATGCTCCAGAGATCGTGAATCTCCCAACAGTTCTCCCTGGTGCTTGAATCAACTGTGAATGCAGCATTAACAGCACACTAAAAAAATCACTGCACTGACTTCAATACCTAAACAAGGCCCAGAAGCCCAGCTCTGAGAACCTTTGAACTAAATCTGAGCAGTGAACTTCAGCCCACACCCAGCTGACATCTGAACCACTGAAAAACTAGTCCAATTACACCCCAGCTCAACAGCAAGACAAGGCAGCTATAAGAACATATAAGCCTTTAGCTATCATATCCAAACTATATGAAGTTGAAGTCACCAGCCCTTAATTCAGAAAAAGGAAGGCAGCACTTCCAGCTTTCAGCAAGTCAAAGGGGCAAGTAAAATTCCACCTTAAAACTAAAGTTTGGGCTTACCTGAGGGTCATCTTTGCTGAAGAGCACAAATTGCAAGGATGATACTATGTCACCTACAGGATTTCACAGGGTTTGATGTATCACCAGAAAAGTCTCAGTTCAAAAGATGGATTAATGGTTATTATCAGTGGAATATGGCTACAGCACCAGCCTGCTCACATCTCAGACACAAGCCCACTAGTTTGTAAGGTGCCTTTTCACTTCAACTTAGGATGTAACAGGCTGATGTCAAGAGTTCATCTCTCTGCTGTTTACCAGTCAAATAAGGACTGCCTTTGATTTAAAATTATTTAGAGTTCTTGATTAGACTAAGCCAAGCTGATTAGAAACAGATTTTTTATAAGCAACATCATCCATTAATAAAGTGGTTTAAAGAATACAATAAATGTGAGAAATCATCTGGGTTTGGCTATTAGGAGACAATCTGCCTGCAGCAACACTTGCAAGGTACTTTATTTCTCCTCTCTTAGAGCTGATGTAATCTTTCAAGAGCTGTAAGATTTCGAAAGCCACACAACACTGCAGTTGTTTTCCTATTAGCGTACCCCATGCAGAGAAAACTGGCAATTATCACCTTTGTGGAATGTGGTCTGCCTGTGTTACATTCGCTTTGACCTCCAGTGTGGGTCAGAAGATGTCACTTTCTGAAGAAGTCCGTAGCTATTGTGTCATCCAGATAGAAAATACTGCCATGAGCCTTGCAGAAGGCCCAGGAGCCTTTTAAAACATCTGGTATAATGCACAGGAATTCCTGTATCCTCCCTCTTGCTGTGTTGCTCTACAGCTGGCTATGCAAAAGGTCTTGCAGAATATTACTACCTCAGACATTTTCCTAGCCCTGTCAGGAGTATCATAGTTGCATTCAGTTCTTTAGTAATCTCTTCAAACCCACCAAAAATAAGGTAAAAGTAGAGTTGCTGTAAATTAGTCATCACTGGTTACAAGAAGGCTAATTCAGCTTTGCAGTGCCCAAATCCTGATCCTTAAAGACAAAATGCCTACAGACTTCAGAATAAATGAGGATTCAGGCCTAAACATATGTAGAATGCACACCAAGTGAAATTACCTGCATACCCATTTTTTCTTCACTCAGCATCACAAATTAAACCAGACCTGGCAATTTCTGGTCCAACACTGGCAAGCCTTTCTATTTGCACAAACAGACCTCCTTCACAATGCTCTCATATCAGCCAAATAACTGCAGTGAAACCAACCACCGTGTTAAAGCCTGGAAATCCTAGGTTTGCTGGAGTGCAGAGAAGGCCACCATCTGCTAATCTTGGTCTTCTCCTTCATGTGGAAGAAAAAAAAGAAAAAAAAAAAAGAAAGAAAAAACTCTGAAGCTTTGTGACTGCACTGGAAGCACCTCCATTGGGTTGATTAACTTGATGATATTTATATCATCAGTGGCTTATCTACAATTCAATCAAAAAGCAATCAAGGTCTGTTCATTAGCATATTTTCAAATGACATTTAGAGCATAGGTTGGGCACTTATTGAATAAACCTAATAAATAAGATTACAAGAATTAAATCACTGCTTGTTGAAAACAACATTTGCTGTGGCAAGGAGTGATTTACAGTCATTACTGAATTGAAAAGGAGTGAAAAGATGAAAGAAAAACATCAGCAAAAAAATGGGCATTTATTTTTATTTTCTAAAGAGGATTTGCTATCAGCAAAAAAAAAAAAAAATACACAGGATCCCAGAATGGCATTATTTCTCACTGCAAATCTGTACCACAAAACTAGTCTCTTCTGTCCCCAAAACTGTTTCTAATATTTTTCTTGCTTAGATTGTAACTTGACCTGCACCTTCAATTCATGTTTTGTTCATGTATACCTTTTATGCTGAATGACTTTACTTGTCTTCATCACCTCAGCAAGTCAGAAAGGAAACATTTTTAAAAGCTGTGGCATTACTCAAGCTGTGAGGTGGGCGACTCAAGAGGAGCAACATCTTAAAACATTCTGCAGAGGGGCAAGTAAAAAAGTCAATAAGGAAATACCATAGTTAGGCTCTTTTTAACTTGTTGAAAACATGAGACAGCAGTTCATTTCCTGATTACTCATGTGGAAATGGTAAAAAATAATTAAGAGCAATGATTAATTAACAAATGAAAGCAAATATTAACTAAGCAAACTTGCTTTCTATTGTCAAGTTGAGGGTGGAAATACGCAATAGCATTCAAAAGTTTTAAACCAATTTTAAACCAATTTTAAAAGGTACATTTAAAAAAAAAAAGATTCAGTTTATGGCTACATCACATTAGAACATCAGCAATGAGAATTACGGGAGCTGCAGGAGCCACGTGGTCAAGACTGGAACAAAACACAAGGAATTGTTTAAATTAGAAATAAATATTATACCAAAACAAAGAATAAGTGTAAATGGGAAAAGCAAATTCTCCCTTTTGCTTGTATCCTACCCCAATTACATTTCACTCCTGCTTCTGAGCTGACCATTTGCAATGACAATAATTGGACGTGCAGTCCTGACTGGCCTGTGAAAGTTTTTGCTCTATTTCCTGTCCTTCACTTAGAGCTTGATTGGTTTTAGGTCTATCCACAGGGTTCTTCAAGCTGTAGATGAGGGAAAATGCATTGCCCCCTCTTTGGAAGCAAGGTGTGCAGTCAGAAGAGGGACCTATGCTGCTCATGGGAAGTGTTTTGCCATAAAGGAAGCAAACTGCTGGAGTAACTGAAACAAGCAGGAAGAGCAAGGGCTAGATTCAGAAAACTCTGTCAAATGCACCCTTCCTTCTCCCCCTGACCTCTTCAGTTCTTCTCTATTATGTATTTTCTGATCTGCTTTATGGCATTGGTATTTATCAGCCCCTTAGCTTCCAGTTGAGCCGCACTCATCTCTGTCCAAAAGATGAGCAATTCCACCCTGTCAAGAGCTTGCATGCACTTGTAATTCCAAATAGCATCTGTTGCATTACCACTTCTCAACACAAAGCCTTTAGTAAATGTTTACTGAACCCTTTTCTTTAACTGATAATATTATGCTTATCACTAAGATGCAAAAATGAATGCAGTTCTTGACTTTTAAAGAAAACTGCCTCATGTTTGTAATTCCTGTGTACAGAGCACAGATCTTTTGAAACAATGCATGAAGGACTCATACAGTAGCTCTGTGTCAGATAGGGATGATTGTAGTGGTTCTCGCAAGCAAGTCCTGTGAGTAAAAGACAACGCTAGACTAATCATGATGGAATCTCTTTTCCCAGATTTGCAGAGTACTTTTGTTAGGAAAATTAATGAGAAGCATGACATATAAGACTATATTCAGCCCTATTTTAAGTTCATTGAATTTAATCAGGGATAAGTTTAGCCAATTATATGTTAAATTCTCAGAACGTAATTTGAAAATAGAAATCACAGGATTAAAATTTCAGTGAGTTTAGATGAGGCAGAGTAGGGCAAAGGTGTGTGGATGGGGGGAGTCACCATGCAAAGGAAAGCTCATTGCAATAGTTTCCAGGCATTGTAAGCCTCCTGCAACTGCTGTTCAAGAAGTCAGCCATTTGGTTGTCTTTATTCTGATCCAAAATATTTATTTTCTCATCCATTTATAACACTAGTTAACACAAGACAAAGATTCTGGAACACCTGGGCACTGCAGTGTTGAGACAACAGTGAAAGTTGAAATATCAGCTTCGGCGGCAATAAGCCCCTGAAAATATATATATTAACAAAAAAAAAAGCAACAACAGAAACAGAACTACCAGGGTGGCCAGGAGGATAAGGTAATGAGAAGAAACACACAGACAACTTGCAATTTGCAAAACATGCGAACTCCTTCCAGCAATCCCATTTCCTCCCATTGTTTAGAAGAACTTCTATCAAGAGGACAAGATCTGAAAGGAAAAGAGCAGCACGGCAATCTTCTGCTCTATTGGTGAGAGGGGCTCGTTTGTGATGAGCACTGCCTTGCGAAACTGGAGAAGACAAAAAAGATTCTAAGATTTGCAAGTGCACATGGGCTAGAAATTAAGGCACTGCAGCTGCTCTCTGACTCAGTACAACCATCGCGGTCAGTTTCCAGTTCCAAAGTGCTCATAAAATCCCAGCACTGCAACCATCCCAACTTCATTGATACCCTAAGCAAAGGCTCCTCAACTCGAGTCTTGTACAGACCTGCAATACCTTAACTGATTAATAGATCACTCAATGATGTATAAAGTAGGTATTTTTTCTCAACATACTTTCAACAGAATTGTTACTTAACTTTAATTACATGAACAGTAAGGAACTATCACTCAAACATTAACAATAACAAGGCCCAGCATCTTTTCTTACAAAAAGGTTTTGAACCAATGACTACATAGGTCACACAGTACTCTTAGAGTATGTTGGACAATGGTCATTCTCCCGCAACATCCAGCCCTCTTAGATAAGATACATTTAGGGATGGGATTCATCACAGTGAAGGTTTTCTTACACCAAAACCAAGTCTTGCCCCTTCTCTGAAACCACCAGGCAATGCTCTGCAGATGCAGCAGTTCTAGCACTGAAAAGGAATTAGGAACAACACAATCGTAGAGTCATTTAGATTGAAAAAAACCTTCGAGATCATCAAGTCCATAAAGTCCTGGTTGCCACCAGGTTGCACGAGTTGCAAATATGCAGGAAGCATTCTTTTATACTTAAAACAAACAAACAAACATGTATTTCAAATACAAAAAGCTGCTATGAATAAAGTAACAGCTGTACTGCAGAGAAATGACTAAGGAAAATGAGTCAGATTGGTTACTTGACTTCAGCCAGACGAGAGGATTTCTCAATAAGTCAAAATGTGAAAAAGTGAAATAGTCAATGTTTACTTTTTTTCTCTTTCTGCCTTCTCTTGCTTCAAGGAATAGAGACTTTTCATTCATACCATCAGGGTGGCACAAAAGGCCAGAATAAAGAACTATATAAGAAATAAGATAGTAATATTATTACTATAGGTTGTGTCACAACATACAGAAATTTATATCTAGATAGTGAATAAGGAGTATCAGCAACAGCTCATGTCTCACTTCAATGTATTCTAATAATATTTGTATAATTTTAAGCACATTGAAGAACGATTACTACAAAGAAAACTAAGACTGTACAGAAATATGTATATGGAGAAGTTTATTTTAGAAGATTTAAAAGATCCTTTTAAGAAGTAAACCAGATTTTTAAAAATATATCCATTTTCAGCTGGTTCCATAGAGTTCCATAGCTTCTCCCAGTATATGGCAGCTACAGGCCCAACCCAGGTTCCCATAAAATTACTGCATGAGTTCTATTCCTTTGTTAAAGTCAGGTGCAAGCGTATGCTTAAATAACTGGTAGATCTATAGGAAACAGGAAAAGAAATATTTCAGTATACTGAAAGCAAGCAATGGTCACCGTTTTAATGAATCAATTATATTTCAAAATGGACTTCTGTTTTGTTTTACATTTCCTTCCCTTGTAAACGGCATGCCAACTTCAATATTTCATTCAATAAATGACTATTAAGTGAGTGCAAAGTTACAAGCATTTTGGTCTCTATGACAGGCCATACATAATCACCATAGAAATATATAATTACACCTGTCAACCTCATCTCATGCAATTGATTCAATAACTAACAATGTCAGAAGCGGGCTAAGCTTAGAGGTTTCACTGTGTGAAAATACTCATACATGGCTAAACATCTTGGTATTTTAATTGCCTGTCATACTGCCAAGGTTCTTATATTGTACCTATCTCCACAGCAACAGGCTGGAATGAGTAAAGCACATTTAATAACTGGAAAAAAAAAAAAAAAAAAAAAAAAAGTAAATTTATAAGCTTGCAGTTATTTTATGGCTCTTACAGACACTGCAGAGTATTGTGAAGACAGCTGGAGTTGTAGTTGTATTTGAGAAGACTATTTTTTCTTCTCTGCGTGGATTGTGCATATGTGCTTACCATGAAAAAAATACTAGTATAAATTTGAAGTTTTTTCTAATTACTGCTACTGGAGAGGTCAACTCATGCCTGGAAGCGTATGCATGTCCAGCTTGACAGGAAGTTTAATCTCAACACACCAGGAATAGTTGAGTAAAAACAGCTTCTTAAAGGCTCCTGAGGGCTTAATCATGACATATTTATTAGTAGTAATTATCAATATGATTCAATCTAATATTCTAAATTACTTGCAAGCTATGCTGCACTGAAAGGCTCTAATATGCCCAAGCGCTAACCCCACTGAACTCAATGGCCAGGCTCCAAATGCCCTTAGCAGCAATAGGATTTACATCTACCACACAGTCTGTGCTAATTGCACATGAAGACAACAAGAGCAAAGTCTTTGTGGCCTGAACTTTAACAGTGACAGAATAATAGCAAAACTACTAGGTCATGGAGAGGAACTAAGCACAGATCCATGAGGAGATTAAAGACCTACAGACACGGGGAGCTGATGGGAAAGAGAATCAGCTCTTCCCCAGGAAACAGAAAGGAGCTAACACAGTATCTGCTGGTAAAAATCTAATGTGGAATATGAGGAAATAAGCAGGTGGAAGCTCCACATGCGTTAACAATAGGTGTTTCTAGAGGCTTTACAAAATTTAGGAGTTTAAAGCTAACATTGCAAAGCAATTGCTCTTCACTTGTTCCCTAATATTGAGAAGGCTATATGAAATTTCTATGTGAAATGTTAAAATTGCTTTCAAAGAATTTATAAGTTCAAATCCTAAAGAACAAAGGTAAAGAGCATCATTGAAGAAATCCTTCTAGTCCCTTGCCTAGTAACAGAGCATGTGAGGGTGAGAATACACAGATGTTTAGTTGAAATAAAGCAATGTACCTCTATCACCTTACTTCCTCTGCAGGTATGTCTGGCTGTACTCTTTGATGACAGTTCTTTAGGCTTCTTCACTCCTCTGTGTTTTGACTGAGTTTGGCAATATTTCTTAGATTCATCCAACATCAACATGAACTAAAATCTTTAGAAAGAAGAGAAAAGGGGCAATTCCAAAGTAATAAAAAGAAAAAAAAAAAAAAAGGAAAAAAAAAAAAAAAAGCTGTGACAATTTTCACCTACAAACAAAGGCTGCAGAATATTTTGCAGTCAAATGCTCAAGATGAGTCTGCCATTGCAGAAAGATGAGTCAGTGTGCATCCATGTTTGTTGCTGCATGGTTAGATATTGAACAAACACAGAAAGGGGATGGAGAATAGGTTTTAAAGCCTATGAATACAAAACATAGGAAAGTAGAAAAACAAAACAAAACTAAAACAAATAAACAAAACAGACTTTACTTTTTTGCTTTAATTTACTATAAATAAAATATGATAGAACCTAGGAAATAACTAAGTGAGAGTTGCAGACACCAACTTAATAAGGGGGTTATTATCATCAACCTTATGGAACTTACCTCCAAAGACAGGATCTTACAGAATAAAAGATATATAGAAGTCTCCTGTGAAGCCCAGAAGAGCCCCTCATTTCCCAGTTTGTCTGGAAAGCAGAAACAAATAATAGTGCCATACAAACAAGCTTTCACATTGAAAACTGGGGCAACAGTTTTAAACTAATGTTGCTTATTTATAGCAACATAAGAATGTTGCTTATTTATAGCAACATTCAATGGCCAGATCGAAGGAGGATTTCTCACACTAATCTTAAAGATCTGAAGCATCACATCTAAACAAGTCTTTACTAGGACTGCCATGAGCACGGTATGGCCCATACGCGCACTCTAACCTCATCAATTGTTCTGTCCCAAATAGAGGCAAACAGATCAGCTGGAAGCAGGAAAAAAATAACAGGATGCACAGGATGTGTATGGGATCCAGAGCATGGCACCACAGATGTCTCTATGCACCAGACGTTAACCTGTCCAGGCCCTTATTCAGTTGACTCCTACCCCAGGCTGAGCAAAGGACCCACGTACTGAGCCAAGCCAAGGCACTGCCACTACCCAGTCTGCTGAGAGATGACGAGATCATTGTATCCTGCTTCCCAATTCAGCCAAGTACTTTCCCAGATGCAGGGGAAATTTCCCACTGAAATAACTATGTCCAACCTACTTCCACTTTGTTGGAAACATCAAGTTAATTTAAAATAAAAATGTCATGTCTGTGTATACATAACAAGCTGGAGACACAGATTTTCAGCTAGCATAAATCAGCATGACCATTTTGAATGAAAAAGCACTATGCTGATTTCCACTGCTATGGAGTAAGCCTATAAACAAACATACAACCCAGACATAGGTACACATTTGCCTCCCTGATTTTCAGGTGAGGTACAGTTGCTGTCAAACACTGC
The DNA here is from genome assembly GCA_011075105.1 of Heteronetta atricapilla. NCBI lineage: Eukaryota > Metazoa > Chordata > Aves > Anseriformes > Anatidae > Heteronetta > Heteronetta atricapilla. The sequence continues at coordinate 7,021,277 of CM021734.1, forward strand.
CACACATTCTTGGACCTGGCTCCAGAACATCAGTCTATCTTGCTTTCAAAGCCTGCCCTTGGACAGCTCAGCTGGCCAGAGGACTTTCTAAAGGATATACTTTCTATCTCCATTCATAGCAGAGCATCCAGAATAAGTCTCAGCTCAAAGAAATTTACAGGGTCTTTATATTCATTGTAGTACTAAAGAAACAGGAAGTATATCCCAGCTTTAAGAGTGGTTTATAATATAAAAAATGCCACAAATTATACTCAAAAAGCCTTCCATCCACATACAGTTACTGTCTTCTCTCCCCATTCATTCTGAGAAAACCCCAAAGCAGGGACACTTCATCAAACCTTTATAATATTTCATATTGACATTTTCAGGCAAAGGTCTGAAAATTTGTAAGAACTGCATTTTCTATAAACTTAGTTTATTTTTACTCTTGTTAATTAGACTCATTTTTTTCCTTGAAGTCAAAATAAAAGACATTGTTCTTTTATAAACTATGAAAATGTCAAACTACTAAAGTTCAAAATAATGATTATTAGCATCTCTTTCAAGTGAAACATTTTTCCAGTGATAATTATACATTTTAAACACTGTTCACAGAGCAATTGAAGCTCCTAAGTGAATAGCTGAATGAAGCAAAACACAGAGCTTCCCCTAAATAGAAAGCACTGCCAAAGAGCATGCCAGAGCAGGAGTTCAGGATATGGTACTGCTTGCCACATCCCCAGCAGAGTAAGTCAGAATGGCTGTCTGACTGCCAGGAGTACAAAGCCAGGTTACACCAGCTAAGGATCAGCCCCAATATCTGCAGCTGATTTTTCAAACCACAGACAAAGCTAATTCTACTCCCATTAAAGTCAATAAAAGCCTCACATTGATTACAGTAGCAGTTGGATCAGGGCCATACTGATGTTTACTAGAAGCCAGATACTAGGTCTGATTACTTTTATACTGTTACACATCAGGTTCTTATTCACTCCATTATTTACAGGCTTGCAAACAAGCAAGAAATTCTGATCACACAGTCATACAGACCACCATTTGCATCCTTGATTGGCATGATGAGAGCTGCAGAGAAAGGTTTGAATATGTATTACACAGAGCGGTAGTGCACAAAACCTGCAGGATGCAGTGAGGCAATCAGGCAGCATAAAGAAATTGAAATGGAATTCCTTGGAGAAAGGGATCATTAAGTGTTTAACAAGCATCACTCCGTTATATCTGTTTTAGTGATGTTAGCATAATTTTAATTGTTACCATCCAATCTGTTGTGATAGCTTTGGAGTTATCAAGATGCTAAATATTTTATGGTGACATTTGAACAATCAGAAAGATTAGCTACAAAGCCCTCTACCCGGTAGCCCAATGACTGTGAATAGACAAAAAGAGGGATCTATTTTCTGTATGGAACAAAGACAAGACAGAAAGATCAACACAATTAAATATTAAACAGAAGTAATTACATAGGCAGCTAACTAATAACTCAAACACCCTGTATTTTATTCTGCATTTCCAACCAGCCAATTAAATTATACAATATTCTGAATGTTCCTGTCATACTCTGTTTCACAACATGCTTCTTACCATAATTTTTATCAAGCTAAGAGAAGTAAAGTATGCAGGAAGGCAGCTCCGAATGTAATGACAAAGAGTGTAGTTGTTCCTATCAGAAAGTCTCAAAGTCCTAGAGTCCTATATTATGTTACCAGGTAGGCAGGTGCAGCTCCAGTCTCATTTAAGGAGTCGACTGAAGATATAACATGCTTTGCAATTTTGGGCCTCACTGTCACACCTACTCATTAGATCATGGACGCACATTTTTGAAGGAACAGTATGCACAGTTCCAACCTGCATGCAGGCATTTTTCAGACCTAAGGTTCAAGAAATCTGTGAATGCTAGGCACTAAATATCACTGAGGATCTGAGCTACAGTGACTTAAATGGGCTCATTTGCTTGCTTTAAAATTACACACCTGCTAGAAATGTTTGCTTGAATCAGAGCCATAAAGGTTATTTGCAAGTGATCCATAATTAAATGCAAACTAGTGCTCCCAGGAGAACAGTAGCAAGTAATAATAACAAAGCTAAATATTATACAGAACATCAGAGGCTAAGACATAATTGTTGCCATATAAAGTATGGCAGCACTAGGATTTAATATGCTTGTAAGAAAAGCTTGCAAAAGCTTTGGTAACATAGGCTTCTAACTGGACAAGTAAAGATCCAGGCTGATATCTGACATGCTTTCAGCTTCTTTAGGAAAACTCAGAACCCTGCAGCATATAGTGCCCTTCAATCAAATGTTGCTACTATCTGACAATTTTCATCTTAGCTCAATCCTCTGTCTGATGATAATACGAATGGTTTTTAGATATTCAACTCAGGCTCATAAATGTGTTTTCAAAAGGATACATCACAGGAAAAATGGTATTCTTTACCTGGGAGAAGGAACAAGCTTCAGGTGTTTGGACTAAACTGACTACTTAGGACATAGCAAAGCTCAGGCAGGCAGAGCCATGCTAACTCAGGGTCACATCAAGGTACCAGAGGATCTGAGTATGTCACGCTCATCAAGGTCAGGCATTGCCCTTCATAGTATCAACTAAAAACCATTGGACTCTTCTGCATGAGCTTTTAAGGGCAGTGGCTATACACAGCTAAAGAGGACACACTGAGTTTGGTCATTCAGCAGGAACTTCACCTCTGATACTGGAAGCTCAGAAGCTAACAACTCAGCACTCATCAGGGGAGAGATTTTCCAACTGATGCACAGTGTTTTCAGTGCATGTTTCCTGCCAACTTGAAAACAGGAATCACAAAGGTCCTGTTAAGTATGAACAAGACAAGGGCAAAGGTTCAGGGATAGCTGCTGGTCCACACATCCCCCATGATTCTTAAAGGGAAATCTCTTCTGTTACAGCTACTGTCCTTCCTTCAGATGGAGTCCCCAGAATATCATCAAGGTACTCTACTGTGGTAACAGAGCTTGCTCAATGCACTGTTACTACCCCTCTTTACTTACTGGTGATGGGGCCTCTGACAAAAGAAGCTATCTAATGCTATAAAGGCTGTTGCTAAGATATTTTTTTTTCCAAACTCAAGGAGTGTTGCTTCTTTCTTTCATAGTCAAAGGTCAAAGTTCTGATTCCTGCTGCCAAAGGGAGCAGGGCAGTATGCTGAGTTAGTTCATGGTAAGTTCATCTGTGAGGCAATGCTGTTTTCCAATTCACTGTGGATATAATTCAGGAAATTTATGGGAAGAGCACTCAGTTAATTTTACAGTCATTTAGACTGGGCACTGGACCAATCCCAAACCATCAATCGGTGCCTGACTTGCAGGGCTGGTGACAGGAGTGGCTGCTAGCCACTTCCTCTGGTATCATGAAAACAATGGCTACAAGTTTCCCTCGTGAATATGTGCTAAACACTTCTGAATAATTTGATTCAAAAAGGCATCAAAGTATCAGCAAGCAAAACTTTAGAATAAAATAACAGTATTTCTTAAATTAGACTGAGTGTACAAGAGGACTCCACACTGACTACCAAAGGGGAAAATGGAGTAGTAATTGGGCATCTTCCTTGATGCATCTGCACCAGTTCTGTGTTATGCCCCTGGCAATGAGCTAGAAGAACCAGTAGCCCTGGTGGCACTTCCTCCAACATTTCTGTGCATGTTAGATAAAAAGGAGAAAAACCTTCCAAAGGCAGAAACACAATAATCTATCCCCTTACCTGAGGTTCCACCAAAGGCAAAAGTGTTGGGAGCCTCGACATATAAAGGAAAGCCCCAACTTTCTGACAGAAGAGGTATTTATGCTTAGCTCCTGCAAATCCCTGTCCCAATGAGCCTATGGACAGACAGTGCAGCCCATGAAGAAAAGAAATAGGGTGGGGGGAGGGGGCTGGGGAATAACACTAGCATCATCTCAGTGACTCTCACAGCAAGGTCTGATTGCACTGAAGACTCATATGGCATCTGCCTGACCTTTGTCCTGACACATCCCTGGAGATGGAAGGAGAAGCATGAGCCATGCAGAAGACCATAGTGCCACTCCAAAAAAGGGGCACAATATTTGCAGTCTGCGTGAACAGCAATGACTCAGGACCCAAAACTGTTTCCCCAATGTTTGGGTAATTTAGAAGCTCTTTCTTGAATTACATTTCTTATAACAATTTTGCAACTACTCCAAATGACAAACACTTCAGTCAAGTCTCAAGAGTGCCATTCAAAAAATGAAACCTCTTTAATCTTTTCAATAGGAAAATCAACTTAACTGGATAACTACTCTTTGTCATTTGAGCTCAAACTGGTAAATACTTGTCCCATAACAACATTTCTGAACAAAGATATTAGCTAGAAAGAATAAAACAAAGAGTTTTGATGTTAAAAGCCTGCAACATTTAAAAGATTAAATAAAGATTTGATATATTATTTTCAGCTAAAGAAAAACGTCATTGTCCCTATTAGACATTTCAATTTACTTAAAATAATTGTGCCTCAGTAGTTTACAAAGGAGTGATTACATACAATGTGACAATTGTATTACTTATTACCCTTGACATCACTTCAGTAAGGGTCACTCTAGTTAAATATTTCATTTGTTATAATGTCCATCTTCATCAAGCTATTGTTGAAGCAATCTGAAAATCTTAAAACATTTGTTTCTTTGTCTTGTGAAAGACGGCCCTGTTCATTTGTTCCCTTTAATACCTAGCAAATTGCTGTACTGATTCACAAAACTTTAAAAGGACATGTAAGAGAAATTTGAAGTAATTCATTGAAAGCATCCTTTTCTCCCTTTTCTCACTGTTTTAGTCCTTTTCCCTGTTAAACACTAAGTCCAGTCTCTGCCAGAGATGCATAGATGTTTTAACATTAGACTTATAAATATTTTCTTGAATGAACAAGGATGCTTGACATTTAAATGCTTCTTATAATTTCATTTATAAAGCAATTCTCTAATATCAAAGCATTTCTCCATAGTTGCATGTGAAAAAAAAAAAAAAAAAAAACTCATTCTTGTATTTCTCGATATAAGTCTCACATATCACAGATGCAGCATGACTGTCTTAAATTCATAATGAACCAAATTCTATCTGTTGAATCATACCTACCAGTGTTATGCCATTGAAAAGCACACTGATAGCCTGAGACTGGACTGAGGCGCTCTCTCTAAACCAACATTTGCTAAGCATAGTCAAAAGATACCTTCTCTTCATTCTGTTTGATCTGCATTTCTACTTAGAGAAGAGGGGCGGGGGAAGCCCAAAAGGCAGTTTTCTTTGCAGTGCTTTCCCACCCACACCTGTGTTGAAGGTGAGCAGAGCAGATGTGTTTCCAGCTCAAAAGCATGTCTTCATAGCAAAAAAGCAAGAAGTCCAAAGCCATCTAGCAGCCTGCCACCAAGTTGTGACCAAGGGTTTTTGTCTGCATCAGGATGATTCCTACAACTGAATTCAACCCTATTGCCTTTTCTGTAAAACTGGGAGAATTCTGTCAATATTTTGAAACTTGACGATAAAAAGAATAATTAAAAATGCACTGCATTAATATTTATTAGATGTCATTATTAATAGCACTATGTACCTTCATATGGTAAATATTACTTCCTGCTTCTCACATCAGCATGAAATGAGCCACAGCATGGAAATGTCATTGTGCAGATCTCAGCACAAGCAGGCTGACCTCAGTTCTCAAGAATTAATGCACAGCTTTAAAGCAAGTCAGACCTGAAGCATATATTACTTTATGGGTTTCTCTGTAAAATAACCTATCCCTCTTTGAGGCATGGTTTAAAGACAGAGCCCACAGGACATAAATCACAGCTGCTAAAAATACAAACCCCTTTAGGACATCATTCCTTAATGACAGCAGAAATCTTCACAGGAAAAGACACCTGCCCCAGTGACACAGAATAATCACCTTCTCAAAAGCACGTGTTGGATGCGTGCTGGAGTTAGCAAGTTCAGAGTGCCAAGTTTTCCTTTGGAAGAGAAGACAAGTTACAAAATGCAAACCAAAAATCTGTATTTCCTCTGGAGAAATATAGCTATTTTTCAAAATGGTGAAGTAGGTTATTAAAAAAAAAAAAAAAAAAAAAGTGTAATGGTGCACTGACATTTCACACACAGCTCCTGAAAAGCACCTCCCCTTCTAGCACCCAAATGCAATCAAACCAGTACTATTAGAATCAGCTGCCTAACAACCACCCCTCACTCACCTGTTGTACCTCCCTAAGTCATTTGTAAGAAATGAATTCAGAACAGTAATTGTAAGAGGTCTTCAAGTTTCTTTTCACGATACACCAGCTTATTGTACCTTTGATACTGCAATGATTTTGATCTAATCCTGATTTTTGTTTATTTTCTAACAAAACAACAAATTTGTTTTATTTTCTAACAACACAACAAGTCCCATGTTATGTAGACCACTTCCTTTGGTCAACAAGATTTCCAATCTGCCATGGGAAATGTTAAAATGTTAATACACAGTTTCATCCAAGATTTTAATAAAATGTCTGACTTATATGCTATTTAGAAGAATAGATAATTTTATCTGGCTTCATTCTTTTGATGAGCTTAAAACACATTTCTTCAAAGTTTTTCTTCCTCATCTTTACATGTTCTACTGAACATTCAAATAATTTTAGAATATAATCCATGCACATCCACAGGAGAGACATACAGCAGACAGAAAGCACAGTCTGTAAAAAATCCCCCACAGACTTTGTCCAATCAACACTATCTTACCAAAAAGTTATTTCTCCACAAAATGTCTGCTTTTTTATATATATATAATGCCAGAATCAATAAAAGCATAGTGTTATCAACCATTACTGGAAGAATCAGACCATATGCAATACAAACCAGATAGCAGATTTGGCACCAGCTTTCTCTTCCCCTCCCAGCCCCAACTTGGGTTACACAGGGCTCAGATCTGTTGAGGCTACAACATATATTCACCTTCAAGCCAAAGATTTTCAGGCTCACTAACCCTCTAGCAAAAAGCTGCCATTGAAGCTTTCTAAATACCTGAGCAAAATACATCTTGAGCTCAATGCAGAGGCTTCTTCTCTGATCTAAACGTAGCCTGTTAACTACTGTCTTTGTCTTCATCCTCTCCTAAAACAAGCACTCAGTGTGCCACTCGGTTGATGGGTACCACTAGAACTCCACTACCTTCACGGGAACACAAAGGACTTCTGGGGATTTGGTCCATGATGGGTACTACTGGTTCAGAATGAAACATCCTCCCAGGCTCTAGCAGTACTTCATGCCCATGTGCTAAAGCTGATTTGTTTACATTTATTTTATCACCTTGAAGATTTCCCTCCCCCATCTCCCTTTATTGGGATTACCTTAAATTCCAACATAATGACCTAATTCAGTAAGAAAAAAAAAAAAAAAAAAATCTGCATCATCCAGGAAAAAAAAAAAAAAAAAAACAATTTGATATGAAGCCAGTTAAAACACAAGTAAGGCTGGTCCATTGCAGAAGCTCATAATAAGTAAAGCCTAACAACTCTGATGATAAAAGGTATAAAGCTGAAAGGGAAGCTATTTGTAATACCTAGCTTGGACCATGAAATGACATTCTTCTCACTACCAATTTTCCCACCCATTTGGCAAATGCTGTCCTTGCTGCATTATCATGTGTTCATAGGCACGGTAAAATTGTTTTTTCATATGTTCAAATGGTTTTGACCAGTGATTTTTTGTTTCTGCATTTTCACAATTAAAATGCAGATATCAAAAGTTCTTACCATACAACTTGCATCAGAGATAAAAAGTTAGCCCTCAACCACTGCATAAGGGAAACAAAAAATAAAAGAATGTTATGTTTCTATTTCACAGCTGGAAGTAAAAAAGATATTGAGAAAACCTTGGAAAACATAAATAAAGATAAGAACAGTCATCCAAAATCTCAGGCTCATTGGAAATACCCTGAAGACATTATTAAAATATTCTGGATAATAGGCAACCATCAGGTTTTACCCAAGAGTAGCACTAATCCTGGCACATCACTTGCCTTCAGCTATCTCAGAGGACATTCCTCCAGTGCACAGAGCCAGTACGTACACAAAACATCCTTTGGAAATGCTAGCCAGGTCCCAGAAGCAGTCAAATTATCTTGTCAGCAGGGCTTCCCCACTTGGGTGTAATACCACACTAACAAAACACTCATGCTCCAGGATCCCACTCTTGTCTGATTGCTGTCATTTCAGAAATCTCTACAATATGCTCCTGGAAGGGGTTAGACATAAAGCAAATGGAACCAAGCCTTGGATGGGGAATTGGCCCAGAAAGCAGTCTTGCTAGACATTGTACAATCCTGAAGCAGATGCTTCTCAAAAACGTTATCCTACTGGCACAATCCACCTAATTTCCATTTCTCATTTAGGATCCCACACTTCTTGCATAGCCTATGGAATAAGGCAGATGCCTTTCTGATTTGTCAGGGATTTTATTTGCCTTGTGGAAGCTTTCCTGCTGACTGCTGAATACTCATAGGTATTCAAAAGTAGACCTTGTCCCCATTTATACTGACTAAGGAGGGAACAAATGCCTCATATGAGGAATAATTTCTTTTGTATGAGTTCCTTTCCTGTGAACATCCCACTTAAACCAGCCCTGTTTTCCTTTGGACTAGGTGATAAAGACAATTGAAGCCTAACCTTGATGTCACCCTCTCAAAATGGGTAATATCAAAGCTGGCCACAAATTATCTCCCAGCATTACTTTTCCAGCCTTTCCAATAAATCTTAATCTTCCCCTCATCCTCAGAAAGATCTCACCAATGTTTTAGTAACTTCTCTCTGTGACAAAGCCTCTTGCATTTTTGTTTCATATGTCATGAGGAAAGAGCCCTCTAATATTCACATTCCCAGAAGACTTGCTGTGCTGTATTTATTCATTCACTGTATTTTGAATGCACAAGGAGGAAACAAAAAGGAGAGGGAAAGAATGGGAGGTGGCTGTGGGAACAAGTGAACCTGCTACATCTAGGAACAGAAAGTAAGTGTACTAGAGACTAGGAAAGCCCTTGGGCTGGCTCTCTCCTTAGATATACACATTCAACAACTGAAATCCGTGGGCACAAAAAAAATCAGCATTCTCCTGCACTTTTATACCTTGTTATTATTGGATTAGATGGGCTCTCTCCAAGGAGCAGGCTCCAAACCCATATTGCAATTAAAGAAAAAAAAAAAAAAAAAAAAAAAAAAAAAAACACTTTGATTGCAGCAGTGCAGCCCTGCACCTGACAGTAACAAAATCACAAATCACAGAAGTGCATGAGCACCCCACACAGGCTAAGGGCTGAAGGCAGCCTGCCTGATCTTTCTACAACAGTTCCTTTACAGTAACAATATAAAACATGACAACACACTTACTCAGAATTACAGTGCCCAGTATCTGTACCACAGATAACAGAGCACAGATAGTAGCATGTCTTATATATCCTTAGCCATTCACTGAAACAGATACAGCATTTTACAGCACTTAAGACTGACCCTTGAGACATGACTGCCATTCTAAAGCCCAAAGCTTCAGCTGAAGTTCACATTATTCCCTGAGAGCTGTACGTGGTCTGTGGCAGAGGTAGCAATGAGCAGTGGTTTTAGCCATTCCCTGCTCCCACGCTCTCTCCTCAAATTAAAAGGATGTGCCAAACATGGAACACAAACAAATTCCCCGTGTTCAGTGGCACACACCACATTTCTGCCCATTATTAGATGTGACAAACACGAGAGGGGGCAGAGCAAAGGGCAGGCCACTTAGCAATCTTGTCATACAAAACTTCTCAAACATGCTCACTGCAGTGTGGGATTACTCAAGGCTTCCCATGCAGTGGGTCAGGAGCACCAGACGTGCAGCAAAATGGCTTCCTGGGGAACCAAGACGGGGAAAGAGGAAAATCCAGCTCCCTGCACATCCTTACACACACCCACCATCAACGTGCCTTTCAGGAGTGGTTTACCAGTTCAATCTTCTTATATTAAAACCATACAGCTGGGGAAGATTTTGTCAGGTGCAGCAAGAGATCAGGCTAATGCCAAGAATTTGGGGAGAGAAAAATCTCAAGTTCTCTCAATCTTTCCTATCATTTGTTCATAATAAAGACACATTCCTGGCACATCCCATTAATGTCCTGTTCCCCAGTGCAAACTGCAGGATAGTTTGTGCTGGGGGGCTTTAGCCTTCAGTAAGCAGAAAGCACAATCTGACAAAATGTATTCCCCCAAGTGCTATATTGCCTGCAGCATCTACCTCTATCAAACTGCCTTCCCTGTAAACACTACCCTGGGTCTGATAAGTACATGGAAATGAAGACTGTGCCATTCAAAAGAGAGGGGGAAGGCAGGCTCTTTCTTATCCCAAGCACAAACAGTTTCTCCTTTCCCCCTTCTCTGAGGTGCCAGGTAGCCACCTCACGCTATGCTGATGCTCCATTGTTTATTTTTCAAGCATCTTCACAGAGCAGCTTTCCCATGTGGCAGCTCCCTTCCACAGGCTCTGTTCTCACACAGACAGAAGGCTGCACTGCTGCTGCCTTTTTGATCTTGAGACAGAGGTGAGGGGGCTAGAGGAGGGGGATGCAATGGGAATTCCCACCCTAATGCTATTGGTTTGCTTTTCAAGATGCTCAGCAGCACTGCACATGGCAATCCTGTGCAGCAGACGCTTTCTTTAAGACTACATCTTCGCTTTCCTCTGTGACCTTTATTCCCACTATTTGCTTTCTTCAGAGTTTGACTCCAGTTGTAACTGATAACAGAGCATCCCCACCCCCACGGCTCCTTTGTACTGGCTCAGAGTACATCAGGATCTCCATCCTATTGACTGTTTCTCCTGCTAGAAGATGCTAAAGTGCAAAGGAAGGGGTGAAAATCCCTGGCACAGAAATGTTTGTGTGAGCAACTGCCCTTTCCTACATGGTTTTTGCAACTTGCTTAACCTCAGGCAAAGCATGCCAAGGATGAAGGAGGTTGCAGACAACACGGCTTTCCTCATGAGCATTCCTCCTTTTGCCCCCTTGCTGGCACCTGCTTCCTCCCAGTGGAGATCCCTCCTTTATGCATTTTCCATCCACTCCATATTGGTGTCAGAGCATGAAAACCAATAAAAGAAATATTGAAATGGCATTATATTAGAGAAAAACCAGCAGCAGTGGCTGTCCAAAGAAAATCTACTCAATTTTTTCACATGGATTATGGGTAAGCAAAATCTAGTCACCAAGCGCAAAAGTCAGGATCAGGAGGACACAATCACATTCCCAGCAAGTCTCACAAGGTCCCAGAGAAGTCAACTCAATACTTTTCACTTGCATTTTCACCACCTTATAGAAAAGGGCTAGTGACTGTTCAAAACCATGCCTCAGTCTTTTTTCATACTGGTATTGTGCTTTGAGATCTAAGGACAAGAGAAGCTTCAGAAGTGCTGTGAGGTAGACTTGGACCTGAGTTGCTTTCTGGAGGTGACACCATAAATAGTCTATGATGAAGAAGAGTTAAACAAAGGCTTACACTTAAAGTGGGCAGGAAGGAACAGGAAGGGAGGATGGGTATGAACCCCTTATCATCTGAAGATATTTTGGCAAAACTTGCTGAAGTTAATGCCTACCAGTTCAATTGATAGCATTGCAGAGAAAAAAAAAAAATAGATATATCTGAGGCCTTCGGAGTTGCTTTAGATCCATTCCAAGCTTGGGCCCCAGTCTTTGCCTTTGACTATTCCAAGACAGCCTTGCCTTCTGCCTTACTAATAGAAAACCTAATTCATTTGCTTCTTTTTCATTGTGTTAAGATATCTGATTTAGGAAAAGAAATGGACAGTTTTTGTAGAGGGACCAAAAACCAAGAAAGTTAGAATTAAGGTCCCCAAACTGATTTCAAATAATTTCAGAATTTGTCCTTCAAGAATTTTCAAATTACCCACACATTTTTTGATTAAACTTTTATTTTCACAAAACGGACCGGTATTCATAAGAGTTTATAAACTGTATTTCCTCTCATGGTATCTAGTCCTCAAAACACATATTTCTCTCACTGAATTTTCAAATGTTCATTATTTGCTTTGCAGATTTTCCTAGAAAATTCACTGCTGGCTCAGCATTTCCAAACAGCATTTCATACTAAATTATCATTGCGGTCATCTTTAGCAACTAACTTAGGGAAATCAGTCAAACCACAGAAAGTCACACCTACAGTTAAGCTGTATTTAGATACCCAAGCAGACAGTAGCTCACACCAAGCAATATGTGGGAGGAAGTGGCTAGAGTTGTTCACAGGCTTTATTCCTACTTTTAGAAACCAAGCAGGGATCTAAATAGATCCAACACATGCAGTTGAAGATCTATGTTTATACGGGAATTTTGTGGCAGTCAGAGGTTCAGATCAGTGTTTCAAGTGGACAGCAAAATAATTATTATAGTTTGTCACTGTTTTGCAAAAAGACTGCTTCCCACAAGAAATATTAAGTGAATCCTGAGCATTTCTGAACTGTATCCACTGTAACCACAAAGCAAATAAAAACGTAACAATAACATGGGAAGATTACATGTAAAATCTCAGAAAAAATCAGGTCACCAAGCGCAATATTAAAATATTGAAGGTTAGCCTCCCCCCTTAGTACAAAAACAAATGTAAAAATAATAACTAAAAATAAAAAAAGAATAGTTCAGCTGTATTTTATATCCAAGCAATCCAAAAAAGATGCTGTAAAATGACCTTGTTGTTCCAGCAGCACTGCAAGCTCTTGCGGTTTCATCACAAGTCTTGCAATAGCCAATGCTTTTGAGAAAGCCTCATAACCTGCAGGTACATGACTCACCAAATCTAGGTTCTGTATAAAAAAAGAATCTACAACAAAAATAAGTTTCTATATTTTTCTAGTTGAAAAATATATATATATCTTGAAATAGGCAACAGAGACCAACCTGAAAGTTCACAAACATGACAACACATCCAGCAATTTAAAATACAAACAAGCAAAAAAAAAGAAGAAAAAAAACACTTTCATGAACTTTCTGAAATATAACTCAAATTTTGAGCACTTAAAGCTATATGAAGATGTACAAACTCCTTGTAAAAGTGTACAGCAAGTACCCCTCAGAATTCCCATATCACAGATAGCACTCTTGGGCTCAAACAGCCAGCAATGGCTGCTTTTCTGCATGTCTCTTTCCACAATACACCCCCACTTCTGCTGCTTGTTAATGGCGGTGGCCTTCATTCTCTGATACATCTCTTCTGGGTTGTGGCAGCTTCCTAAAACGTGCATCACAGCTCTTTTCCTGTAGAAGGCCACTCATGTAGGGATTATCAGGGAGCAAGAATGGGAAAACCGACCTCAAGTCAGCAATAACATATTTTTGACTATGCAGTCAAAAATTCAATGGGAGACACCCATAGATTCCTATTCACAGCAAGTAGGATGAATAAGAACAGATGAGAAAGTTTTGTTATGCATATGGAGTGATGAATCTGCTGCATGTCCATAGCCTATATATTATGTTTGCAAACAGCATCCCTTTTGTGCTTTTCCCCTTCCGCCCTTCCTGCTCAGAAGAGCTCCCAACAAACATCTACAAAGTAACTTCGTTGTTTGCCTTCATACTAGCCTTCAAAGTCTCCCAAACTGTCATGCAAACAGTTTGTCATCACTTAAATATCTGTTTTCCTTAGAGAAGATCCATAGACCAAAGTTCTCATCACCTTCTTACGTACTCCCATCTGACCATTTCTGTTACCTCTTGTATTGGACTTGCTTTGGAAGTAGTCTGAGGATAGGACCACTTTTTGTTTCAATTCATTCCCTGACATCCTGGACCGTGACTAAGACTCACAGGCCTCACAAAGCAAGTAACAAATTCTCAGAAAATGCAGCCATTAAGAGTAATCTATGAATGTCTGTAGACTCTTTGCATGTTATTAATAAGTACTGGAAAACTCTTAATTTGTTCTTATTTTCACAGACAAATAGTTGTTCCCCAACTGATATATAGCATGACTTGGGACATATCACCATGACCTTTTCAAAACAAACAGAAGTGAATAAAACTGGACTCACAAAACTAAAACATTTGGGTATCTAATGGGCCAAGTGCTATACACACATGAATGACCACCGCTTTTTGATACAGGTTTGTCTACAGGATGAGGACACAGCTGCAAAATACCCCACCTTTTTGTTTGTCACCTATCATGGAAAATGCCACTTGCAGGGACTTTTAACACTATTTTCCTAACCACTCGTGATCTATTCCCACTTCTCAGCTGATTCATTTTATCTCCCATGGGAGTCTATTAACTCCTTGGTAAACCAGTTCATCCACCTGTGAAGCAGGGACACCTTGCTCATGGCTGTTAGGAAGGTAAGTTCACCTGCATTTAGGATATATTATTTGATGGGAAAACAACAGGAGGGGAAAAAAACTGCCACCAAACCTCCCCCTGGCTTTTGTCCTGTCTCCATCTTACCTAATAAAATAATTTATTTAGCTGCATTTAGGATGTGATATACTGGACTTCCGAAATACACCTACAACATTGTCTCCTTACGCCAGTTGGCAGCCCCAGCTATGTACAACAGGACAACCATCCCCATTCTCAGCAGGCTCTCTGCCAGCTCTGCCACCAACCTGATGTGCGGATGGGACAAATAACTTTGCCTCTCCATGCCACCAGTTCCATTTCTATCTTTTTCAATGCTAAGCTCTTTGGCAAAGGACTCGTATCTCTCTCTCTCTGTTTTTAACTGGAGGCAACAAGAAGACCTCAAAGTTTATAAGGGTCATTAGACACTACCATGACATATATAAATAATAATGAGCATTTTAAAATACATACTATTCCTTTAGCTCAGGAAAAAAAAAAAAAATATATGATAATGAAAAAATTATGGTAAAGTGAAAAAATATCATCATCAAAATACACCATAAAGATCCCACAGGGAGAGAAGTATGCATCTGGAGATATCATTTCTCCCCAAAAGTCACGGCTACTGTTGAATGAAGTTGACACACACTTGCAATTCTTTTAAAAACAACCCATTTCTCAGAGGTATCATAACAGTTTGTGATCTTGCAGTTGCTATGGCAGCTGCCTGTGTGTTGAACAACAAAGTACTGTGTGTAGTTAGATAAATCTGCTTAAGTTATATCTGTCCCAAGTTCCCAATGCTACACTAAGTTATTATGTGCTCTTTAAAAAAAAAAAAAAAAAAAAAAAAAAAGGAATGCAAATTGAAGAAATATGTTTCAACATTGAACAATGATATATAAAAAAATGTCTTCTCCATAAACATTGCCTTTCATGGTATTGTCATCATGTACCTTTGCTGACTTACTCATGTCAAATTCCTACTATGCAATTGCCAAATATATGTAATTTATTCAAATAAAGCAAAGTGATATTAGGATGATGTCTCAGTACAATAAAAACAATTGCATGATCTCTTTGCATGTCTTAAAGTCTGGTAACACAATAGGCTTTTTCTCTCACATTTGGTATCCATTTGCTATACACACACAAAAAAAAAAAGAAAAAGATGTTTTAATACAAAATAAAACGGCGCGAGATGTACCACTATATCATTCTATGTCTTTCATCTCCTGCCTCTGAGAGCCACAGCATTCCATGGAAAGCAGTCTTCTATTATGGTACCCCAACCATACAGCAAATCCACACCGTCCTCCACCAAAAACAATCTCACTGGTGCCCAGGCCCTCAATTTCCTTCCCAATGTCATTGTTTTTCATAAAGAACTTCCTGCAGGAACACACACTATTTGCAGTTCATTTGCATACTACAGGGAGAAGCTGTAGCACGCTTCACAACTGCTTCATTTGCTCACTTTATCTCAGCAGGGATAACCAGCATACAAGCCAAGCGTCTTTTCCAGATGAGAGGTATATGGTATATGCCAGCAACCAGCTGACATTTTTTCATTTTTAAAAATTACTCTTTTTTTTTTTTGTGTGTGGTAATACCTAAGCACAGATCTATTCTGAGAAGACAGAGGAAAAAAACAGATTCTGAGACTATTGAGGAGTGAGGCCAGGATATTATAACAAGAAGAATCATCCCTGCAAAACCACTGAGGTTTACATGCTCTGTTCATTAAAGCAAAGAAAGCCAAGGCAGTATTTCTGATATCCTCACTGATTCCTTTCATACTTCGAAGGCCAGAGTAGTCACATTGTGCACAATTGCTGTTTCTGACAGCCTAACATCATCTGCACTAACAAAACTGGATGTGGTAGAGTCACAGGAAAGTCACACTGCAGACATGAGGAAAGGGGACTCATTATCCTAAGTGATGGCACCCAGTCGTGTCTACTCACAGGCTAAAGATGCCTGGAGGTGATGGCAGCTTCAGCTGTTGGCACCCAAAGGACATAACAAGCAGCCACTTTGCACTAACACAAGCACTCACAAACATGCATGTGCACGAAAGCAAACATTCTGTAGTTCTCACACCAAAACTAGATGGCTTCAAAGTCCGTGGAATAGCAGAAAAGCCCTCTGGGAGCCAAAGTCTTGCTCTTAATGGCACAGTATTATTTGGATCCAAACAAGTGTACCAGCATAATTTTGAAGACACCTTTTCCCCACTTAACGCAGTGTCCACAAAGAGCTGAGAGCAGCCAAAATCTATCAAGGCAAAAACCAGCCAGGCTAGCTCTGCCCTCCCAAACACACAGGGTCTCTCACGTGTGCCGACAGCAAGCACTGCAGCACTCCAACATGCTGAATGGCAACGAGCTTCACCTTTTACTGCTCTTCCACTGTCACCACAAAACCAGATGAAAGACTTGGGTTTATCTTTACATTTTTATGACTTTTACCACCCCTTTGCTATGATGCTTGCAGCATTTCTCACCCCCACAACTGCACAGTGACCGACCCTATAGGAATGCCAGTGACCAGGAGGGCAGAGTTGAGGTTGCTAAGACAACTCTGCCTCCAAATTTCCTGGCCTCCGTGCATGTAACATATTAACCTTATCACTTAATTGCTAGATATGTTTCAGAGTGGCACACGGTGGGAGGCAGCAGTGGGATGGCTGTGTCACAGCCCACATCACAGATGTAAAATGCAGGAGGAGGTGCAATGGAGAGCCTGGCACTTCGCCTCTTCCCACCAAACCCACTGCCCACAACTTCCATCCAACACTGCCACATGAGAAAACAAACCACACACCTTCTGTTGATCCCAAAACTCCTGAAGCACATGACTCCTCCAAAAACTTAGTGTTTTCAACACACCTCCTCTGCACAGAACTTGAGATTAAAAGACCACTTTGGCCTCAGGAAGTACTGTCCAGAACTCCTTGGGCTTGGGAACTATTAAAGCTGGCAATTGATTTTGTTGGCTCTGTCATTTTCTTGACCATCCGCAGGAGTGAGACCCAACCACTTATCTTTCTTTTTTTTTTTTTTCTCTCAGCTATTTATTATGAGCACATAGGGGAAGGAGAGAAGTGGGAGGAACCTATTTATTTGCTGACCACTTTAACTTGTTTATTCTAGAAAATAGTACCTAAACACATTTTCCAAGAAAACAGCATGACACTAGCTACCATCAGGAGCAGGTGTGGAGATCTCTTTGTTCGGGAACTTTCCACAGGCTGGCAGAAAGACTAGCTTTTGGCTGTAAAGACACCTGAACCAATACAAAAATAAGAATATGTGATCTTATTTGCTGTTAGAGTGACCAGTAACTTCCCACCAAATCATTTAAATCTATAAGGCTACTGCAGTATTACATACAAGATACTTCCATCCATTGCTTTTTAACACTCCCACCACAATTCTCAATGTGCTGCTGTATGCTATTGTTGTACATGTAACAAATCAACGTGTTCTATAAAAACTACTATTACAGAAGCAGAATTCACTGCTACATTCCTAACAGTGTCTACAACCAAGGCTGTGTTTTCTCTATGAAAAATAAGCCTCTCCACTGTGCTGAAAGTAGCCAGGTCACACCAGATTAGAAAGTGCCAGAAGCAAAGGGGGCTTTCACCAGCTCTCTTTGGACATGGCTAATTTTATTTTCCAAGAAAACCCAGGACCAAATGGCAAAGGCTAAAATTTGCAGGCTGGTTAAATTTGGCTGTCTCTGTTCCCATTGTGTGTCCCCATCACGGTAGATCTTTCTATTTTCTAGATGTTATGGGCAATAAATATTTACATGAAGGTCACTAGGGCATGGTGAATCCTGACAGAAGGGTAATATATCATCCCTCAGCCAGCAGCATCCCACAGAGAAATTGGTCCAGTAGTATACAAGATGTGTGAGATGCCCTAGACTGGAAAGGGCAAATTCCCAACACAGCTCTGTTAACTCGCGCACACTGTACAGCTCATCTTAGGTACTGGTACAGGGGAAAAGGAACTGAGTGCCCAATGCTAACCTGAGCCCACCAGCAGGAACAAACCACTCCAGCTGACAAAACCTCACCTCAGATGCGCTTGGTACAAACAGCCCACAGATCAAATGCTATTACACAGCCTTCCCTGAACAAGGGTATTTAACAAGGAGCTGAATATATGCAGTAGGACTGTTGGAGAAGAGCAAAGCAAACACAACAGTTCCCCTTAAAACCCAAACCTTTTATGTTTAGCAGGATAGATAAGAAGCTGCAATTACACAGCAGTCATCCAGGTGGAGTGGAAAACACAACAAGCAGCTCTTGCAGGGTTACTGCAGCAAATACCCAGCAGGTATTGCAAAGGGAGAAGCTGTGGCAGCCACGTCTGGGTTCCTTCCACAGCCAGCTCTCCAGTCACTTTGGGCTGTGAAGCAAGTAGAAAGAAATGCAGCAGCACACTTCCAGGTTGCATTTACACTGGGCACAGTTTGGATGACCAAAAGGAACTCAGATAGGCTGATAGCCTGGCATCACCTTTTTTTAAAAAGTAATGCCTGAATGTGCCTATGAAGCATAAGGAATGTGCCTCCCTGCATTTGCTATGCCACAGCTCTGCTATGAAAAATGGGTAGTAGAAAAAAGACTACACTGTTTAACAAATCTGCCTGCTCTGTTCATCCCCTCCTCTGTCCTCTGACACTACATGCTTCCACCCCTTCATTCAGCCCCTCATAAGACCTCTAGATGTCTCTTAAGTTCATTTATACGCCTCTGCTTCACTGCCTTCACTTGGCAGCCTCGCTGTTTACTGCACTCTGAAGCAAACAGCTCCACTGATTCTCACGTTTAAAGTAGCTTGCAGTGGACACTTCACCTCCTCAGCTGTGCACTTCCACCGACCCCAGCTCAGGAAGTTACTTGAGCATGACCAAGTGGAACCAGCTCAGGCCCCAGAAGGGAACACAGGAGGGAGGGAAGGAAAGCACTGAGATTTCCATGGGGCACTTCACTTCTGTGGGTCACTGCTGAGGCAGACACTCTCCAGCAGAGCTCCCGGCAGGACTGGGGCCCTCCCCTCCACAAATCTTCACGGTCAAAATGTTCCAAAACCTTTGTTTCAAGGCTCTCTCACCCTTTGCCCTGTGCAGAGATGTGATCATATTCCTCTTTCTCCACCACCCTCTTTGCTCCTTGAAGTTGACGCGTCTCCCCTTCGACCACAAACCCACACCAAGAACATTCTGCCTAAAACCCACACAGCCCATGAGGTAAACCCTTGGGGGCTGGCCGTACTGTCCCCAGAAAAATTTGATGCCATGGATTACAGCTCTGCCTCCTTGCAGGGACTGCAGCAGAGTTGTGATGTGTGCTTTCCTCTATGGATATACCCCATTAACCTGTTTGCCTATTTTACGGCAACTATGTAATAGTCTGATTGCTGCAAGGATTTTTCTATAATAATCTCTGAATCCTCTCACACATGCCTCCTGGTAAAGTGGTCCCTTATCCATGCAGACACACACTTGGTACATCACCTCTCTGTCCATTCTTATTGCTGTAGTCATTTGGACAAATAGTCTTCAGCTACCTGCAAAATGAGGGCAATAGCCACTCAAACCTGGTTTTAATAATGAAATATAAATTACCCCACAATCCTACATATGGAAAAGACAATCTGCACAAGATTCACTCCTTTCTCAGCCAGCCACTGCCTCCTCATCTGTAAAATGGGGCAATCGCACTTCCTGCATCTGAGTGACAGTGTTTGCAAACATCAAGAAACAACTCCACAGAAGCCAAAAGGGAGTACTCTATTTGCATGCAAATTCATGTAAAAAATTAATCCTCACATGGTTCCAGAAACATGATGCATACAAATATATTACTGCAAGCCTGAGAAATTTAGCTTAAGAAATGCAGCCAACTATTTTCTACACCAAATGTAGGAAAAAAAAAAAAATAATAATAATCTGACTGTGCCTTACTTTCTTTAACTGTTAATTTCTCATTCTAAATCTAATATTGATTCTTAATTTTCCATTTGCATTTAGACTGCAAGAGAGCAGGGGACAGACAGGACTGGCAAAGACAATCCATTTATTTCATCCTTTCTTCATTCCTTGGGTCAGCTACTCCCTGTCTGAATCAGTGCTAGACCTGCTTGAATAGCTGAGAATGAACCTTCCACAAAGTGTGGATTTACTTTTACTAAATCCTCTAAGTATTAAAGCTCTTCACACCATTTGGTCTTGAAGTGATGCAAGAGCGAGGTGTGGACACCAGTGACAATAAAGAACCATCTGGCAAAGTGAACTCCAGGCAAACAATGACAAGCACAAATGAAAAGAATTGCAATGATTTCCACAAACATGTGAAATACTATAAACTGTGTGACTTAGCAGCTTCCTCCTCCTACCAAGTAAATAAACATGTCTGCAGTAGGCTGTTTGGTTCTGCCTTTTATATGAGCTGAGAATAAACAGAGACTACCAAATTTGCATTTTGCCTCTAAAAAAAATATATGCAGATTGGTGAGCAAGGGGGAAAAAAGGCAAGAAAGAAAGAAAAAAATAAGAACTAACCAGACTTCACTTTTTCTTGGTTCTTTACTGTCAGGGTGATGTACTGGAAGTCTTTATTTCTTTCAGCTTGGGCCCCTCAGTAGCTCATTCTCCATCCAGCCTGTTCTCATGCCTTTCTTATCACCTGCTGAGGCCTTGATCATGGACAGAGCAGACAAGCAGCAGGGGACAATTAGAGAGGAGTTCAGACTTTGATCATTTGACCATATGTGAATACAACAGCTGACCACATGTTTTAAAAGACAACTAACTTAAAAGTATTAAAAAAATCACAAAGCAGGCATAGATACTTAAATTTACATTTTAATTATCTGGCACAATGGTGCATTCAACTTTTCAGAATATTGAATTTTTTTCCCTAAATGTACACATCTCCAAAAGGAAAACCAGCACTTTTCTGCTTCTTCAGAGTCTTAATAAGCACACTTTCACTAAAATAAATATTTGGATCACTTAAAAAATAAACAAACATATCTATCTAGTAACCTGCAGTTCCTACTGACAGATAAATTCACAAATAATTTCTGCCCTACAGAAAGCCTAATTTAAATGGAATAACCCACTATTACATTACATTTAAAAATACCATGCATTCGATAGTACAAAGACATAACACCCTATAGTACTTAAATTAGCAATTTTTTTAGAACCTGTTAGCCATTAAAACTTAATGCAGGAATACAACAGGATTTAAATGTTCAACTAGTGGAGGGATTCAGTTCTGACCACTCATCTGCCTGCTTTTTCTTTAAGAAAAAAAATCCTCATTCACACGATGGCATTGCTTTTGTTAAAACTTGAAGTTAGCCAAGTAGAATGGGTCCAGTTGTGAGCAGTTTAACTGCAATCACCTGACCCCAAGTTGTTTGAAAAAAAATTCTTGTTGGAAATTTTTGTATACAATAGAAGCTTTATCATCATCTGTGGAGATATAGCATGTACTTATCTTCTGCACCTACCGGGTAATTAACATATTCATGAAATGGCTATTTACTCTCAAATAGGAGGATAATAGAAAAATAACACTAATTGTTTTGACAGCAGTTTGCTTAGGAGTTATCTATGGCAACAAATGTTTCTTTTGTAGCTGTAGGAAGACAGAAATGTTCCTTTCTGTAAACACTTCTGACTTCAAGATTTCCTCTCTCTGACTTTTGGACACTTCCAAGGAAAAAATGTGAAGTCAGTGAAAAGAGGAGGAGTAGAATTTAACATTTAAATCATATTTAATTTTATTTGGATAATAAATGTTTGCATATTTTTTCTTTATAATGAAAACCACAATGTCTAACTACATTTTGGAAAATAAGATGTAACGTGTTTTGCAAATACAAGCAGAAAGAACTATAACCGCATACTAACTAAATGAAACAATGCTACTTAATGGTGCATGAAGGGTGTGTGCATAAGTTTTTAAGAGGCTTGGGCTATTACGACGCACAATCTTTCAAAGGCTATTTTTCATGTTTCTCTGACTAGACTATAAAACGTCTCCTTCCTGGACCAAGTCTGCTCCTAATGAGGAAAGAGGGGTGAGTGCTGACACCAGGTCGGCAAGCATGCTCTGCCTTTGGGTTGCTGCCACAGCAGGAGAGTGCAGCAGCAACCCACCTGCAGGATTGGGGCCTCCAGCAAGAAGGGCACATGCCAGTGGGACTGCTGCACCTCCTGCTCGGCCACACTAACCCCAAAGCATCGCGAGTTTCTGCAGCTCTTCCCAGTGTCACATCACACGCACTCATGCAGCAAGTCACACCCCAAGGTGGCCCCAAAAGTGACCAAGGCCACCCCAGCAAGCAGCCACCTCTCACATACTCTCAGCTCCACAGGCTGCCAACACCGCCCTGCCAGCCTCGTGGGCTGACTCAGACCCACCATCAGGTAACAACAACCCAACCATGCAGGACAGGAACGTGACAGCCATGTTAATGACACATTGCATCTCCTTGCCGGGGTTTGGATCCAGAGAAGGAATGCAGTGTGCAGCTGGAAGAGGGGAGTATGCTCAGACAATCAAAAATGAAACCTCTCCAAGCCTGGCAGCTTATCAAAAGGAAAAAATAATCAGTGAAATATTTGTCTGCAGCCCACCAAGCCTCTCTCACTCCTACTGGTGAATTAGAAGATATTAAAGCTAATCAAATATGAATAATCAGCAAATTTGCCATTTGCTTTGCAGCCTGAGGCTGGGAGGCGAGTGGCAGAGGGTTCCAGGGCTTCCCCAGGTTACCCTGGAAGGAATTTGGGTTTGTTTTTAAAATCAAAGTTCGTCTTCTCAGCACCACACAATGGCTCCAACACTCAAAAGCAATTGTTCTCACTGAGAATCTTCCTGCACCTAAGGGCTCTCCGCAATAAAATATGAATGCAGTATTAATAAAATATAGATGCAATTTCCTCCTTTTTCTCCTTAGCTGCTATCAAGAACATTAGTGCAGGTGCCTAAGGAAAGCATTGCTAACGGAGAACAGCTGCCACACTAATTAAGCACCATGGTCTATTGGCCAGGCATGGGCCCAGAAAGCAGCCACCTGACTTCTCTCCTCCCAGCTCTCACAGGGTGGCTCTGAGCATGTGTCTGAAGTTTGTGCTCGGCCAGGTGCTTTGCTCGGTCAACTTTAAGCACAGGAGAAGCCACTGTTGACTCCAAAAGAATGGGATTACCACTGACCTCAATGGGGTTTGATCTAGCTCCTTAAACGCAGCGAGCATTGTCTCTATACTGAAAACGCTACTAATTGTTCGACTTTGCAATACATTTGGAGATATGCTTGGCAGCATTGCCATCTTTGGGAAATACCAGAGGAAAGCTACTGCCAAGGAATAGTGTCGCTGTGTATTAGCTGCCAAAAATTTCTGCCCCAGCAGTCTGCTCAGAGCGCCCTAACAAAACAAAGCAACCCCTGAGCCAATGGCTGTATTTTAGACTGCTGGGCTCATCCCCACCTTAGAGCCACAGAAAAGCGGGGGGGGAGGCAGAGGGGGGAGACATCAAAACCCCTCCAAGAACTGTAAATTCAGTGAGCAAGAGGGAAGGGTCCTGCCGTTAAGACATCATTTGCTTCCACTGCCAGACTAGGAGGACTTCAACCTACACTTCTATCCTAGCTGAACGATTCTACAGAAGCTTTTTATATCTGAAATTGTACCTTTGGGGCAAAATTGATTTTAAAATAATATTAAAGATTGAAGAGGCCAGATCAGGGACAGGGCATGACTGGAACCTTGCAGTCCACTGGCTAAGACATTCATGTCTGAATGGGGAGACTTGCATTCCCAGCGCTGCCCCATGGATAATGAACCATTGCCTGGGATGCCATTTTCTGTACCACATGTATTCAGCCTTCCTCCACCACCACCGCCTGCTTCCAGTTTAGCCAATTACCATTGAACATTCTCCATCTGTACAACAGGACGGATGGTACTTCCTGACCTCACAGGTATGCATGTGTGTCTGCATGTGTGAAGGTAAATACATTAAATATTGGGAGACATTCAGGTCCTGGGCCAATGGGAACCATATAAGTGCCAAAGAGACTAAGACAAATGAGGGCCATATAAATAAATGGCTAGAGAGCTGCAGCCCTCAGGCTACAGGCAAGAAAGGGACAGAGGCAGAGACTAACACAGCAAAACCGTGGGAAAGAGCCCTGTTTGAAGTACCTAACGGAGCATGCGACTGCCATTGGGAAACTGTGCTGACACCCTGTCATCAGGATGCAGCCCGTGGAGGAGGAGGAGCCTAGCTTTAGATCAACAGCTGGATAATGGAGCCTGGTCACATGCATAAACCCTCCCATGGCTCCTGGAGAGACAGCAGTGATGTAAAATGAACTGCTGCACTCAATGCTGCTCTCCGAAGTGACAGGTCCAGGGCTCACCTGGCACTAATCCCTCTCTGCCACAGGCAGAATGAGCAGGGAAGAAGCAAAGGCTGAGCAAGCAGAGGCTACCCCACTCACTGCACGGGTACCTGCAAGGCACAAGGACAGGCACTGGGGGTAGATCCATCCCCTGCTCTGCATGCCCGGTCTTGGGTGGACTTCAGTCTCCAGCTCTGTCAATCCAGCTGCGAAACACACTTCTTAAAATGTCATAAATCATGAAACGCATCTCCCCTTCAGATCCGCTACCTCTTCTGCAGCTACTGAGGAGGAAAAAAGGCACCTGGGAGAAATCTGGCCCACGAAGGTTCACAGAAGACTGCACACAGTGCCTTGCTAGCAAAGAAAGAAAAGAGAACAGAGGAAAGGTAGAGACTGTAAGAGGTTAGAGGGAAAAGCAGAAACACCCTTTGAGAGCTCCCTGAGCTTTTCTGCCTGGCAAGCTTTGGAGATGTCTCACACCTTTCAAGAAGGCAGACACAGCATTTTTCAGGAAGGAAAAAATAAAATAACAACAAAGAGCCACAGATTCTAACCACCAATATATTTATGAAGGAAATATGATAATGATTTTGCCGCAGTGGGTCTTTAAAAGCACCTCCCATGCCCCCAGCTGGCTAAGCAAGGGGAGAGACTAACAGGATCTACTCTGTTTCTTCACTGGTAAGCCCTGATAACTGTTAAAGAAGCCTCTCTTCTGGGCTTTATTATTTAACATATTTATTAAGGCAGTATCCAGAGGCCCTCCCAGGTCCTGGATAATGTAGTGACATGCTGATTGTCCCACCTCCGAAGATATTTAAAGGCAAGCCACAAAGTATAGCAAAGGAGAGGGTATTGGTAAAGGGGTAAAAACAGAAAATACCTCTTTAAAATTGGAGTGGCTGAGAGCAGTCACACAGTTGATTAAAGGATGGGACAGGCATTTTAGTGAGAGACCTCTGTCTAATTAGCTTATCAAAGCATAGGTTCATACACACCTATGTGGGAACCAAACTGATAACAAAGCTTCCCAGACTAGCAAAGACCTAACAGAAACTGAAGTTAAACACAGCCAGGCTAGGCTAGAATTCATTCATCACAGGTGATAACGATGCAGATCCATTGCCACCGTTTCTCAAAGAAGACAAAGCAAATTGACTAGAAAAGCACCCTTATTCAAACAGAAATTAATTCTTCTCAGGAAAATGATATTGCCTATTTTGTAGAGGTGATCAGACAGTGTGATCACAGTAGTATTAAATACAAATTTCTCTGCACTCCATGGATTAATCCAACTTAAAAGCATTTAATAGCAAGATAAAGCATAACCAAAAAAACAAACAAACAAACAAACAAAAAAACTAGAATGCAGCAACCATACATATTTGCTCCTGTTTTATTTTAGAGAGAAGAACGGGATTTGCATTGCTCTCCAGGGTCTCAAACCACTTTAAGATAAAAATGAAGTTCCTCAAATATTCCAGACTGAAATATACCGGTACTTAGTTTTTGCCTGGGGCTTAGAAAACTTCCCAGCTTTGCCACTCCCTGTAGGTCTTCAGTTTAAACACTCCCTCAACTCTCCCAAGAAAAGGGAAGAGATCTGAAGTCACTGAAATTGATGTAGATGCAAAGCAGAGGAAGTTTTTTCTAGGAGAACTGATCTTCCTTGATGCAAGAGACGGATGCAGCAAAGCCAGTAAAAGCAACATTTTCATGCACTGTACTAAACTGTTTTCCCCACAATCTCATACATGGCTGAAATCTGTTGCACTCATTATTTCCAGTATTTCTGCAGCATAAAAGTTATCTGAAGCAGAAGAAAGAACACAGAGTAGCAAAATCCAGCAGCTAACCTCACTTTGTTTAAAAACATAACAAATCAAGCTTTTCACCTAGACTTAGCCAAAAATGTTCAGAAAAAACAAAGGGGGGGGGGTTATAATACACAGTTGTTTAAGCCTAAGGAGCCATTTATGATATTAAAGAAACGATCCCTTCACTGACTAGGGTTTTTGAGTTTTTAGAAAGGAGCATGTGAAAGGACTGCTAGCCAGAAAGATATTTGACAAACCACTCTGAGGCTGCAACTGGAAGGGCATTTAGTTTAAAAGAGAAAGGTATTATGTACCACCCTCTTGGAGCTGGTCATTTGCTATTGATCTTGAAAGTAAGAGAGCCCAGCACACAGGGAGGCAGAAGCCGCCACATCCAGTCCTACCACTACTGCTCTGCGCGGCTTTGATTAAATCCACCTCCACTCCCTTGAATGTAAAACAGGGATAACAACACGGCACTCCAGAGCCTGTAGTGAGGATCCCTGGACTGCACATTCTTGCTTTCTGCCCAGCAAAAGGGACCACAAGAGAAACAAGCTCTCACCCTCACGTTGTAGTGGGATGCAATTCAGTAGCTCTTGAAAGTTTAGTTCAGTTTTTCTCTCCCCTCAAGACCAGCAAGGCTGTGCCCAATCCTCAGCCACTTGCAGGAAAGCAAATAGGAGGACTGCACCCTCCAGGCATCTCGCGGACCCAAGGCAAGCAGTGCTCCTGGCTAAGGGGAATGGAGTACCCTGGCAAGTTAGAGCTGCATCCCTGTACAGCTACACTGCCTCAAGGGCTGGTCCGCTAATTCAGCCGGTCCCTGATCATGCCGCGGGCTTATACAGAACTCATTTCCCTTTGTTTGCCCTCACAGGCCCAACAGCAACATACAATGAAAGGGCACATCCCCAACAGGGTCAAGTGAGCCAAGACAATAAGGAAAACGAGACACAGAGATCTCCCCTTTGTGGTGTTACTCTTGATTTTTCAAGCATCCACAGTTACAGAAAAAAGGCTATAAATTTTGAGGAAAAATGGAAACTTGGATCTTCTCCCTTTTTTTTTTCTGTTTTGGATTTTTTTTTAAGGAGGGGGAGACAAAGAAACAAAATTATTGGTGTTTGTTCTTTGCTGTTTTCATATTTTAGAAACCCAGACTAAAAATAAGCATGGCTAATAGGATCTGTCAGCCTTCCACCACATCTCTCTGGCTCTTCTAAGCAACACACACTGTCACACAGCTCCCAGTGTTGTCCAAAGGAGAAATCGTGGCAGAATGTGAAAACACGGTAGTCTGTGGGAACTGGAAACCTCCCACACCAGTGGATCCCTAATAACAGAGATCCTGGTCCAGATCACCAGAGCCCTGAGCCGAATCACCCCAGACCAGAGACCTGCCAGGCAGCTGAGAGAGGCTCTCTGTGGCCCAGCCACCGCTAGAGGAGGTCAGAGTGCCACAGAGAGAAGGGGTGCAACACTCCCAAAGCTGTGGGAGACAAAATACTTGCCGGAATTATGATAAGTAGACTTTGCACTCTCTTTTTACCTTTCATGTTTCCATAACAGAGGAGTCTCCTTAATTTTACTGACATTCAGCACTAGCAAATGAGAGAGGGGAAAAAATAATCAAGGCATCTCCAAACTTTATTTAAGACCCAGAGAATCCTGAATCAATATTCCTTACTTCTAGACAATAGTCATCATTAATGACACTAAATAATGATGTCTCAGAGAATTTCAGAAGCAGAAATCAGGACAGTAGTCTTTTTTCTATTTAAATAAAAGCTTAAAGTTTATGTTCCTTCTATTCCATACTGTTTCCCTCACAGAAAAATATCAAAAATATTAGCTGAATGCAAAATAAAAACTGGCAAAGCAAGACAACAGGACAGCTTTCAAAATAGCTCCAATTTAAACATAAAAGATAATCTTCCCACTTTTAAAACCATCTCTTCATTTTGGGTGGAACCGATTGTTAATTTCCAAGTACGCAGGACTGGCTATTTTGTGGGCAAGGCTATGACACTGGCAGAACAGAAAAAAAGAAAAAAAGCTATCATTTAGGAAGACATCAAGACTGCAGACTTCAGCCAATTTGAGCCTGTGGCTGCAGTTTCAGAGTCACACCATGTTTACCATTCAAGTATTCTTAGAGCCTTTAAAAGGAGAAGTATGGTTGCTAAAAATTTCAAGCCTACCTTTCCAAAGGATACATTTGACTGCATCCTACATCACATGGTGATATGCTGAAATTAAATTCCTGGCCATGCTTTGGGCATGTTAAAATCCAAGTCTCCATCACACTGAAAGGCTCACCAAAGACGCAAGACTCACCGTTCTGCGTTATCGCAGTATGGAGCGATGCTTCAAGGACAGCTGATTGTTTCATTCTCTGTAGGAGATGCTTGGATGGAGTTCCTGAATAAGGGCCACTCCAGCCAGTCAAGAAGCACATCACAAAAACAACTAGTCCTAGAGCTCTGTTACAATCCCCAGAAAAGGAAAATTCCCATGGTAATGCCTTAAGAATTCAGCTGGAGAGAATGGGAAAGCGTGCATTATTAAGTAACTGTCAACAACATGAGCAAGCATTATTCATTATGCCAACTAGGAGTCTAATTATGCCTATATACACAGACACATACACAAACACACACAGGCATATATGTATACATCTAGGTAGAACAGCTTTTACATTTCCACACTGCAACTCCTGCAATTCTTTCCACTTAGGAAGCCCATGCTAAGATCTCTCTCTATCCCTTTTTGAAAGAGAAGGCCTGATTTAAATTTAAAATAAATAAATAAAACACTTTGTGTTGTGAAAGCCTGTCCTTCTGGAAAAATATATATATATATATTTATATATATATCAACTACATTCTTACAGCGTGCACCATTAGACTGGAACTTCAACAGAAGCAAACAATGTATGTAGGCATGTAGATACACATATTAAGATAAGTATATGATTAATCATAGGCATTATGCTGGGGCACAAGAAAAGAGAATCAATTATAAGACAAAAACATTCCAAAATACTGAACTTAAAAATCTTGGAGAATAAGGTCTCTCCCAGCCTCCGGAGAGTTTTCCCACCTCTGAAAAGAATTACAGAACCCAGAACACAAGAATTAGGAGATAGTAGAGCACTACTCTTTAAAATGCATTTGAAATACTAACAGCCAAACTAGATTACGAGTGAACCCTATTACAATCAAATATTTTCTGAAATGTAATATAACACAATGGTGACTATTTCTGAAGTTTAAATAAACAGTACTACTTAACTGTAAAATAAACTCTACAGACTTGCAAATAGCTCCATCAACTTGCATTAAACAGCATACATGTCTTGTGGCAAGAGGTACACCATATTCAGTGCTGAACTTAGCTATTTTAAAAATTAATTAGGCAATTATACTCATGGGGAAACTGTTCTAGTAATTTAGCTGCTTAATCAAATCCCAGGTACCAAATTATGGACCTGATCCTGCAGTTCTTATTCAAGTCAAACTCCTATTGATGTCAGTGGGAGTTTTGCCTAATTAAAGATCAGGACATACGCGTGTGCGAGCTTGCTTTTAAACGACGGCTTTGAATTTAGTCTTAGGAATACGAGTATGGCTTTGAATCCCAAATCGCTGCCTACAAGTTTCTCACGTGAGACTGTGGGTATATTAATATATATTTTTCCTAAGTCTGGCTCAAATTAACTTCCAACAAAAGTCTAGAGATTTAGCTAAATTCTTACAAGGCCCAATGGCAAACTGACCTAGTTTTGATTTTTTTTTTAAAACCAATTAGATCCTGTTACAAAGCAAGAAGAAGGTTGTAAAAATACTGACTATGAAAGATGCTCAGCAACACTTACTGGGTTTGTATCATTGTCCTGCTCAACTCAGTCCACACAACTGTTTCCACAGTGCTAAATAAGTAACTTTGCTTATGTTGTTCCAAAAGAGACCAGCTCAAACACAAGAATTCTGGGTGATGTGCCCAAGTCTCTTCTGAACAGGCTGCAATACCAAGAAGTAAAGAGGAGTATTTGAAGGGGAGCAGTAGGAACAGGGTCCTTCCTGAAGCTTTACATGCCAGTCCCCAACTGCGTTGTGGGGTGCACTTTGGGCAGGAGCAGGCTGTGCTCATGGGGTCACGCCAGAGAACTGTCTTCACCCCTGGCTGCTCATTGTGATGCTCCTGACTATATCAAAGCTGATGCCTTCCGAGCAGCTGTACTGACATACTCTGCTGATCTTGCCTCTTAGATGCCTTGGTGATGTGTCAAGGGGCATACGCTGAAGCGTCACAAGCTGGGAAAAGGTAAACCAGATTCAGTCAACAAGAGATGAGTCTGGTGGAGCAGAAGATTGCTAAACACTGACAGTTGCCTGATTAGTATTAAATTCTTAAAGGGAAACCCATCTGCCAAAAAGCATGGGAGTGGGCCTATATCCCACATCCTTTCTGCTCAGTGGTGAGGAAAAGCAAACCTCTTTTCCATTTAAGCAAAACAGGAACAATATTTGCCAGAGAGCACTGGGTTGTCTGCTCACTTGCTAAGTTACATCCTTAAAGTGGGAAGGACAAGAGCTTGTGTGTCTGAAGATAGAAGGAAATCACAATTCTGTCTAATATACTGAGGCAATTGACCATGAAAAGGTTACATGTTAGGAAATAATTATCTCTAGACACAGCTACTGACAGGGTCAGCATCCACAAGGATTATTTCCTCCTAACCCAGTGCCTGCTGCCTAGAAGGGAGGTGGGTCTCGAGGAGCCATATCCTGCACTGCTCCCTGGCCCCACATTCCACTGATGCTAATGGCACTTGTGCACTGAGTGGCCCAGCAGCTGAAGCAGATAACCAGGAGTGAAGGGGTTAAGTGCCTGTCACAATAGAAACCTCTGGGGGCACTTGACCTTTTCACATTTTTTATTCAGGAATGAGCATTTTGTGCCTGTTTGAGGAAGTTCATCTACATTTGTCCTCATTCTTCACTCTGTTTGTGTATTGTCCCTTCCCTTCACTCAATGCCTGAGCGTCCCATTAAGTACTAAGCAACCTCTGTTGATGAATATGAATTTAGGGCAAAGTTACAGAGGGGACACAAATACTCCACATTGATCAAGCGACTTGCAAGGAATTTTAACATATTCAAGGCATATGTTCCTGCTGAATAGCTTCCTACACATATAATACTCACCTGTCAGTACGCTCATATGAAGAGAAAGAAAATCACACTTATATGAGCAGAAGCACTACACAGGCTGGAACAAGACTGACAAGAGCATTAGGTGTTTAAATACTGAAAAAATCTAGCACAGGGCACTCACTTTCACATGCAAAACAGTGTGCCCCTCAAGAGAAGGCTCGGTGATACCTGCCCTTGGTCTTTCATTCAGCAATTAGACTATGAACTCCCCTGTCCCTAGAGAGAGGGTCTGCAAACCTCCCTGGCAGCAAATCAGTCAAGGAGTCTAAATCCAGAATGAGTTTGTCACCAGCTATTTCATTTAGAGGCAGATATTCTAAAAAGGTAAAAGCAATATTCAAGAGCTTGATCCTGCTGGGATCAAGGAGAATTTTGCATTGGCTTAAATAAGAACGGTCTCTAGTCTCAAAGCACGTGTGTCCAATTTGTTAATGTTTTGGGTTCAAATAAAAAACAAATCTCCAGTCTTCCCTGCATGGGAGTTTTAACCACATTCTTCCACTTGGGGAGAGCATCAGGGCTTAGACAAGAAAGAGTTTCTGAATGATCTAAGTGAATTGTCCTGAGGAGACTGGCATTACTGTGAGCTTTGAACAGAACTACAGAGGGTCTTTTATAGATGTACTCCAGAGGGGAGATCCTTAGATGGGTCCTTTAATGCCTGCCCCCATATGTAATCCAGATGAAGTTCTTTATCAGATGGGGCCCGGATCTTGCTCCCATTAAAAGTTCTGCCACTGAATTCAGTGGAACAAACCTATTTGTCTTAGATGCTTATACAGCTCCCCTTATCTCAGTGTCTTAAAATAATTACCTTTCATTCTTTCAAGGAAGGGGAATATTATTTTCTCCACTTGGCACATGGAGCACAGCCAGGCCAGGTGACATGGCTGTGTGTCTTCTGGACATCTGACACCAGGAAAGGACTTAGCTCCAGGTCTCCCATATCTGAGGTGAAGTACTATCCCTCCCCTTGCCACCAGCAGGAAACCACCTTTGCTAAATTGAGACGCAGAAGTCAGATTAGAGAAGCCAGCATCCTTCTCCTGTTTGGACAAGGAGGAACAGAACCACATGACGGGACAACATGCAAGTATCTCTCACTTTTTATTTCAAGTACATTCATCCAACTGGTCTCCTTAGGGTACCGTGTCCCTGGCCTTCCTCAGGCACAACTATATGAACAGGAGTTTGCCCACGTGCACTAAATGATGACATGCTGTTTTAACACACCTGTGCACGCAAGACATCACAGCATCTCCTGGAGAAGCAGCAGCATACTTGGCAGCTTAATGGCATACCTGCCTATAAGCTATCCAGCAGTCTGCTGCACCTGACAGCTACTAATAACCATTTAGCCCATGGCCACTTGAGCATTAAAAAGGAAGGCATTTTGAAAGCAAAATCACCTTCCTGAATGTTTGTTATTGCTTACACTTCTGTTAGTCCCCAGAGGGGCTCTAACTGGGAATCATGCCAGCTGGTCCCTATGCACTGAAGGTTTTGTGTGCGCAGACCCAGAGTGAAGGCTGTTAGCACCAAAGGGAGCCTGGGTAGGTGATGGAGGGGTCACCAGCAGACCTCAAAGCAGAACCCAGGTTCCCCATTTCCAGTCCAATATACTGCCCAATGGCTCCCTCTCCATTTTCAAGAGTACTGACCCAAATACATAAATGAAAGCAAGCACATGTTGTTTATTTCCAAGTTTGAATGGAATGGTTTCCCCTGGGCTCCATATTTCTTGGAATTATTTGAACTGGAAACCAATCTGCCTGTATTCACTATTGATTTATTTTCTAAAAATCTCTCATCCCTAAAGTAACAGTGCCTTTCCATGTCTCAGCCTGCTGTTTAGTGACACAGTAATCTAAAAGCTATTGATCACTTGGGTCTCTACAGCCATAACACATCTTCCTAAGTGCCTTCACAGAGGACTATATTTGCAACATGAGTACTATAAACGACAGGGTTGCTAATAAAATCAACAAAAATATTAATATAGATATAACTCTTGTGTAGTAACACAACATGGACAAGGGATGATAGAGACTAGCATCAGGAGGAAGCAAGTATGGGCATTACGTCTGAAGCTGCATTTCTCTTTGAACTCAACATAGGTTGCAACCTAATTTCAGTCTAAACAAGAACGCAAGGCTGGACATTAACTCATCAAAATTCCCCCTGCCTGAACAGAAAAGTATCAGTGCTGGAAAGGCCAAAACAGCCTCAATCTGCTCCAGCAATTCTAGATGATTTCAAGTTTACTTGTAATTCACATAATCCTGCATACACTTCTCCTTTTCTACATTAGCAACTGGGGTTGGTGTCCCCACAGAAGCCTGGTTGAGCAAGCAGTTTACACTTCCCGCGAGACGTGCTGTTGCAGAAGTGGAGCGTCCTGCACCTCTTATTACTTTGAACAGATATTGTTAGCAGGTAGCATCTTTCAAGTCAAGCTCTTCATTACCTTTTTTTCATGCTTCTCCACAGATTTCATGACCATCAACATGAGAGCTCACAACTTCAACTGATCTGAAGACAGACAGCACAATAGCTCACGTTACCAGCGACATTACTGCCTCTGGGCCTGCCTCAGAGTCACTCAGAAAGAGCCTATGCTACTTAGACTTGGTCCTGCTCAAGTAGAAATATGAATAAGTACGTCAAATTAAGTCAGAAACGAGGTCTCCAGGGACAAGCATGTAGTGTATCACCCCAGCTGAGACATCCCAAGAGATACAAATTCAAATTGGAAACATTGCCCAACAGAGAGATAATGTGTCTGCAAGTCAATAGCTATCAGTGTTCACCACCTTACCAAGCAGAGCAGCAGTGAACTGCAGCTGTCCAGTCCTCTCAACCAACGAGAACTGAGATGTGCTTATCTTACATGGCATAAATCAGCTCTGTAGCCTGGACTCTGCTCCACGCTCTGTGCAGCAATGATGTTTTAGTGTCCAGAACAGAATATTTTCTCCAAAATGCAACACTGATCATAGCATCAGGACAGCTCTCCCTCACACTGTTAGGCAGTATGCCTGGAGACAGCCTTGCTCAGTAATTTTTCCAGAAGGAGCTTTCAGGAGACATTTGTAACCATTTAAAATTTCCCACCCAAGGAGTTTTGCACTTGTCAGTTTACCTTATGCCACAGGTTTTTAATTTAGTTGTACGGGAAGAAATTTTATATGCCTCAAATTTTATATGTTAATGCCAGATGTGAACTCACTAGCACGTGTTCTCTCGCTCCCCCATGCTGCACTTCTTGGGAAAGGATGCTTTAATGCTGCAGCTCCAATTAGTCAAGGAATCAGTAGAACTAGTGGCAGACCTGGAGGCAGAAGTCCCTGTTCCTCAACATTTCTCAGTGCCCTGAGGAATTCCAACTGGCAAGACAATATGCTGGCACATACTTCCCAGCATTCTGAGCACAAAATATCCCTAGATGCAGAAGGATTAAAAACTAAAATTTGATTTATTAATTATGAAAGTCAATAAGAAAACTGCTGAAGATTGTGCACTTTCTATCCCACAAAGAGAATGCATTCTAGGTACTTCTGAGTACTGGGAGAGTTAAGAGTATTAATGCAAGCAGCCTTTAAATAAATGCAGGTGCCAGAATTTTTCTACTATGTAGACCTGAAATGAATGAACACTAAAAGGTGCAACTTCTTTTGACT
This sequence comes from Heteronetta atricapilla, assembly GCA_011075105.1. NCBI lineage: Eukaryota > Metazoa > Chordata > Aves > Anseriformes > Anatidae > Heteronetta > Heteronetta atricapilla. The sequence goes on from CM021734.1 coordinate 7,056,816, forward strand.
ACTATTTTTCTGCTTTAAATTGACTACCTTATTTGTGCATTTTATTTTTTTTGTTTGTTTCTTGAAGTTAAATATTTTCACAGCTTTTGTTGGTTATTAAAGCATAACTCAATACCATTTGCTTTCCTGGACTGTGGACTTCCAGCATTCTTCTCAATGCATCCCTAAAGAAGAGCCATGCGATTCCAAATGCCATTAATATTATAAAGCATCAAAAATAGCAATGCTTGTTAAAGGTGTTTACAAGCTTGCACATGTTAAACAATACACAGTATTCTCTTGCTAGCAGCAGTGACCAAATATTGCTGTACTAGCAGAGCCCCAAAGCCTTGACTAGAAGAGACAACCTGCCAGGAACTCTGCTTCCCCCAAACGCTCCTCTCACTTTTGTGTTTCTCCTTTAGCAAGAAACGTCCCTGTGCATTCAAGGGAAGCCAGACAGGCCCTGGGGCCAGCCAAGGTGGGTGAGCAGGCAGAGCAGACCTCTCTTTTGGCCTCACTCTGTAGGCACCCACGACCTGCCTCTGCCCCAGCTTGAAACACTATGAACTAATACACTTCAGAGCAGAGTCCATCCTTAACAGGACACTTCTGCAATTCAAAAGCACATGTGTTTGCCTCCAAACAGCCTGCTTCAAATACTCCATCAGCATTATAACCTTCAGCAAAGCGGGGGGAGAAGGGGCCCAGGGCAGCTCAGCATGATAGCGCAGAAGCCACGGAGGGGCCCATTTCAGTTTGATTTGTTGCGGCACTCTAGATGCAAGATGAAATCTGAGAGATGAAATCTGAGCAATTTCTTGCTTCTCTTCTTTCTGGACAGTATATTAACACTATAAAGAAGACTGAACAGTGGGGCTTCCCAACTCCATTATTGTCAAGGCTTTCAAAGGCAGTGGCTGAAATGCCCACTGCTGTCTTTGTTGCTCCTGGACTCAGGTCTCCGCCATGTTGCACTCCTGTCAAACCGCAAGGCCGAGCAAATTAAAAATAAGCTTTCTCTGGAGGGGTGGAGGAGGGGAGAGATGTGAGAAGCACTGCCTGAGCCTACACACAGTGCCCATTACATTCATGCTACTCTCGGGTTCCTTGCATAAATAGGGGAAGCAGAAAAGCCACAACAGATGCCACTTCTCTTACCTGTACTCCCGCACCTGACTTTCTAAGGCACCAGTGTGAAGCCATGCCGCGGCCCAGGCTGTAAGTGGGTGCTGCAGTCCAACCAGAGCTGTCAGTCTGCTGTACCTGCCACCAATCATTCTGGTCAGATATAAACACGAAACATGCTATTTTCCACCTCCAGGAGAGAGTTTACTTGTCCCCAAGACCTATGACAGGCTTGTTACAGACCATTTAAATTCGAATCAACTTGTCAAGAAAAGAAAGTGGAGAAAATGCATTAATTAAGTAGCTTTACTCATGCAGAAAAGCTGCCAGCATGAGCATTTTAAATTACCTGGGCACACCTAGTGGATTTGCATTCCCTTGGCACAGCTTTGCTCTGGCCCACAAAGCATCATCCACCTCATACTTCCATCTGAGCGAGGAACAAAAGGGGCTGACAGCCCAGCACCACCTTCCCCGCTTGGGGGCTAGTGCCCTTTCCGAGGGATTTTGTGTTGGTTTATGCAGAAACCTCGCTCCTGCTAGATGCAGGGAGAGGGAGTTTGGATTCTTCTGTAAAAGTAAAGACCGAGGCAAAAAGAGGCCTTCCAGAAACAAAGGAGGTGGAGCTGTGGCTGGCAGGGGGGTAACTGCATGCCATTGTTAAATATTAACATAAAATAAAGCAGTAGAAATGGATGTCCATCAACAGAATTAGAAGGAACTAAGTGAGTTTAAGAACAAAAGGTTTACTTATTTAAATTACAGGAGATGAAAAACAGCTGGGAATGCAATTTATAGCACAAAGTACAAAGCTACACGACTGTTAAATGTAATTATATTTCAAAGTACTTTTCCCCTCCATTTTAAACTAAACATGTACAATCATTTTAACTAAAATAAAACTAATGACAACGTAGCCTTTAGATGTTCCATCCTGTCCCTCAATTGCTTTCAAATTCAGCTCATCCGTTTGCATTAACTAAATAGTTTGAATCCCCCTCCAAATAGAGGTCGGCCTTTCAAATAGGAGACTAAAGCTTGAAGAAAGAAAACCACTATAAGCAGATCATTATTTTTAAAAATTACCTCTTACTATTCAATTCATGGACCTTCGATTGTACTTTCATATTTGTCTATCACTTCTCTGCACAAAGGATGAGGAGAAAAGTAGCTGACTAATTAACTTTAGTATATGTTACATTTGATTTGTACATTCAGTCATAGTGAAGATGCTTATCACTAAAGATATTTAAAGGTCCAAGTTCTTTTTTCTGCTTGAGAAAAAAGAGCACCAGCATTCAGTCTCTGGACCAAGAAGGGCCTAGCACTGAGATGTAGCCTGCATCAAGGTCTTGGGTTTCACAATCACCCAGTGCTGCCTTTATTGTGCCTCCACTATTACCTGCAACAAAGCCCTCCAGGTGAAAACTCTGCATTCACCTGAGGCACTGGTATGTTTTTTTCTTCTGAAAAGCCACATTTGGCTCCACCACCCTCAAGAGCAGCGTACCACAAATCTCAACTGCACTGGGCACCAACCGAAGCAAGACCGGTCTATTAAAGCTATTTTACATTTCAGGTGTTTCCAGTACTGAATCACAAAACTAGATCCTGCCCTGCAGAGCACTGCACCCCCTTCTGCCTCTTTCAGTTGCCTCTTGTGCCTTACCTGGTGAGACCCTTTATTTAGAAGACAGTGGGTTCCACCTCAGCATAACAAAGGGTTTATCACCATCCTGCAGCATGCATCTCTAATGGTCACTGCTTAAGGCCATAAGAGCTTTTAAAATTAGAGCCAATAAATGCTTTCCAGCAAATCAAAATGCTAGCCTAACCAGCTTTATCATGACATTAGCTTCTCTGCCACCAACAGAAAATAGTTCAGGAACTGTTATTACACAACAATATTTTACGTTAGCTAAAGTTTCCTTCCAACATAATTTTCAGGCTTAAAATATGTTCAAGAGCTAAATGAAACCCCTTTTGTTCCACTTCAGAATTATTTCTTTCAAAATGAAATTGCTTGCAACTCCTTGCTGTGACAATTTCTTTCTTGTTTTAGGACAGCTTAAAAAAACATAACTTGCTTCAGATGCCAAAGAGCTGCCAAAGAGAAAAATAAAGTCAGTCACTTGGAGAGATTTTTTTAAAGTTAGGAACATACTTTGAGAGCTCTGGGCTGCAACAAGCCATTGGTTCCAATTCACCTAAAAAAAAATACCCAATGGTACCAGCTTTTGCTAGCAAGCTATGAAAAACACATGCACATATAAATTAGTTTGCTCTTGTTCTTGCAACAGCCTGTACCAGATGTTTCAGAGACACAAGAAGCCTTGAATTAAACAGATGTGAGATAATCTACCTCCCACTATGGGTGTCTTCCTAATCCCTTAAAACCTGAAGCAGAAGGTTTAGTATCTTTCCAAAAACACTGCAGCAGTTTGTTTACCTGAACTATTATGAAAGACAAAGCTATCAGTGATACATTTTACAGGTCCTGTTCTCAGTTACTTATAGCATTGCCAAATTTTGGACTGAAAGTTTCATTCCAGGTACCTTTCTTGGGCTAAGTATTTGCATTCTCTTTGATAGCTCCTGCAAGAGATATGTAATCCTAAAAAAATGGCTTGACAATTGGACATCAGTCAATAAGCACTGTAACAAACTCTTGCTTGCCATTTTAAAGCACAAACAACTTCCCAATCTGTTGGGAACTTGAATTTCACTACAGGGACTTAGCTGTTGTCAGGGCTGTGCCTATTGCTAATTTGAAAGAAATGAGAAAGAAAAAAAAAAAAAAAAAAAAAATCACATTTGTCCAGGTTATAAATCTTTGGGGAAGAGAAATTCATCGGAGCTTTTTTAAAGCACCATCTGCAGAGAGCAGTCTCCAGCCTGACTCGACAAGCTGAGCTGGATTTTCTCTTCCCCAGCTCCCCACAGCAGCAGGCAGAAGAGCTGAGGCTCTGGTTGTTGCCACTCCCAAGATCCCACTGCTTTGGGTACCAACACAACATGAACAGGCTGCAGAAAATATGGGCAGGGAGAACCACATCTGGGAGAGAACAAATCAGGGAGAAACACTGAGCAGGAGAAGTTGAAAGCTGATAACTGCATATGAGGGATTGATGATGGGGCTAGGACATAGGAGCACTACCTGAGTAGGCCTCAGGGACAGCACTCATGAGGGAAAAGAGACACCACAACAGGGTCATGATGACTCCTTGACCAGTTCACACGTTAAGGTATTCGTGTGTTTTTCAGTTTGTTCTATTACAAATACTGAAGAAGCATATAAAGTCTGTCATAACGTGCAAGTCTTGATTACTACACAGTTGCAACACTTTGATGCAAACACATCAAACAGTAGTCCCCTGGGAGAATAAAGCTTAGTCACCTAAAAACTACTGCAATGCCTTGCATAGAGGTCACGCCAGTATCACATAACAGGCCCAATGCTGAACGTTTCTTCACTTCCATACAAATAATAACAAAAAATATCTAGTGTTAATTTGTCCAGGCGTTTCATTTGATACCAAGTAGGGCTCACTTCCAGCCACTTCTGGTGGCCGTGGTTATACACATGGTTTTACTGGCTTAGCACAATATGCCATCTTAAATTACTTCAGCCAACAAAGGTAAAAGGCTAAGCAAACAATGTTTTTGTTTAAAGTAAATCTTAAACAGATTAGGAACTGGTTAAATTTAAGATCTCTGCTGGGCTACTCCACACAGTCATTTGTTTTAAAAGTGAAAATACAAACCTAGACGATCCACAAGCAAGACAGTTTGGGCCAACATACTGCAGTAAATAAAGAAAGCCAAATACAAAAGTACTTGCAACCACAAAAATGGAAGTCAGGTCCTAAAGTTTAACTGCAAACAAGATGTGAACAATGTAAGGAGGTGGAAAAACAATTATTATTGCCCAGACTGAATAAAATAAAATAAAATAAAAAATCTAGTTCCCAGATTACTTGTTATTAAGACATTGTTAATTTTGCAAAATAAACTATAAAATATTCAGTATAATAATTCCAGATATGCCGTGCTCAACAAAGGAGAGTTCACCATGTTGTTGTTGCTTGTTTGTATTTTAAAGGGATTCATGTTTTGGGGTTTTTAATTATGTATTTATTTTATTAGGCTTGTTTGAATATTAGTTTGTTTTTAAAAGCCACAGCTCTATGGAAGTCTGACACAGCGATGGTGGGGGCACAGGCCCAAAGGCGCATGCTGCGCCCCCTCCCCCCCCCATGCTGCCAGGCCACCAGGTGCCTCCAAAAACCCTTCCCTGAGAACAGCGAGAAAGCAGACAATGGAAATAATGAGACTATGTGGTATATTACGGTATCAGAATGAGACTGTGTAGTAACTATATTGTTCCAGCCTGGACAGCTACCAGCCCTAGCACTAAAAACACTATTGTCAAATTGTGCAGGGTGATTACTGTAAGTGGGACCATGATCCTTGTGTGGATTACCTGGGGAAGAAAGATAGCTTTAAAATGTCCTTAAATGACACAGACTCCACTACTATTGAATAAAGCTATGCTAGGTTCCCTGAATTACACTTACACTCCAACATTTTCACATACTTTCTTTTAGATAGGTGGGGGGTTTTTTGGCCTGGCTACCTTTTAAAGTTTATTGCTAATTTTCCAATCTGTTGCATCAAAAAATCCCTGCAAATGCTGTTACAAACCATAGCTAAGCATCTGCAAGTTATAAAATATTTAAAAGTTTTACAGTTTAACCTATCTATTGGCAATAAAACATACTCCAACACAAATGCACTATTTGAGACAGATGTTTGAAATATGAATGAATGCTTGAATATTCATTTTTAAATACTCATGATAAAAGAAGCTGCAGAGACATGCCATTGATCTAATACTTGTTTGCACATTCCTTAGGGCTATGCATGAAACATAATGGGATTTCTATGTTCCTAAACAACAAAAGGTGTAAAAATGCCTTTTCAGTTGCAAACTTTGTTCATTTATTCTTGTGGCAAAAGAATGCAAATCTTAAGTCATTTTTTGTGCACTGACATCAAGTCTTTCTCACACAAAAAGTTCCTTAAAGAAACAAGAAGAAAGTTCAGAATAAAGTCATGCTTACTCCCCCACTTGTCCCTTAAAGAAAAGGGGGGGGGGGTGAGAGAGAGAAGGAAATTTCACTTAACTCAATTGTACCTGCCAGCTAAAAGCAAAGGCTGCTTAAGTGAATGACCCTAAGCTATTAGGCCTATATGTCATTAATAAGAATGGGTTTGCAAGGTCCAAGTAAAATATTTGTTTCAGTATATTTAGGGATTCAGTACATCTACTGCATGTATTTATGCCCCAGCTTTGTAGTTAAGTAACAGAACCTGTTCACAGACAAATGGCAAAACAATTTTCTCTACATTAAGGCATGTAATAGCTGGCAGTTTATAAACATGAGCAAGAAGTTATTTCATACAAAGTAACATTTGCTGTTAATCCCTCTAATTTTGCTTTTTCAATCTTATTTGTAAAGTGGAAGGGGAGATTTTTTTTTTCTATGAAACTGCAGACATTTAAAATTAATATTAAAGGAGGAACTGAAGGAATGGGCTGGTGGGATGTGCTTGCAAGGAGAAGTGTAGGAAAACAGTGTTAATGTCAGAATCAATCCTTGAGCTATGAATAACTTAACTTCAAAGCTGATGCTACTGTCTGAAGGAGCACCCTATGTCTTCAAGGAAGATAAAGCCACATCTGCAGTCAAACCAATGTTTAATTCAGATTACACAGAACAATACAGAATCTTGACTGCAGCCAATTAAACCAAGCTTTCACTGACTGATAAAAATGTCATTTTGAGTCCTTTCTGTGCACAATAAACAGTTTGAGAGTGTTACCGTTCTGAACCCACACTTATTGACCTAAGACATTTTTTGTACGTAATACATCAATACCAGGATTTCAATTATGACATTTTATATTCTCCTTTCAAAATGGGAAGGATTTTTACTTCTATAACGGGTAAGCTGTCATAGCTCTGTAGGGACTTTGCAGAAGTACTGGGAACATTGTCCAATGAAAAACGCAGTTGCTTTAAGAACGTTAAAATAAGGTGATGCTTGGAAAGTGCAAAATACTTTGCTGAGGCACTGTCCATATTGGGGTGCATTTCTCCAACCAGTCTCACTTCTGTAATTCAAGAGAGGTAGGCAAATCCAGGCTCTGTTCCTGCACCCCAACCACTCACCCACTGATCTGTGGTGCCCCATGGGAGACACAGCATGGCCCAGGGCCCAATCGTACATGAAGAACAAGGATGGTTGTCTCTCAGTTCACACTCCTACACAAGAAGTGGTGTGTAATAGCTGTGCTGTTCAGAAACAAAACATTGCAGGTTAGCTTAGGAAATTGTAATGAAGCATTTCAGTTAAAGACTTCAGAATGAAGCACTGACTCCACTTAGTCACAGCTTTTCAGAATAACAGTTACTGGCACTGTCAACAGTAAACACAAAAGTGTTCAAATCCAAGAATTGACAGTTAATCCAACTTAAACTTTGAGATCCATTTCTGTGATAGCAAAACAAAAAATCATAGGTAGCACATGGGTGTCTAAATGACTACAAGTTAGCACAGCTGTGCACCAAGACAGGGTGGTCACAAGGCAGTCAGATGGAAGTGACAGCATCTGAAAGTTTGAAACACTGCACTTCACTGCAGAAAGAAGTCAGATGATTACACTATTGATCACATTCAGCTGCAACTCTTCCTCACTGCCCTATTTCTAAAAGGCTGGCCCCAGAGCTCTTGGCCAGCTTGTTGAAGAGTTACTTTCTCTGTGCCTCAGACCCCCACCTGTAAAACAAAAGCAACTTCATCCCTGCACTATTCACTGTTCACCTGTCCATGCAACAGCAAACTCTTTGGGGACAAAGACTGCAGATAAATCCTCACACTGGGATTGTGGCCTTTAGGAGTACCAAATACAAATTTCATATGGAAGTAGTGAAAGACTGACCAACACCTGGAAGGGAGCAGAAGTGTGAAAGCAGCTGCATCACCTGAAGTCTAAACTTTGCCATTGGTATCAGACAAATGTCATGCAAATAATGTTAACTGCCTGCAGTAAACTTCACCCATAGGCAGCCAGAAGTGAAGGGAGGGAACAACTGAACTAGTTTTCATAAATGCCAGGATTTTCTAGCTAACCTTACAGCTGTACAACTGCAGTGTGCAAGCTGGTTTGTGTTATAAGAAAAAGACAATATTACAGGCAGTCAACATATTTCAAAACACAGTAGTATATTTATTCAGTATTTCTTTCACCCTCATCCCGATTCTGCTTATCAAAATGTAAAACCCACACAGCTGACATCATTTCCAGGGGCAAGGTATGCTGGCCACCGCTCACACCTCAGCCAAGCGGAGCACCTGGCCGTACAGATGTCCCAGTCCCTCTCGTTGGGGGGCACACGGCCGAGAAGAGCAGCGAAGGAGAGAGAAGCCGGCTTGCTCAGGAGCTCTTCGAAACGGACAGCTCCTGACTCGGTGCAGAGGGATAAAAGCAGAGCGATAAACGCTGTTGTTGTCAAGAAAGAGAAAAGTGCTTAGAAAGGCTTTCAAATAAGCAATTTCCCCTCTCATCAGTATCCTCTTGACTGCTAAGCTCCCTCTTTTGTCTCTTACCTTGAATGGTGATCAGCAATGCATGATTGGCCACGGGGCATCAGCTGTAAGGCTAACGACACCAGCCAGCTGAAGCCTCCGCGGAAAGGAAGACTGCGCTCCTTAGGACCTATCCAATTCGTGGAGAAGGAACAAAAGGCAAAGCGTGACAGCTTCATCTGCCTTGCTTGTTTTGGCAAAGGATACAGGGTTTACCATCCCCTATATTAGGTTTACTTAGCATCCCATCACTGAAACTAATCAGGCTTGAATGTGCAGGTGCCAGAAACTGCACTGCCAAGCAAGTTTCCACCCTACAATCCTTAATGAGATTGTGGCTTTTATCCTTAAGGATGAGGGTCAGTAGCTCTTCCACTTTGCGTGCATCCTGACTTCATACAACTGCACTGCAACCAAGAAGTTTATTCCTTGCAAAGCATGTAACATCTCCTGGTCACATCTGCCTTGTGCTTCAGCCGAGTAGCGCATGCCTAATAGCAGCCTGAGCACAGTCAGAGCACGCACTGAGCTAAAGGTCAGCAAAGATCAGCTTTACATTGAGTCAGAAGTGCCATGGCCAAAAGGTGCCAACTCTATCCTAGAAAGCTTGGTTTCTCACTAGGATCAATTTGCTTGTGATATTTTAACGTTGTTTAACCAGGCTGCATGATGAAGGGCTTTCCAGAGTTGACGTTAGCCATGCAGAGACTCTAAATCACTCCTTCACTGATCCATCCCTATTCAAGTACAAAGCAAGCAACAAAGTGTTAGAGTTTTTATGAGATGTTAGAAATTTGCAGTAGTCATCTTACAGCAATCAGAAGGCACCTCTTTTCACAGTACTCAGACAATGTGTTATTGGCTATATAACAATTTTCACACAAGATTGTTTTGACATACAGCTGTCTCCAGTTCAAGAAAATGAATCATCTTGGACTGCAGAGCAAACCCACTCTCCAGCCAAGGAGCCATTTTGCCCACCACAGAGTTGATCTTTACCATAAGGTTTTGTTAACTGCATGTATTATTATTATTACTACAATTACTTTTAAGTTTTGGAGCAACTCCCTCTGCTGTAGCAGCTTCAGACTTGGCAGTTTCCTCTCCTCCAGTAGAGCTGTGCCTTATTTTTGAAGCAACAGAGGGAGGTGGAAATGAAAAGTAAAGAGTGCTTTTCTGCACCTTGGAAGGCCTATAGCACAAAGATCCTAGAAGTGTTAACAGAATGAAAGTACAGACTGTACAATGTGAGCACATGCTTCACAGAATAGGATTCTGACCAAAGAAATTCTACTTCTGGGAGAAGATTGGGTGGAAAAAGTGATTTGGAGGCTACCAGAATGTGTACCCATCTGCAACACAGTAAGCAATTTGCAGGACTGCTGAGTACTCACAGAAGCAAATGAGACCAGTGAGGGCTCTGCTCTGAACATACCAAGAGTATAAATTAGTACAGCTCTGCGGTCACACACATTCTGTTGGACATCCCCATGGGTTAGCACCATCTCCACTCCCTTGTTTCTACACACTGTGTCATCCTCTCAGCTCAGTGTTGGCATGAAGATTTATATTTGCAGAGTGTTTACAAGCCAGAAGCATTTAAAAAGAGAAAAACTTAGTAACTGTCCACAGCCCAGGATCTCCATGGCATGCTGTAGCAAGGCACAGGACCACTCGTGGAGTGAGAAGAGAGAAGCACAGAGTGTTTACACAGCCCATATACACCAATCCTGTTAAAGAAATCTGGCACGTGAACCTTGCTCTTGGCTTACACAAGGGGGCTCAGTGACAATTGCATAGGCAAACTTAAGTGATTGATTTAATGCAACCCTAACACTTGATAAATACTGGGAACTGTCTTCAATATTGCCCCAATAAGGTAGGCAAATGGTCAGAGAGCTGCCAAGTTGTTGAACTTCCTCAGTTCAGAGCTAAGCTGCATGCTCAGCTATGAGGAACAGTACTCTTTTCCTCAGAATATTACACCAGGAGCTAACTCATCACTAGCCTGTTGCCATGTTATTCCTACCAGGGCCACACTCCCCACTACACAAGTCTTAGAAGATAGAATAAAGTTTTAACTGGAACCAACCTTGCTACCAGCAATACCAGCTACTACTAAAACTCAAGTGAGATGCTACATTTGAAGAGCATCTTCCAGAAGACACACTTTGTAAAATGAAGAGTACCCTTTGGTCCAAATCCCAGCACATGTAACTTCAGTTCATGCCTTCACTTCAGACTCTAAGATTTTATGTACCCCCAAAAACAAATTGCTTCTTCCACAGAAGGTTCTCCATCTCTCTGTTGGCCCTTTCACAAGATACAGCTTCCAAAAGTTTTTTTTTTTTTTTTCCCTGATTTACACAGATGATACACATCACAATTACTTATCATTCACATTCTCATAAAGCTCACGGTGCCATAGGCTATGTACAGACCACTACTGTACAATGCAACACAACATCAGAGAAGAGACACCCTCCTCCTCCAGCTCCCCTTCCAAGTATCATGGTGTGTTACAAACAAGGCACTCCTTGCTCCTTCCACTAGGCATTGTGGTGGAAGAGATAATCCTGAACCTATCTCCCACCAACCTCAGTAGTTGTTTGCAAGGCACAAGTTCCCATTCCCCCCCAACCCCCCCCCCCAAAAAAATAAAAATAAAAATAAAAATAAAGGACACAATTATGCTTTCTAAGTTTATGTTCAGCTACACACCACAGCTCCCAGTTTTTCTTAATCATCCCCCTAAGGGGCAGCAGTTCAGGACACAGACCCTTCACTCTTCTCTAGCAAACATTTTCAAAGATATTTTGCCAGGGGAGGGAAACAAAAGGAACACTATTTTTTTGTTTAGAAAACAGGAAAGAAGCATACAGAATTTAAGTAAAACAGAGCAGAAATTAATAGTCTGACACATTTTGTGTGGTCATTTTTTTCTAAAGGAAAATATTACCAGGATGATTCTCTGAACAACTACAACTTAACAGAGACATCACATATCCTATTTGCACAAATAATTACACATCATTTAGATATCAGTCTTCCTTCTCAAGGCATCACAAGGGAGTCTGTTCACTTTTTGAGCACATACAACTCCTATTAACATTAATGAGAGTTACTCACATGTACCGGATGGACAGTAGATCTCTTGAGAATCTCTGCATTCACCATACCATGGCTAGGGAAACAATGGAAATGTAACAAAAAAACCCTGAATCAAGGCTGATCCAGCCACTGAACTGCCATACCTGACTTGGTGTTTCTCCTCACTGTGCTCCCTCCCTGTCTTAGGGAGCATTGCATCATGCTCCCTAAGAACTCACCTCCATCTCTGCACACCCCAGAGCTGGTCCTGCCCTGGGTTTTGCTGGGGGAACCCACCACATTGTCAGTAAGTGTGAATCACTTACTGGGGATCCTGTTTACCAAACGCCAATTAGTGGATCAGATCCAGATTTTCAGAATATAATTTTTTACGTTGGACCTTTTCAGGTTTTGCTTCCACTGACAGAGTACCACAGGTAGCTATTTTTGCCAGCAGTTTCTGTTAGGGTTATGTCAATCAACATCATCATTCTTCTGCGGTGTTAGTGCCTTGAGAACTGACATATGCGAAGCAGAGCAGAAGTGCTAATGCTTTTCCACACGAGCGTGCCAGTCATATCACACTGAGACAGTACTATCAGGTCTCTTAACCCCTCCTTTTCCATCTCTGCAGCCCCGTCACAACTGTTGAGTACTGAACAAGCTGCTGTTCTCAGCTCTGCCAGTGAGAAAAATACATTTCCATGTGCTATACAAGCCTTATGCCTGCTTATAATTCAGTGGGAGTTCCTAGGGAAGAAAGATGGTAGCGTCACTGTTAGAGCAGAGGAGCAGTTATCAGGGGTTTTAAGCCCTATACCCACTCTCCTGCTGGGAAACAAACTTTTTTTTCAGTGTCTCAAGCTCCAAAACAGTGACTGCACTACTTCTCATTCATTTAGAAGAGTACTGAGAAGGCAAACAGTGTTTGTGAAGGGTATTTATAAAGCAGAAGTGTTTGATATCCTTGTGTGTCTACACTACAACTTTTATATATCCCTCACAATACCCCTTTGGTCCCTTGCTTTTATCTCACATCCAAATCCCTGAAATGCAGCTCCAGCTCACATCAGTGAGGCTGACAGAGAGCACTCTCCCTCCAGCAGGCAAGTTATCGTCATAGGAGTTCACCAAATCAAAAGAATTTTGATCGGAAGTGAGACATTTCAGAGTCACTAAAGATGGCTTTATATAGTGGGACACAGTAGAGCCTGAACCTCACAAGCTATTATAAAATTATCACACTTAATTCTTCATTTTGGTTAGTAGGCTCTGTGCTCAATAGATAGAAACAGCACTGACTTCACAAGATGCATCTTCCTGCACAAACTGGATCCCTCCCTACAAATGCTCTCTGTGATGTGCAGCGCTGTTTTGTGTCCTAAGAAGTCCTTCACTCACATAAACTCCTAATCTAAATATATCACTTTCCAAGTCTAACACTAGTTGATAAATTGTGTTCCCTTTGTTTGTGCCATTCCACAGACATGAGAAAGAACTTTCTCCTGAGCAAGTTAAGCCAGATCTAAGCTGCTCCAAAATGCTGATTAGGCTTGCTTGTAGTTCACCTCCCAGAGGAAAACACAATTCTGTAACCTAAGAAAGTATAATTGGAGAAGACTCCAAAGAGAAATAGAAGCAATGTTTACAAAATCTACTTAGCTTGTCTTTTGCTAGTTATCACAAAAGTAGAGCTTACCTTTAGAAACAAATTAAAACATATTACACCAGAAAAACAAAAACAAAAAAAAAAAAAAACAGCTTCCAAGATCATGATGCCATATTAAATTCTTTCCCAAGCTCAATAAACTATGACTTATAAAACTTGTAAAATCTTTACTAGACTCTTGACAGCTCCACATGTATCTGTGGCAAGAATGGAACCTTTTGCTAAACATCTGCTAAATCTTGTGTCTTGGCTAGAATGACTCTATCCGATAGCAGCAGTCTAATGCTTGCTGACTGTGGTCCGGGACTGTGATGGAATCTGCCTTTCTGCATGAAAACACCATGCTGCTTTGCTGTGGTGCTCTGTCATAGTCTGTATTTCCAGATGCCAATTCTAGTAACAGCGCATAATGGCACATCTCTTAGGGCAGTTGTGCTCAGCATCAATGCACTGTTCATCATGGGCTGGAATCATACAGCTGGCAGCAACGTTTTCAAAGAGGATGCACACCTTCTTTCAAAGAGCCTCCGTTTGTATGTGCTGCTTTGGAAGCGAGGAGCCCAGTAGCTTGTTTGTGAGCAGTCAGGGTACAAATCTAGAGGAAAGTTTAAGAACTGCTGACAGCTTTAGCCTAAATAAATTCCTGAGAAAAATCAGAGAAGAGAAAGTAAATATGCTAATTTGTGCAATATATACTAAATAGAGGAAACTCTCAATTATTTAATGATATTCTCCTATTCTGCACAGTGAGGACTTCCGTTTTTCCAGGACACACAAACACATGTATGTTAAACAGTTCTACCCATATATAACCAAGTGTTGTGACTATCATGTCTCATCTTACTAAGTTCACACTGTCCTGTCATGGCTTGATACCCAGAGGACAGTCAACCAGGAACACTATTCCCAATCTTTCTGGGGGCTCTCTCATCTCCTTCTGAAGTACTTTGCAACGGACAGTGCCAGAAACCAGGCATCTGGCTATCAGCAACTCAGATGTGGTCTGACATTTCCTATTTGATCCTCTATGGGAGATCTTTAAGAATATTTCCTCCATACAATTATCATTTTCCTTAACTGAAGTTGTTCTATAACTCCTGACAAAGCTCCCAAAATTTAAAATAACTTCCTTCCCCCATTGTAAAGCCTTTAAAAAATATATATTTTTATTTTTTAAAAATATTTTTTTATATTTACCTGGAAATACAGCAATACTTAAGATAATCCTTCTGGCTTGCTTTTCAACATGTGATGCATCATAGGACATGAAATTCAGAAGCATTTCTCCCTGTATATCACGCGTACTTTCACTTACTGGGATGTTTTTTGTTTATTTGTTTGGAAACTGGTATGACATCTTGACAGCCTCCTCAAGAATATCTTTCAGAAAAATGTTCACTATACCAACAATGCTTACCCCCCACACCTCCCTCCTCTTGGAAAGCAAGAAGATTGGAAGACAAAAAGCATGTCTGCATTTTTGCAAGAGAAAAAATCTCTCACGTCTAAAAAAGAAAACACCACGGCAATCTGGGAAATCCAGTGCACTGGAAGATGAAAGATAAATCGTGTTATGTGAATGCTGCACATGTTGTTGTTATTATCTCCAAGAGGAGGACCCCATTGTGCTTAATACTACACACGCTCAAAGTAACAGGCAGTTCCTACCCCAGAGGCCTCATAACCTAAGATAAAAGCAGTATTGTTGTCCCCTTTTTATAAAGGGGAAGTGGGACACCAGAAGACTTGAACAAGTTACTCAATGAAATGGCAGATCAGAGAATTGAACCCAGATTCTCAAGTCTTCATCCCCTGATTTAATCCACACATCATTACTCAATCATTTTTATTTAAGCAGCAACATCTAAGCTTCAGACAAGTACCCATGATTATTACTATGTAATGAGAAAACAAAATGCTTGATCTATTGTTCATTCTACCATTGCTTTTAGGTTCCTGTAAGAGTAAAATTTTAAGCCCATGTCCAAAAGATGCTACACAGCCACAAAGGAATAATTTGTATTCAATTCACATTCAACTCCTATGACACAGGGAGTGCATTTCTAAGTGGAATACTTTAGTCCTACCTCGGTATTTAATTTTGTAGGCCAGTGAAAAGGATTAATTTGAAGATTTATGCAGTTAGTAAAACATGGAACATGGTTATAAGAAACTGTGAGAGCTTTTAACTGCAGGGAAATAAAATGGGGAAGAAGCTCAAAAATGACAAAGATTAAAAAGTAATGTTAAACAGAAAACTAAAGGTGTTTGGTAGGTGAAGAAAGGGAATTTGCTGCAGGAGGTGTGGAGGCTGAGGAGACAGAAGATGGAAAGAAGATACAAAGGACAGACAACAGCAACTTAAGAAGGAAGAAGAGAAGAGAGCAGAGCAGTCCTGGTCTGAGCTGTGTAGTACACGGGAAGTAAGGATGCAGTACTTGAAAGTTCTTGTTGATAATTTACATTCCATGAGACCAAGTTTAACTGTGTATTGCCATGTAATTATTGCCAAATGAGGGAAGAATCCTTCTCCAAAAGAGTCCAAATGAAAGGCTGAATTGTAAAAAAAAAAAAAAAAACAAAAAAAAAAAAAAAAAAAAAAAAA
>CM021734.1:7073039-7200539 GCA_011075105.1 Heteronetta atricapilla
AAAAAAAAAAAAAAAAAAAAAAAAAAAAAAAAAAAAAAAACAGACTACAATGCAATTGGGTGCACTGGGACAGCCCCCAAGAGGGAATACAAAGGCTTCTGCTTCTGTGTTACTATTTGAAAAGTTACTTCAGGCAAGAGAGCTCAGAAGTGATCTGGCCACTGAGTATAAGTACAAATGCTGGTGGTGCGCAAAGAACTGGGACAGCATTTACTGCATCAAGAAATGAGAGTGCCCAAAAAAGGCTTTGCTAAAGAGAAAGATGAGTCAAAGGACTGGCCTACTAAAAGCAAATTACTTACATGTTCAAATTCAGAGAGTACTGACATCTATCTTTAAACAGGCATGTAAAAAATATTACATGCAAGTATAAGCAGCAGCAGTATTATGATTCACAGCTGGTCACAACTTAGAAAAAAGATATTACAGCCACTGGGAAGAGACTAAGAGCAGCTATTGCATTGCCCAAGAGCCTGGCACTAAGAACTCAGTTGATCAAAACTTTCTGAAAATAAAAAAAAAAAAAGAAAAAGAAAAAAAATGCAGCATAAGCTGCATACCTTAAAAAATATATATCTTAACAACTATCCCAGCCAGTAGCTTCAAACTCCCACTTCATCTCACAGTATAAAATAAGCTGTGAAATAACACACTTAAGAAGCTACCTAAACATTTGTCCATTTAATATCTGAACCCAAATCAACATTTCAGGAACCTTGAAAATGTTTTCTTATCTTAGAAAATTAGAGAAAAAAATAGGACTTAAAACAGAGGAGGGATACGAGTTCTTTGGAAGTGCACAGAACTATATTAGGCTTTCTAAGCCTAGAAATAATCTGAGAGCAAATTCACTGATGTAGAGCAGCTGAGAAAATGTGCACCATGAAACTGCAACCTTAGAAGAGTTAAACCTGGGCCTAATAGAAAAGCTGAGGTGGAAGATGACATTTGCACAGCAAGAAGGCTAGACAGGAAGCTATACCCTGGGGAACTGTGAAGTTTGTACAGGACGAAGGGAATGAAAACTCATAATGAAGTTCAGATACTTTCAGACGGGAGAGCAATACAATCTTGCTAAACTGGATGGGTCCAGTAGGCTGGAAAACAGCTTCTCACAATCCAAGAGTTGCCTGAATTGCAGCAAATTCTTCCAGTGCCTTTAAAGAAAATATAGACTGAATTCTACCTCCATACAATGAGCTTTACCTTCATAAGTCAGCAATCAAATTTGATTTGTGCTCAACATGTGATCAGAGCTTTGTTTTTCGCCCTGTTTGAACAGAACTAGTCTTAAAAGGTCAGAAGTATAGGAGGAGGGTGTAGGGTTCTCCCAGCAGACCACACTACAACTACTTTAACCTGGAGGTCACCATAGCAATCAGAGCAAAAAGCTAAACATGTTTGAGAAAACACTGAATTCAACTCTTAAGAGAACTGATTTTCATTCCTCCCTCTGGACCAGAGACTGGGAAGTGCCTCCCACTGCAGCTCTTGGGACCTAGGGGAGTAAGAGTCTAACAAAACAATATCAGAAACTGAGATTACACTGAATATTTTGAAAGTGCATGCAAGTGGACCATTATTTTCACTGGAGGCATTAAGCCATTCTCCCAGCCCAGTTACAATCACTGAGCTTTAAATCACTGAGGTCCATTTATTTCTATGGACTTTCAGTCTTGAAAGGGCAAATTTACGTCCTCTGTTTTTACGAAGAAAAAGTAGGTAGGGTTACATAATAGTGATAGACACCATATTTGGCAAACTGGGGAAGGGTAAAGCTATGTTGGATTACTGAAGCTGTACAGGAAAATTTCTCTGGTAACGTCTAACATTTCAACTTTATCAGTTCTGACAGCTTTCTAGCTTTTCAGCAAGAAACTCTAAAATATTTTCAATCGCTACCTCAATAAAATCAAATTTGCAGAATTTTTATTTAGACAAGCCTTTAAATTTTTTTTTTTAAAAAACACCACCAACAAAAAATATAAGTTTGTTTTCTCCTTTGTAAAGAATAGAACATTTTCTTCTTAAATGTCTTCAAAGACTAGCAAACATTTTTCTGTGAAATTTCAACTAACTCTAGAGAGTAGTTATGGAAAACTCACTCTTCCAATGCAAACTGCTGTGCAGTATCAGCATCCCCATATAGCGATCTTAATCCTCTGCTGAATGAAAGTGCACGTGAAAATTAACAGAAATTTCTGCCAATACATTCATTTTCTCCTGGGCATGCTGCAGCAGCTCAAAGTCTACCTTCCTTTCTGTGTTATTTATTTTCTAGATAGCAACATGTAATTCTTTTGATACTACTAAGTTTGAGAGAAAGATCACTCATCTCTCAATCTTCTTGTTAATTTATCATCTAGTGTTTGGGAAGAAAAAAGAGAAAAACATTGTATTCTCTCAGGAGAAGTCAGATCTGGGACACTATACTAGGAAAAAATAATTGGTCCCATTATTATCATTGTCTCTAGCTTTACACTTAAGGGAGAAATATGTCTGAGTAGCTGGTTACATCAGCAATGGAGATAGAGAAAGAAGAAATTCCCACAGTATGAGCAACGCTTCACACACTTAGAGAACGTGACCACACACAATACACATTACAGTGGAGAAGAACAAAGCAACCTCAGGAAATGTCCCCGATTGTTTTCAGATGATTAAGGACATATGCCAACAAGCCTCTCCTTGTTCACGGAACCTTTGCAACTTGGGTAGGTCAAATTTACATAACACAATTAAAGATATTGAGTGGTTAGGGTCTATATAAAACTTGCATTCAGAACAATGTAAGATGCAAGTTTCAGACAATTTTGTTGTTTCCGTCCAATTCAATCCAGGGACAGCTTTATCTCTCAAGTTAAAAGAGCCGGGAAGAGATTAAAAGTCAGCTTAGCTAATGTAAATAGCCAATTTACATTAACGTCAGCCATTTGTTTCAGAAGCAAAACACACACATACTTCAAGCAGTAACAGCAGTTTTAGAAAACAGCATTAATCTGGCATGAATGTCAGGCCTTTGAATAAAGATGCTGCCTCTTCTTTCAAAAGCCACTGTACAAAGACCTAGAGCTTTCTGGATAAAATAATATCCCTCCATAAGCTGCCCTGAGGTTAGCAGGAACTCACCAGGTTGTTACTCTTTGCAGCAGAGCAGCCAGAACTGCCTGCACCAGGTGTTGAGCAAGAGCAGCCATCGCCAGCCCCAAAGGCTTCCACCAAGCTCCACAGCTGGTGAAAAGAGTTCTCCTCCAGGCATTGCTGATTCTGTTATCACCTCAGAGCTCATCCATAGAAGAAGTTTCAACTTTGAGTTAACCCATTGCCAGCATCACCTTGGTGTTAGGTCAGGAGTGCCAAAGGCAGGCTTTGAGAACAACTCACCTCTACAAGGATTGTTCACATTACAAAACATTCAGGCTTCTGTAGAGAAGCATTACAAAAAGTCAATCTTCTTTTTTTTAAAAAAAATAATAAAATAAAATAAACATAGTACTTGGAGAAAAATGTAAGGCTTCCTGTAAATTAAACTGAACCTTTTTACATAATAGATCGCTCACAGCTATTTGTAAGGAAGTGACAAAGCTGCTGCAGATCTTAAGATATTGTAGAAAGGTTCACAGATGCACTTATGTAAATATTTTCTGACAACTCAGCTACTACTAAAAACATTTTTGAAGTTATCAAAAAGAATTTAAAGTGTTTTCCACTCTAGTCATTAACTATGCATTTGCAAAAAGGCTCCACCAGAACTGCTGAGCAAAGGATCCCTTCTGCAGAAGGCACAAGTTAAGACAGCAAAGCTTACAAACTTGCCACCAAAACCCAAAATCCAGCACTGCTGCCAGAGGGCAGCCCACTACCAGCTCCATGGACCAAGCCAGCAAGAAACAGGTTTTCACATTCAGAGTGATATCACCCACCACACAAGCAGCCCCCTTGTACTGTAAGCTGCTTGGGCTGCTAAGCCAGGATGGGTTTCCCACTAATCAGGCTGCCAGATACAACACTGGGTCATTTCAGCCAAGGTAAAGTTATACAGTCAGAGAGTAAGAGCCAGGGCCTGATCATGACCAGCTTTTGCCACATGAAAATATTGAAACAGAGTGCTTTAATCCATCACTGTTCTCTCTTTCTTGGCGTTATAAAGCAGAAATACTACATGGCCTGGCAGTGGTCCATTAGCATATGTATATGTACCATCACATTTGCATTGCCATTCGGCTGAGGATTCTTTTGGAGGTTTTTTCTCCAGACACTTAATAAATTGAATAATTTTTACTGTTAAGAACATACGAAAAAGACATTTAATAAATAAAGACCATATAAATTACAGACAATGAAGAGCAGCCCATTAATGGTTTGTTATCTCTCTAGCAATCCTCCAGGAATCATGTGGGCACACCAGATCCAAGACTATTAAATTCTCTATTTAGGTCTCAAATTTGAGACAAAAAGCTTTGTGAAGACGTATCTGCAGACAGCTCTCCCGACTGGGTATGCTCCAAGCCACCTCAGGCATACAAGACAAGATATTACCGTTAAGGTTAGCATGAGATGACATTGCTAAAAGGAGTTTTGTTATAGCTCTGTTTCAGTTGGCACAATGACTTGGTGTTTGAGGCTTGAAACCAGTTGCCTGTTTTTTTGCCCAAACAGCAAGGTGAGGGCAAAGGACGGGACATACCTGCACTGATGGGGAAGGTCAGGTGATAGCAAATTGCCAGGAGACCACATCCAAGGTACAACAACTGCTTGACAGCTCCTCAACCATGTAATTCATTCCTTTTCTCACAGCTGCAGAACGCGTATCTCACAGCAAAACAGATCTTCAGGGCAATCTGCTTTCAGAGTTCAATACCACATAGCACTAGGGATGCTTAGAGAAGTGTAAAAGACAACTGGACATATTTACAGCAACATCTCCTGACCAAAGTACCCAATTAATGATTAAAATTCATACATTACAGCCAAAAGAAAAAAAGGCATTTAAATCAATTTATCTGTGTGCACGCAGTCACATTTCAACCCCATATAGAGATTTGTGCAATGCTTGTTATTGTACTAGAATTGATTCATGTCTTTTTACTTGGTTCATTTTAATTGTTATTTGATTTCCCTGTATGAGTGAGAAGTATTTATAATATCATCCACTGCACCAACAGATCAGGCAGGTCACACCATCCTAGGGAGATGAAAGATTCTTCTCTCCAGAGAAAAAGCCACATTTAAAGCCAGGGAACGGTCCATTTCTTAGCACACTCTCTCCTGACTATAAAGGGGAGTGTAGGGAGTTTAACCCTACAAACACCCCCCACCCCCAGGCTTTTCCTGTGTTGTCTGAATATGCGCATACAAGTTTGAGTGCTCTGGCACTGCATATGTGACACATTTTTTCCATAAAGGTGTTCATACTACAGAGCAGCAGCAGCAAACACTGCAGTGGACATACCTCCAAGTCCTCCCCCACAGCAGTGGGATGAAGTCTTCATGCTATTGAAGTCCAAAACAAATTCGTCAGTGACTGCAGTGGGGCTTGGATTTCACCCTAGTTTTAAAGGAATCTCATTTTTGGCTGGCACAATTTCAACTCTTTAAATCCCAGAAGCTCAACCACAAATCCCTCTTCTCCTCCCACACAGCTGCTCCAGAACTCCCTGAGCTCCTCTAAGGCAGCAGCTGAGCAGGCCTCCTCAGGAAGACACAGGGCTTTGCTTGCAGGAGATCCCCATCTCCCCAGACCATCTCCCAGCTCCAAAAAGCCAATTTGTAAAAATCTTCACATTGATTAAGAACAGACACTCCCTGTGAGCTTACCAAACCTCAGCCCTCCCCAGGCTCTGCACATCACTGCCCACAGTGACTAGCTCCTTGCTTTTCCCACACCACGTTCAAGGGAGCATGGGCAGAACGGAGCACGTTGAACCTGGCACGGGCAGGACCACTGAGACCACTAACTGTGAAAGGAGTCCTTAGCCCAGCAATGTGCAGCAGTCTCATGAAGCTACAGCACTGAGTTCTAGCTCAGAGCCTGACCCTCTCCCAACATTTGTTTTTAAAGAAAGCAGGCATTAGAAACAGATAAAATGATCACAATGACAAGAAGAAGATAAATCAAGTACTGTCCAGCCAATAATTAAGAACCCTGCCTTTTGGTTTCCCCAAGTCTTGCAAATACAGAGCTTATCCCAACCATCTGGCCATCAAACACAGGGATGAGACAGACAGCCTAACGGAGGGATAGATCTCAGAGACTGACAAAGCAGAATTTAACGTGGCAAATAAAAGGTTGAATGCAGCCTCCTGAGAAAAAGGTGTCACTGTGATTGGGAGGAGAAAAGAATGGAAAAGTCAATAGAGGTTTTCAAACTGAGAGCCTAGAAATACATCTAACAACCATCCTCAGGCATTAGCACATTCATTTTAGGTGTCTTCGACAAAATCTGGTAATCTCAGCAAAGCAAGCATTTGGCAGGTCAGGGAGATAAAGGCAGAGCACTGCCAGTAGGAACAACTGCCCCCCAAAAAAACATGTTGTTTGATTTAATGTGGATGGACATCGCATTGGTTAACAGCAGCTGTTGGTTTGTTCATGAACCAAGCACAGCACTAGCTGGCAGGTCACGGAGGAGTTAAACCCTCATTCTGCAGAGGCTCACCATGTACTTTACACTCAGTCACCCACTGGCTGTGGAAATACTCCAATGCACACCATTCTTTAAGGGATGGGGGACTCTATGCAGCTCTGTCTGCTAGAAAAATCAAAATTCCTGGGGCTTTTTTTTCTGGCCAGTCTCATTACTTTTTCCTCATGGTGCAGTAAAGCCATGAGAGGTTTCAGTCAGAAACTGGGGCCATTAAGCACTAAATACTGCTACACTCAATAGCAAAAAGGCAACCCTTGACCGGAGTACTTCCCTCCCTAATATGACACATTGGCACAGGGAGAGTCACAAAATCTTTCTGGAAGCCCAGAGATCCCTTAGGAAGAACAAGATGAGAAGATTTCATAGTTAAAAAACATAGCACACATTGTAATAATACACAGAAGTCAACTCTTAACAG
The DNA here is from genome assembly GCA_011075105.1 of Heteronetta atricapilla. NCBI lineage: Eukaryota > Metazoa > Chordata > Aves > Anseriformes > Anatidae > Heteronetta > Heteronetta atricapilla. Next base: position 7,080,105 of record CM021734.1, read on the forward strand.
TTCTGTTACGATCATAATAAACCTCCCAGGCTAACCCAGTGTCAAGCAACACACTCCAGTTGGGCACTGGCAGGACTTCTTCACCCCTTACGTGCACAGTAGAGCACTATACCACCTCTGTGCCCCAGCCCCTCATCCCTGCTGTGTTACATCAACGGCTGTTTGCTGCCATGTCCTTGCTTCACCCTGAGCCACACATAGGAAATAAATAAATAAATAAATCTACCCGTCGTGAATTTTCTGTCCCTTGTGGGCTTCCACCCACCCAGCAGTACTGATGTCCAGTCAGGGGCAGTCAGCTTGGATCTGACCATGAATTCTTACTAGACATATGAAAGATCCCCACTAAATTTCTTTTAATAACTTCTGCTTCACAGATGTTACACATCTTAAGGCCCCCATCACAGCACAGCATTCAGCAGGGAGCTGCCACCTCATTCAACACACAACAGAACAGCAAAAGTCATCCTGTTTGAAGAAGAAAAAAAACATCACAAAGCACAAAGCACTTCTAAATAGGACCCACACAGCAGCTCCCAGGGGCGAGACAGGGCACTGAGCCCTTTATGAGTCACAGCTACCTGTCTGCATGAGCGAGGGCAACTGTCCCCAAAGCGTTTGCTCAGCAACATGACCAACCCCCTGGGACGCTATGCCCCAAGGCCGTTGCAGCAGTTGGGACCAGACTTGCCTCAAGAAGAGCCTGCCAAAAAGCACAAGCCAACATGCAGCCCCACAGACCCTGGGCTCCAGTTACCTAACCTGACTTTTCCTGCAGAGGACACCCCCGCTGTCCCTGCAGTCCCATGTGCAGAGCACCCCTCCGTTGGTTCGGTGCCTGCTACCTTCCCTGTTTGGAGCTGTGCTACACTGAGGAGGTGATCAGGCCCTTCCTGAACCCTTTGCAGGCTACTGCCATTAATGTGCCCCACAAATGTATTCTACCTCACTTACCAAAAACACACAAGAGCTATAAAAGATGAAGCCATCCTTCAATAGCTCCTAAAATGACTTTTGCTCCCTTCCCTATAAAGCTGCAACATAAATTAGGGCAGAGATGGGCTGCTAAGGGAAGCTCCTTTGTCCCTGTTACATTAGAAGAGAAACATAATTGTTGGCTTTCCATCAGCCAGCAGGAGCAATGGCTACAGTGCCATGCCAAAAGGATTATCACCTCTCTGTACTTCTTTGTGGACAGCTATGATCTGCTGTTCTCCAAGCCAGTGTTTCTTTATTACAGCATCTATCAAAAGAACACCATTCATTGTTTAGAATATGCTCCTTATTTCACATTGGAAAGGGAAAATGATAGGAACACAAGGGCTCAAAGTTTGGAAGATGAAAAGGAAAACACAATAAAGACAGTCGTCTTTGAGCTTACGAGACTGTGACATGTCACAGCTGTAAGCACTGAATCATCTCCCCGGTATACCTTGTGAACCACTTCCACTTCAAAAATAAAAATAAAGCGCTAGGTTCCTTTATGTGCTTGATAAAATCTGCAGTGCATGGCATTGAGTTGTGTCACATTATTTCCCTCACAGGTGACCTGGGAGGAGTTTTTAGAAAATCGATTTCTGTTTACTTTCATACGTTTTTTACAATGGATAAATAAAGTCCGATGCATCCTTCCCTCCCTCAAAATCTCCTTCCGTTCTCACCCACTGCCCTCAATCTACTTTATTTCTCAACAGTATTAGGAACATTGAATACAGTCTCACACCTGTATATTGACTGGACTCACACACACATTGTGGTGTGTTCCAGTGGATGGAAGGACTAGGGACATCAAGCCAAAATTCATCTTTTCCCAAGCGTTTAAGAGAGTCCAGTATTACGGCTGCCTCACAGTCTAACAGCCAGCTCCAATGCCTCCTGTCTGGCCAGCCACAGCAACTTCCACAGCTTCCACAGGTCCTCCCCTGCTGCGTGGCTGCTGTGATGTCTCACCACACCAGCCTGCAGGCAAAGCAGCTACTGTTGCACAGAGCTATGCATATGCCCACCCCTTCAGCTTTTCAGCTGCAGGAACTACTTCAGGTGGGGTACTAGGCAATAAATATCCAGGGCGAGCCTACAGGTTCTTACTGGGAGTGGCAGAGCTGACACCTGGAAGGTTCCTGCCTTTGCTTACAAGGACACAAGCACACAAAAATCCCCCAATCCAGCACAACATCCAGAAAGTGGAAAGTCTGCAATTTGTGTATTTCACCTGGACCTTAGGCTTCATTATTTTTGTGTCCATATGACTATGAGGTAGAATTGGCCCTCTCTCCATCAGAAGGTTCAGAAAGACAAGGTCTGAATGCTCACATGGAACCAGTGACCATCATGATGGCCCGGCCTTCACTCTAACAGCAGCAAAAAGGACTTCTCCAAACCCCTCTTGCCCCAAAACCAATAGCAACAGGATGAGCATATCCTGAGCCTCTGCAAGTGGGTCTATAGAAGAAAACTATCTGCCTTGATACTGAAATTTTGAATGACAATGAATTCACCATATTCCTCAGCAAAGGATTCCAGTGTTAAGCACTCCTGATGTGAAAGATGTACCTTTTTGAGTCTGTATATTCCCACCTCAAGGAATTGGGCTGCATTATGCCTTTCTTCACAAGGCCAAAAAGCATATTATGAAACATATGCTCCTATGTAAGTAGGTGGAAACTGTGAGCATCCTACAGAACCTCAGTTTGTTTGATCCAAAGGCGTCTACCAGTGTTTTATGTGCTCTCACAGCTGCTCTGCACCTGCTGTAACATCCTTCTTAGAGGGTGAACACCAGGACAGCATTGCAGTAAAAACTAATCTAGTAATTCCCCATTCTGAATGAATGCCACTGGCTGGTAGCCTTTTCCAAGAATTAAAAAGGTGCAAAGACCTCAGTCATTTAATTTCAAAACTTGCTCCTTTACACAAGAGCAGGAAGCCAACAGGGTATATGAGGTTGGGTGGGCAAGTGCACTCAAATCCTGAGTCTTGGTCTGTTTCCTCAGTGACTTGCGTTTCTGCTCCTTCCTCATTTCTGATGGAGATGAGCCAATTTGGGCTGTTTGTACCTGCTGGCTGTCCCTGTTAATGGTATGCCTTTGGGCTGCACCTACACTGGGATCCAAGTCACCCACACTCGGTGCACTGCCCCCCACCCTGCCACCATGCCCAGACATTCCACCTTGCAGCAGCAGTCCCTGACCTTTTCCACCGATCGGTACAGGTGTATCCAGGTCTCCCTAGTTTTATTTGCAGGGGCAGCTGCTGTCTCTGTATGGGTTTACCCTGGTCTAATCAGCAATAAACAGCCTAGAGGCACAGACCCACTTGTCCCCATGCACCATGAAGCGGAGAGCTGTGGAGAAGGGCCCGGTTGCTGCTGGGTCACTAGCCCAGAGCTGCCCGCAGAGCATGGCAGGACTCCCCCGGGTGACTGGCTGAAGGAGTTCTGAGAGCCAGAACAAAGCCCAGAGCACTAACTATCTAACTGGTAATTACTTTCTGGTGAAGACTGAAAAATGGGTCATTAAAACCATATTAAACTGTTTTCATTAATACAAAAACCTGATTTACATTTTTTTTTCCCACAGAGCCATTATGTTCCAAACACACTGCACGGATGATTTGTTTAATCACAACCACATGGAATAGCAATTTTAAGGGCCTGTGACAATCACTTTTTTAACCAGGAAACCTGGTTTGCAATAATTGTCATGTTTTCTGTTAGCCACCTTTCCCACTGCTGTCATAAACCTGCTTCTTTCTAAACACACTGCCTTCCTAGTTGCACATAAAAGCAGCACAATCCACTGATACAATTAATAACACTGAATATTTAGGTCAACGTCAGTTCTATTAATTTTATCTCTTAAAGACTCACACATTTTCTAAACAAGTCTAGCCCTTTGGGGGGTTAAACTGTAATTTGCAGTCTGGTTGCAAGTCCCTATCACATAATAGATCAATTAGGTTGAACAGTCTAGTATATTAATCTTATTCACACATAGTAAAGGCAAATATGGCTAATTACTGTATTACAATATTGCCTGCTTTTCCCAAATATGTATTAAGGAAAAGGGATGTTTATTACATTGAACTATCAAATAAAATTATCTTGATATTAAATTGACAGTGAAGATGAATGCTTGTATTAATCCATCTTTTTTTCCCCTTGTATCAATATCCATTGGAAGATCTGTTTATCATTATTAATGTGTTGGAACTTTAGAAGAGACTGTTTCATATCAAGAACTCAGCATTTCCACTTACAGCAGTTTCATCATGGCATTCTGTTAAACAGTAGCTCAATTTCTTTTACCATATCTATCATCTTTGCATTTGTATTTTCAGGTAATGAATTAACAGGTGACTCCAGAGAAATGCAGGCAGTTATCCAAGCCTATTTTCTGTGACTCTCCCTGCAAACTTGCATGGCCAGTGGGCTTGCCTCTACGACAAAATTAACTGAACTCAGTTTTCAAACTAGTAAGTTGATCAAGATTGGCACCACATCTGAGTGGACAGTGGAAACAAGGAAGAGTCATGGTCAGCACCAATTTTACCTGAGGAAAGCTGAGGTGAGCCTGACTCGGACTTGTCCTTGTCTGCACTCACCAATTAGCAGATATCAGCTAATTCCATCCACGGGCTTATAATAAAATGGGACAAAAAGTACTGTAAGTAGTCACCTAGTCTGCCTCAAGGCACTAAGAAAAATGAGTTTAGATGCAACTAAATATCCTATCAGAGACCTAATTCTACTCCATATTCTGTCTCTGATCTGCTGTGTGACCAAGTCACTTCTTCTCTTTCCCCTCCATGGTGATTTCCGCCAGCCTATCTCACTTCATTCCCACTCAAGACCCCAGAAAGCAGGAATTCTCTGTCCCACCTGCGTGGCACATCCTACAATGGGTCTCAACAGGAGCTGTTGCTCTAGGCATCATCATTATCAGATGTTACACACTATTAGTAGCAAAGACAGGACACAAATTAAAAGGACGGCTTGCTTAGAACTTCCTTAATGGTTTGCACATTTGAATCTTCCAGCAATAGCTCACAAGCTGTGAATTTGTTAAAGTGGAAACCAGGCCAATAAAAATAAAGACAAAAACCTAAATGCTTCAGCTGCTGCAACAGAAGTCTTGTATGAAACACCTGACAAAAATGTGGAGATTAATTTGCCCATATAACAGACAGTAAACTCAACAAAAACATTAGTTCCCCCCCCCCCCAAAAAAAAAAGGTGCTATTTCCTCCACCCCGCTGCAGCATATGGAACAGCTTGGATTTCCAGACTCATTTTGGGGGACATCACTGAAAACAGGTTCTTTAGTTTTTTGAAGAATATGCAAGTGTTCATGCTAAGCACCTACACATCGCAGAAGCCAGTCTCTCTAAGACTGCCTCTACACCACACAGAACATGTTGGTGTGATCATTTATAAGGTTCCATATACATGCTCCCACATGCAGGAAAGAGACACAGCCATGGAGGATGCACAAGCCAAAACATTGATTTCCTGTCTTTGGCTGACATCACTGGTTTACTATTTGCTATTAGAAACGTCCTTGCTTGAAAGCATTTACCAGACTTCTTGTATCTCTTCTCCTCAAGCTTTGGGAAGACAGGCTATTCTCAGGTGATCCATAAAATAAAATGTTCCATAATTGATTCTGCTGAGCTTACACAACTGCATGCATTATAAATTATTTCTGCCTTGAAAAACATTATGACGTAGTCTGAGGCTACACTTGGTCTTTTCTACTCATGACTGCAGCTGTTCCCAGCTAAAGCTGCTTCAAACATGGAGCTGATCCATGCAAATTTCATTTCTAGAGTGATTCATCAAATGTCAAGGATAGCTGGGGTTCTCCTTCTTCCCCCACAGGCCTTCAACTTAAAACCCTCCACAGACCGATTTATTTTTATTGACTAGCGAGTCTAAAGAGTACATGGCCAAAGATATCCAAATGTTTGCTGTGGAAGACCCAGAATGCAAGTAACAATGCAGAAAGCTTTTGCTATTTGTTTATTTATCCTATTTGTTTACAGAGGAATCTGATGATCTCTGCTCTGCTCTCACCTTACTAAATATTGATCATTCAGTTAAATCTGCACTGTTCTTTCAAAAAGTAACCTCAGAAAAAAACCTCAAGTCCTAGAAAAAATATGTAAAGAATCATTTTTCTCCTTGATTGGACCAAACTGCAAAAATTAATAGTGTAATCATATATCATATGAGCAAAAGCTTAGATTAATCATTCTGTGGCAGAAGGATGACCTGCAATAGGATTATTATCTTCATAGTGTCAGAAGTTCCAAAGGACCCAGATTCACCCCATTTAAAAGAACTCTAATACTTGAGGATGCCTGAAAACAGGATAGTTTCTCCAGAAGAACCTCCCAGACATGAAGGCTACATCTCCCACTTCCCAGAGATACTTCTGATGGGCAACAGCACCCAAACGTGTACAGAAGCACTCACCAATGAAGACCAGGACAAAATGGCTGTAAGAGCTGAAATTTACTTCTATCACTGTCCAGGGTAAAGACTAATCAGCTCCACCAGATTATATTTTTATGCAAGAATGTGTGCATAAAAAGAACATGTGTATATATAAATATGTGTGCATATAAAGAACAGCATTTAGGGAACATCAAAGGCATTCTACAGCCACAGGCATAGGGTTCGCTAATGTCAGAGTCAGAGAACTATAGACTTGCAAGCTTCTGCCTTGGCTGTATTCACTCTTGTATACAGCATCTGTTTTCCTTGAAATTTGGCATCATTTGCCTAACCCAGGTAAATCCATTCTACAGTGATGAGTGTCAGTGAGCCTTAAAATCTATGACCAGCCAGGGATGAGCACATGCAGTAAGTCCTTGGCCCAAAACAACTGCAGGCAGAGGCTTATGAGCACGGTACACCTGTTAGAAATCAACTGGTTTCAGAATGACACTTCAGTTCTTTTGTGTGTGCTTTTACAATTAAAAAAAATCACTTTGAAAAGTGTTAATTTGCAGACCATTTGCTTATGACTTAGGATCTCCAGGTCTTTCCTCATATTATATTTTTTTCAATGAATGTGAGAATAAAACAGGAAAGACACAGGCATGCAAGTTGTTGCTACTGCACTTTCACATACACAGTTTTCTGGATTTACCTTTGCTCTACAGGAGTTCTGCATTGCATGTTATTTTTAAAAAATACAAACAACCACCAATACAGCAAGACATTTTTAAAAACTCCAAAGGAGACAAGCAGACCAATAATCAGGAAATCAAAGATGATTCATACAAAACACACAGGAGATCACTTGGGGGATTTTGTAAAGTATTCTATAGAAAAAAAAAAATAACATTCAAATGAAAGTTAAACTAATGTGAATGTTGGCAAGGAACTGTAAGAGTTAACGTTCTCTTCCTCCATTAAGCACATCAAGAGTGTTCTTTTCCTAATGAGTTAACCTCGTATTATTCAAGTTTAATGGGGACACATTTGTTTAACCCTATAGCCTCAGGAGTCAGAATTTCTGGTGTTAATTATATTGCATATATGCAGACTCTTGTCTGGCAGTGTGAAAATGGCAACTCCTGCTAAACCTTAAAACTCAGAATCTTCAGTAAGCCTTGCTGTGTGTCACAGAAGAAATACACCCGAAGGCTGTAGTTCCCCACAGTTCCTGGAGATCCAGACCTTGCCTTCAGCACAGGGCAGTGAGCAGCAAGCTTAGGGCACACCTCTCTTCCTACAGCTAGTTTGGGCTTGTGCAAATTGAACAGGCAAGGGGCTGCCAGGAGAGTGCTTCACAAGTGGCAGGGCAATGTTGCCTTTCCTTTGTTAGGAAAGGGAAGTGATCCAGACAGATCACACACAGGTGTAGAAATTCCAACTGGGACTTCCAATGTGAACTCAAATGCATGCACGGCTCACATCTCTGCTCAAACATCTCTACCAGTTTTGTTTTCTCCTTTCAAGACAGAATTATTTAGCACCAGGCCTCTCAGGAAAAGCAGGGCCCACACTGTAGCACCACAGAGCTGCTTAGGGAAGCAGCCAGCCCATGGGATCAGGAGCCATTAACTCTGTCAGAGAAAGAACAGGTATACTTCTGGCCTGTATCAGCTGTGACATGGGGTCAAGCTTCTTTCTTCACACATTCCAGCTACTTCACTTAACAGTACTGAACAGAAAATGCAAGGGCTCAGGGATGAAGACTTATCCAACTCTTCCAATGAGTTACTAGAAAAGATTGGACAAATCCCTTTTCTTTTCCCATTCTTCACATCTCCTACTTCTGGGGAGCACAACACTTTTTCATGGAGCTGTCTTTGTCAAGGCAGAAAGGAAGATGTAGAGGGATATACACACAGCAAGCTGTAGCAGTTTCCTAAATTCACTACTTGTTATCCCAACAGAAAAAAAAAAAAAAAAAAAAAAAAAAAACATTTAGTGGTGACAAGATGGGGACAGGGGACACATAATAAGTAGAATATTTCATTTTTCTTTAAACTGATTTGCATCACAAAACAAAGACCTATAGTTGTCTTTGGTAACATCACAAATTCGGCATCTCTCCTCCACCTTAATTCTCTGCCAAATCTCAGCACTCAAAAGAAAGGAGGCTATTTGTAGTGAAACAGTAGTTAGCAGGAGGCTGATTTTCCATGTCATAATATGATAATTTGAAGGGATAGCAAAGGAGAACAAGTTGGCATTAAAATGGAAGATCAGGTCGAACTGCCTCCAGTGTATAGCAGCACGGAAACTGAGTTCCTCTGGATCAATGAAAAAGCCGTACTTTAATCTCTGGAAGCCAAACTGCACCCTGCAATTGTATCCTCCTTCACCATTTTAAGCTGTATACAGGATCACTCAGGAAAGCCAGTCAGAATAAGTTTAACATTTTGTTTCCATTCCAAAAGATGGATGGTACACACACAAGACTATTTCAATCAAATCATGGTGATGTTCCTGGGCCTGGAGATGTAAGATTTGTTCAGATGCCCACCAGTGTAAACAGATGAGAGCTGCAGGTCCAGAAGCTCCTTGTGACTACCACAAGAACCCACTGTACTTCCACTCACTTACAGATCACTGAGTCTACCATAACCTTACTGTTTCCACTCTGCTTATTGCAATGAATAAATATATCAATAATTAACAGCAAGTAAGAAGATCATTTGCACTTCTGTAGGGCTCTTCCTCCAAGGAGCTCGTTAACAGCATGAGAGCCTTGCAAGAGCCATTGTTCTCCCATTTCACAGACAGGGCTCTCCACCATGTCCAGCAGTGAAGTGCCACCTCTGAGGACCCTGGGACAACCCACCAGCAAGGACAGGCTGATGCTGAACACCCATGCTCCACCCACTGGGTAGCACTTCATCTAAGGGAAAGATGCCAACAGCACAGGCTTTCTTACCATTTCCCTTAAAAGCAATAATTTACTGGAAAGCCCAAGAGACTTGTGAGAGAAGCAGATTCCTTTCTGTCGTGCAACACTATAGAAAGACTAGGTTTTTGGGGTGGTAGGCAGGGTTGAGCACCAGGGAAAATTGGTTATTTCTAAATAACTGTACAGCCATGCATGGCTTGTGAACCATGGTTAATTTAATACCCACACGTGCTCATTAGAGCTATTCAAGCGCCCACTGCAATCAGCTTGTTTACACTCTTATCAATGACAACTTTCAGATTATTACTTTAATTAAGAAAGCCCCTTCATTCATTGGGATTACCAAAACACTTTCTCTTCCACTGGAGGAAAACAAGCAGTTACTGGAAGATGACAAGCTAAGTCAGCGCAGCTGCAAGGCACAGTGTGGGGTTCATGTCTTGTGGAAAAAGGCAGGGAGACAACACCAGATGCCGCTGCCAAGAACAGAGGAAAACAAGACTGCGATAAACTGGGACAGACCAGCTGTGGGTGGCTTTGTGACCTGCAGTCAACACCCAATAAGCTTGACAGCAAGCCCTGTGGCACCATGTTCACTTCTGAAGACATGTCCTGTCAGAAAGAGCCCTGCAGCATCTTTCTAGCAGGCCCTGGTGCTCCCAGCGTTTCCTGAGTGCCCCACACAACACGGCACAGAAATGCTGACGCTCAGGCATCTCTGAGTTGTCTCTGTGGCTGGACTATTGTCCTCATACACGCTCTGCTAATTGGGAGCCAGGCAGGATGCAGCTAGAGCTGCCTTCAAGCATGGCCCTTGTCATGGTCTTCCCACATCAGTGCCCTTGGGGACCACAAGCACAGCACTGTTGGTGCTGTACTGCTGGCAATGTGGGACTGGCCAGGAACACCCTGCTCCCAGAGCCTTCAGGACTGGGTGCAACAAGGGCTCAGCCACCATAGGGGCATCAGTGGCTCTGGGCATAGCAGCTGCCTCACTCCAGCACCCAACAGAAGGGACTCACCAAGAGCAAGAAGATGCATGCAGAGGCAGCAGTGACTGCCAGCTGTGGCCAGGTCCCAGCAGGGACATGCTCCCAGCCCTGCAAGCTAAGAAGTAGTGAGCAGGCCCAGATCCTGCCAGCTACAGGGGTGCCTCCAGCCCATCAGAAAAAGGCACTGGGGTACCAGATCCTCCTTAAGGCTCCCCAGAGTCCTTGTCTCAAGAGAAAGCTCTCCAGCGATGTCAGCAGCATCAGGGCACCAAGGATGCTAGCCGGGAGCAATCTGTACCCACCATCAGCCAGTGCTGCTTCCTCAGGCCCCACATACCTCAGCACCAACCCACTGGTGACCCACCAGTAGATGAAAGTTTAATTTGAGCTGACCTGATTTTATCACAGTAATAATTCCTTATATATCTTGTTAGACACTAAGTTCACAACAAAACTGCTTGTAAGTCAAAATTAGTATCCAATTATCTTCAGTTTCTGATGGAGCAGTGCTCAGCTGCAAATGAGCAACTGATTAACAACTGGTTAACTTCACCAGCATTTCATAACATCCTCAAGAACTATCTCTCAGTGGCATATGTGCCATTATTTCCCAGGAGGGGATTTTAACATTGTTACCATTTTATAGAGCTAAAAAAGCTGTGTTAATAAAATACATAATTGAAATGTACCCCCTCTTTTCATACTAAAAAGCTATAAAACTTCTGAACTCTGTCCTAAATATTTTTCGTATTGTACGGTTTTAAGAGTTCCCCCAAAAAAGCTTCAAACTGACACAATAAATCAGTATATTTCTTTAGTGGCTATTTCTGTAAAAGCAGTCATGTTAATCTAGGTTATGGCATATGACTACAAAGTATCCTACAGATTATTTTATACATTTGCCAAATACTTTCCAAAATGTGGCATGGAAGAAGCAATAGATAAAGACCAAACACTGAAGGAAAAAAAAAAAAAAAAAAAAAAAACACTAAAAAATAATATTTGTCTATTTTTCCCAGCTCACCAACTCTTTTTCCCATGTGTAGTTCCAATTTTCCAGTATTAATCTCAAAATCCACTTTTTCCCGTCCTTTTTTTTTTTAATTGAAGCCTCAGCTAGCAACACAGAGGAGATTCTCTCACACCCTCAGCAGACGCTGTAATAACAAGCTGTTGAAAGAAGGAACCTTGCACAAACTGTTGTGAACGAAGAAGTTCAGCTCTGAGCAGGCTCTGCACAGCCTGGATATGAGCAGAAGTGCTTCAGCCAGCCACCAGTGCCTGTTCAACCTCATTTTCCTTTACATTATCCAAGGTTTGTTCTACAAACTAAAAGCCAGAAGAAGCTAAATAATTGACTCTATTTCCCTCCCTTTACAGATTTTTGCTCATCTTTAATGCTGACACAGAAGTCACTGAACTACCTGGGCAAATTCTGCTTTGCTGCTCCAAACCACAACAGCTTGAACTCAGTAGTAAAACATCCCCTGATTTTAGCGAGCCTGTTTCCACATTAAACAGAGCAACTGCTCCAAATAATTCACATCCTCACATCCCAAGGGAGTAAGGCAGAGGCCCTCATGGAGTATCAGCTTATGGAGAAAAAAAACTATTAAAAAATCACGTTTGTTCACTGTACAACCAAGCCCTGTCAAAATCTCTTTCCAGGTTACTGGTAAGTGGCCACAGTCTCTTGCAAATACATGTTCATGCTAATATTTCAGAAAAAGGAGATCCTGGAGAAGCCCACCATAGATGACATGCCCATAGCAAGGCCTGAGGTGTTAAGGCCAACCAGATTTGCCTTTCAGGGCCCCATTTGTCTTCAGGAAGCACCCTAGACCTGTTATCTCTAGCCCAGGACCTACACTGATAATAAAGCTCTTCTCATTTCAAGGCTGTCTCTTATCATCCATTCCTCAGATCAGGGCTTTGTACTGAATTTACAGAAATTACAGTACAGCCTGAGGTTAAGGAGCACTGAGCAAGAGCAGGAAATCAGTGAAGCCTCTTCCCTCCCTCTGTGAGGCAGGAACCTTGCACAGATCTCCTTTCACCTGCCTCCTCTGGCACCTGCTGCTGGGAGGGGTGGCATCCAGCTCACCTGCTGCCAAGCTGCTGTTCCTGCAGGAAAGGCAAGAGCCTCACAGAAAACCCATGTGCACTGGCATTTCATGCTTAGACTCCTTGGAAGACAGGAAACTTAAACAGCTTCTGAAAACTTTTCAGTTCTTTGTCAGGTAGAAGAAGAGCAGGAGTGTGTTGTCATCACCAAGCTACAGGAAAAATCCTTCCGTGGGAGTTCACTAACGCCCAGAAAACAGTCCAGGATCTGTAATTCTGGTACCATGGCTTGGAAAGGGTGAACACCAGTCTGACGACCCTGATGGACAGAAGAAACAAAACAAATACAACCCATGTTCCACAACAGAACTGTCCAAAACAGTCTGCTGATCCAGCCTGCTCCTCCCAGTGCCAGCGGGAGCTCTGCCATCAGCTTGGACAGGATTAGGACTCAGCTCTAGATAAGTAGCTGAAGTGGAAACCACAGTACATGCGTTGCAACTGGAGACACTAGAACTGCAAGGCAGAAATAGAAAGCTCCAGGCCAAGTTCTGTCTCCTTTATTCAGCCATCCTTCCTTCACCTCAAGCAAACAATTCTAGCCACAAAAAAAAAAAAAACATTCGCTGTTTAGCAGATTCTCAGTTGTTGATGCTGGATACTCAGGATTCACAAGCCATGTTTAGATGTAACTAGAGATCAGTTTCAAGGCAGGATCACAGAAGGACAGACCAGGCAAGACAACCCGGCACTGATGTCACCAGCTTGAAAATAGGGTAGCAAACCAGTGTTGGCACAGTACTGACAGAAGCACTAAGTGCAGCATGAAGACTAAGACCCTGCAATGAGAAATATTTAGATGCTGTGGGCACTTGCAGTATCCCATATGTCCAAGTGGATCAGTGCCAGAGTAGCAGGGATGCTGCGATCCCGCTTAGGGCTAGAACAATGCAGGGCACAGACAGAGCAAGGGCTGGTCATTAAAGCTTGAATAGGCAGAAAGGAAAAGGAATCTCCTAATCATTTCCTTTAGCCATCTCAGCTCCCCTCCCATCCTTCCACCCCCCACCCCAGCCTCCTGGCCTTTTGAAGATGCTTGCTAATAAGTGTTAACGAGTTGCCTGACAAAGGAAAGGAGGGGGAGGGGGAACGACACTGATGAGGAAGAAAAGGGACCAGGCTTAGGTCTGGGAATGCCACGGTGGATTCTGGATGTAAAGGATCCCCGGGACAGGACCCCTGGCAGGTCTATTTCAAGAGTTGAACTCTTAAAGAGTCTTTTTATTTTTTAATGTTTTATTTGTTGCACACCACATGTCTCCTTTCCTTTCTTCCAGGCCATCTGGGACACGCCAGCAGCTCACACACTCCAGCTCACTCCTGTGTCAGTGTTGCCACCTTCTTCAATTCCACCGCTTGTTTTCTCTCTCTCTCTATTTCAGACCTCTCTGATGTGGGCCAGGACACAGCTGCACACACTAAAACACCCTGGGCTGCCCGTTTACCTTGTCCTTTCTAGCAGTCACAAGAAAGGAACTCTCACACAGCTCATGCAAAACTCACAAAACACTGCATTTTCCAATCATCTCCACAGCAGCTGCTCCTTCCACCTTGGAGGATTCATCATCTTTACCATACTCACACCATACTGCCTGAAATGCTAGTGTTCCCATTCCCCGCAGCACTCACCGTCTGCATAGGACTGCAGTTCCCATCCAAGCTTTCCTCTGGGCACTGTATACTGCTATTCCTCTGCCCCAGTAAGAATCATTGACTTAGTATTTCATATCCCTTTTTCACTGAACCAAAACCTACGGAAGGTTGTGAGACAGCAGAGAATCAGGCCCAGCATCCTTTCCCATAAAGGAGAGCTTATTCCATCCAGGTTCAGCTCCCTTTGGATAGTTCCATCACACTGGTCAAACAGCCTGCCTTCATAAGGAATAGCAGCACTAGGAGGGGGTGCCATAGAGTCCAGAGACTACAACCACTCCACTATCATCTTCAAGACAAGAGAGCCTTTAATTGCAAAGGATCTTCTCAGCCTTTTAAGGACAACCACTATAAAAGACTCCAGAGGAGAGTGCAAAGAATGGCTTGTCTCAGCCAAGTTCACAACAGACTGAGAAACAATTTCTTACAACCAATACCTCCAAACAGCAACACTGCCTCTCCAGAAGGCTTTTCTGCTAATGCAGCCTTATTTATACCTCTCCCTCCCCCCACCAGCAACCAGCTTATTTCTCCCAGCTGGCCCACCTCTACTCTCCCACAGATCACTACCTGCAGCACAGAACTTCCTCCAGCTGGTGCAAAGGGGCTGACTAACTCCTTCCCTGCCAGCCACTGGAGGTTTGGACCAGCATGTGTCAGCCCTCATCTGCACTTCCTCTTCCCAGTGCCTCCAAAATGAAAAAGGTCTAGTCTGCCATAGACATTTTATGTGTCTACACATTTTATGTGTAGGGCCCTTCCTACAAAAGGTTATCTGCATGTTCACTTCTTTTGGTTAATCATTGTACTCATTTATATTCTGAAAAGCAAATTCAAGCTTCCAAATGCAAACATAGTTCAACTTTATATCTCAGCCCTGAGGAATCTCCCCCACCTGCGACTGTCCCCCATTGACTTGAGACCTCTCCCCACTTCTTGTGCCAGCAGAGAGAAGGCAAAGCTCTTACACCAGATATTTGTGTCAGCTGAATATAAGTTAAATGGAGTTACACAGCAAATGAATTTGACCTATAATTTTGATTCCCACAAAGTACAACTGAGACCCTCAGCATATGGGTCTTTCTTAAGGAAGTGATTTTCTGAGAACAATAGTGAACTTGAAGAGACTGACAATGTCTCTTTAGTGGTTTGGCTAGTAAAAGAAGGTTATCAAGTTGTCCCAGGGGGATGGGGAGGGAGTGAACTCTGAACGAGACATTCCATTTTTGAACTGCCAAAAAAACATCAATTTAGTATCTAATCAGATTGTTGTGTTTTTATTCATTCATACTCAATTCATCAAGAAAAGTGGTTCATTAATCTAAAGAACTAGGCATAAAATTTATATATCGACTACTCGGTTTTATTGCCAAAGCCTACTGTACTATACTTCAGTTTTATGTGCATTATAATAAAAAGCATGTGTGAATTCTCATATTTTAAAACAGTTGTGTATCCGTGTGGTTTGAGTTAATGCTTTTGAAAACATAGTCTCCACACGATGCTATCTGAAAATAGAATCTGCCTACGATAAAACTTTAACTCTTGAGATCTGGTATAATAGTATTTTATGATAAAACAAAATCAATTTTTGGAAAAGGAAATTTTGTCATGTGCTCAGATTTTTTTAAAAAACAAACTTCTAAGGAGGCAAAATAAAGATATTAAAGGGACCAATTTACTGCAGTACAAAATAATTTCACCTCTACCAAGGAGAAGAAATACCTTAGACATAACAGCATGGGAAAAATTTGGCAGCCCCAGTCAGATTGAATGCAAAAATTAATTCTTATATCCTACCCAATAAAGGAAGAAAAAGATATTTCAGCCCCGGTATAGGTTAACATTATTATACAGTTGCATGTGAGTTCTATATACTGGTAAACTGGAAATGTGCTGTTGGCAAATGGAAGAATTAATCTCTGCATTCTTCATACATAATGAAGTCTGTAGTTGCAAGAGGATTATGAATCAAACATTTGTTCCCATTTAACTGAATCTATTTATTGACAGCAAATATCAGCAGCAGAGATATGAATAATATCCAGTTTGTATTTTTCAGAACACCATCAGAGCACAAGACCTCCTGCAATTAATGAAAGGAAAATGAAGGTAAATGAAGCTGTAAATATTTGTGCAACATCACATTCACATTACTTATGTACTGAGAGTAGTACTTATGTCAAATGATGGGTATGATTTTAACCATTCAGATCTCCATATTTTTTTAAACTAGCTCTCTGTACTTGGAGGATGCGCTAATCCAAGGAGCAGAATGTTTACAGTGCTTGGGGTCTAACATATAAATAGAAGTGATATATCATCTTCATTTGCTTCACTTGTAACAGGTGCTACTATCTCTAGTCTTCACCAAAGGTCAAATGCAGCTTTCTTAGAAACACTGAGCTCTATTATGTTAACAGACTTAAATGCATTTTTTTTTCTGCTAAGGGAGAATTCTGTTTAACAATCAATGTCACAATATGGCCTATTGTTAGAACAAATTATCCAATCCATTAATTACACAGCTATCTTTCCATCAGCTAGAAAAAAAAAAAAAAAAAAAAAAAATTACATACACATACTATGTAACCTGTTGTTGCAGAATGGTCAAAATGAATGGTGATGCAAACTAATGGTGTAACTCGCTCCTGAAATTAACCAGAATGCTTTGGGCCCATTTGTCCAAGCAAGCCAGTGGTCTTCTTGTGTGACTGATTTTCAGTGACAAATCCAAAGTAGTTGTCATATTCTGAAGTCACTCACCCTCCAGGGCAAGCCTGCTTGAATTAGTATTTGGGTCCAGGTAACAGGAGCCTGACTCTGCTACCCTCCCACCGTGGGGTGCTGCACCAGTGCTAAATCTCCATCCTGATGAGTTGGTTTGGTTGTTGCACCTAGGCGCTGTTGTCATGGATGTCCTTGAGTCAGGCCCCTGCTTCTCAGTTCTTTCTGTGAGTAAAAAAAATCCTGCAATTAAGGACCAGAACCTGGAGCTTTCCCTTTCCAGGAGAGACACCTGGGCTCCTGCATTCATACTGGATAAGTACAGCAGTATTTAGAGGTACTAAATTAATGATTTAGCAAACCAGCCATTACATGGTGACAAAAACTCCAGTCCGTGGTGACATTGTATCATGACTTCAGTTTGCTTTGTGTAAGTCAAAATAATACTCAGCTATACAAAATATGGTCATCTTCTGAATATTTCTGGGTATTCCCAAAAGAAATAGCAAGGGCCATACATTTTTTTTCTTGATTTTGTTAGACTTCATTATTCCAGCCAAAAAAAAATGCTGGAAAACCAACCAAACAAACAAGTTTTCATACAGAAAGATCAGAACAGATTAAAGCACAGATTGGATTAAAATCATTGGAAGAAGGAGGACCTCATGAAAAATGAGTGTACAGTCCCCCCTGTGACAAACTATGAGAATTCTAGCAAAGCCTGGAAAACCTTCTGTCACGTCTGCTTACCTCTGATGCATAACATGTCCCCCCAGACATGTTCCCCTTTGGTGTAAGTGGGAACTTTTAACCCTAATCTAAACCAGAGACCTTTCACACTGCTTGGGCAGGATCTAGTCACACAGCTAAGCCAGACCAACACTCCCCTTTACACATTCAGCTCAACAGATGAACATTATCAATGGTATGTCTGCAGGAGGAGGCACAGACATGTTCTCCTGCCCCTCAAAGGAGGTTACTAGCTGAGACTCAGCCCCACACTAAATTAATTCTTCCTGACCAAGGCTGGCCTGGGTTTAACCAGCTCAGAAAGGTGGTATATAGCCAGTATCTTAGAAAGACTTCAGTGTATCAGATTTGCATTTTTGGGACTGGAGCTTCCAAAGTGGCAATGGGCAAGTAATAACCTTCATCTGATGATTCCCAGCTGGGCTGACTAGAGTCACATGATGAAAACATGCTACAGAATATATACAATGGCTCTGATGTTGCTTCCCTTTGCAATCTCTCTTCCGTTAAATTCTGCCCTTATTGTTTGCTGTTAACAACTAGGATACAAATTGTTTGCAGGCGTGTATTACAATCAATCTTGCTACAGCTATGTGGGAGGATTCATGGCTCACAGAGCGCGATTGTGCAGGGACTTCAAACACCCGTATCACAGTACTCTGCCTCATGCCAGGTCAGGACAAACAAGCTCCAACAAATACCTGTTTTGGTCTTGGTTAATTTGTCTGTTCAGCAAAGCAGGAGACATCAGAAAGATTTAAGCATATACATAACACTAAGTGTACATCTAGGAGTTTTCCTGAATACGTATCTCTCACAGCCTTGTGATAATCATGTATGTATCTTTGCAGAAACAAAATGTTAATGAGTTTTCATCAGAATCCTTTCACTTCACATTAAAAATACTCTTTGGGCAAGTGTTCCCAGGAGAACAAGGAAGAGAGGATGGAGATTTCACAGCTCTCTGAAGGCTTTTGTACAGCATTCATCCTATTTTGTCCAACTCAATAGTGGCTTTTGCTTCAACCACAAGTATACGTCACCATTGCCACTACCCCCTAAAAAGGCAGATATAGACTCACACTAAAAATGACAGCAATGAAGATGAACTTAGGTGAGTATCATGTAAAAGAGAGACAGAAAAGACTGAATGGAGGTCATAAAAGAAAAATGGTAGAGTTACCAGGATTATAAGAACACAAAAAGAGCAGAAGGCCAGAGCAGAAGGCCAAACTTTGGGCTTAAATAAGCCCAAATGACAATCTCAGATAGAGAGTGCTTTTGGGCAGAGGATGGCTGAAAGAGGACTGGGATGGGAACAAAAACTGCCTCAACATTTTGCTTAGTGAGGTGTCCAGGAGCTGGTGCATCTTATTGATAAAGATATAAAATTACATCAAGATCATTTCTGTTTCCCATCTTGCAATCCAACAATCTGCATGCCCCAAATTTTGACTAACCAAAGTAGCAGCACTCCAGAGCAGGCAGGCTGAGAGGCTGTTCTTTCCCAGGGAGCAGAGGTGACACTGACTGAAGTCTATAGACACTGAGGCCAAAGAGATTCTCTGCAATTGGATCTCAGGTTCATGCTCACACTTAAACAGGTTTCAACACAAACCTAAGGCCATATGGTGTCCTTGACTCCAGTGAGTCATATTTTACTGGACAGTCAGTGTGACACCATCCTCTGGCGCTCAGCCACGTCCTCGGGTTGTTCAGATCTCCTCAGACATTTGGGTCCCATAAAGAGCCAGAGACGTTTATTAACACTGGCTGGGGGGGCTGCCTGGGGAATACTCTCCACCACCCTTCCCACGGTGGGCAGCCTGCACTTTCCAGCTATCACAGCCACCTTTGAACACACAGAAATTCACTGGGCCCTGAGTTTCAGGCTTTGGGCTTGAATGAATGGCCGCAACTCCCTGCTAACTTTTCTATAATCATCACATAGGAAAATGCACCAAAACAGCAAACACTTCACCAAATATTCTAAGGGCTTTACAGCATCTCCTGACAGGCATTAAAAATAGAAATGGTTGAAAGACAAACTGTGCTTTCAGACAGATTGTCCGTGTTGCTGTGATGACACTGTGCAGGCAGCATCTCTCCATGCTGCCTTTCAGGCAGTCCAGCAGTGACGCAGGACACGTTGCCATTATTAGCAGCTCTATGAAGTATAAGAGACAAGTTATTGTCTGCTAGTAATTATTAATAACAAGAGTATGTTATATTCTAAGATTTTTGTTTAAAATCTCACATTGTACAAAGATTTTGAATAAGCTCACAACCACAGCTGCAAAGACACAGATGCTGATGTGGCACCTAAAAGCACTTCTTTGAAGAAGCTCAGACTCTAAATGCTGCCACCATAGCATGGTGCAAGCAAAGTAACCAAAATATTGTGTATAAATCCTTTTATTTTCTTCAGCATGAGGGGCACTGGCAGCTCAATCACAGCCAGCATTGGTGGGCTCAAGCAGGGCTCTCGTTTGCTGTCTCACACAGATGAGGGCTGTGCCTCTCCCTGTGGCCAGGATGCTGACTCCAGGCCCGTCTCCTAACCATGGGAGCGTGGTGCCCTCCCCACCCCTCTCCCAGCACCCTAAACTGATGGATGGATTAGATTTGTGGAGTGAATTCAGCTGCTTTTGATCTCTATTCAAGGTGCCATCAAGGGATCTTAATAGGTAGTATCTTAGCAAACACTTTAAGGCCTGAAACCATCATTAAAGAAACTCCTGATTCTCACACTTGTCTGAAAGAATAGAGGAGCAAGCTGGCTTCAAATACCAGTTGACAGATGGGAAGACATATGGACTATAGGATTGCTGATCTAAAGAGTCAGAGCCATGGTCAGGCTGAGGAAACATACATCTTTATTTTGATGTTGACCTCAAAGGGAAGAGGTCTGAGTCAACAGAAAGGGGAAAGGGCAGAAAATATCACAAGTCTGAGGCCAGGACTGCTTTGAACTTGAGGACAAATATACTAAACGGTACCAAGTTGACAAAAAGGCTTCCTGACACTCCGTGTCTACAAATTTAGCAGTCTGACCCATATAGCTGCTTGATGCATTTTCAGTAACGAGCCGAGTGAGGATCAGTAACGCCGAAGCATTCTCTTGTGGCACCCAAGAAGTTTGTCATTTCTTCCAGCCCCAGCTGTTCACAGAGCTGTGTGGAGGCACAGAGGGCCACTTGCGTTGAAGCCTTTTGCCCATCTTTGCAGGGGTGACAGAAGCCCAGGATCACACAGCACCACACATCAGTGGGTCCCTGCAGATCGTTTCTCCTTGTGTTCCGTATTCGTTTCTGTACTGGCTCTGTATGGAAAAATGTATGACCCCTTCCCAACTCATTAACATTGCACATAGCATTTTCTATAAAACTCCCCCTGGGACATTTAACTCTATTCCCTTCCAGCACTGAAAAAATGCCCAGGATAAAGTTTACGCATTTGGAGCCTTCTGTTGAATTTCAATGGCTGTGCGAGGAATCCATGAAACAAATGAAGAGACAGATATCCTATTGTCTTCCCAGGAAAAAAAAAAAAAAAAAAAAGCAAGGCCTTTCAGTTCACTGGCTTTTTTCGTGTCGCTTTTTTATCACAAGTGTGCACTGATGAAACTACTTTAATGCAGTCTGTTCCAAGAGATTAAATTGAATGTCTGTGCAGAGTTTCAGTGCTCAGCAGCACAGCGCGGCAGCTTCATTTCACATCTCTGGGACACTGGGCAGGCAGAAAAATAATTGCAGACTCAGAAACGATCAAGGAATGTATCCCGGCTGCAACAGATGCTGTATTAAAAGGAAAGACAAAAGCCGAAGTGCATAATGAATTTAAAAAGATTTCTCTATCAAACATGTCATTTGTTTGAAGGACTGAATTGCTGGCATCAGATGTGGCAGATCAGCTTGTTACCAAAGTGAAACATGAGGACTGCTATGCAATGGCAATTGATGAGTCAATTGAAATCACTGATGTTGCTCAAATGTGCATCTTCATTTAATATGTCAATGGTCAGAAGTTAACCAAAGACCTTCTGTTTTTGTCAGCACAGAAGCAAACGAAAGGCTACAATATGCAGTGTGCTAGCACTGAATCTCAGAGGTCAAATACACTTAATATATACCGATATACTAAATGTGCTTAATGGGAGCTGACACTCCAACTACATTTGTCTGTGAAAAATAATTTCTGACATACCACCAACAACTGAACTTGGGCTCATGAGCATCAGTGCCTTGTCGATCAAACCACTCTCTGAGCTGAATTAAAAGCAAGATAGTAAAATGGAATTAGATTACCCAGAAACACAGTCGTCTGTCTACGGCTGACATCTATTCCTTGTGCTGATTATTTATTTCAGCTTTCTCTTCATGGGGACGTTGTTGAAAGTAACAGTTTGCTAAGTGTTCAGGTGTTGTGTTGATTGATGAAAATAAAAATATTTTTTGGTAAAAATAGAGAAAGCTATTTTCAAAACTCCTCCACACTCTAAAAACAAAACAAAACAGAACAAAACAAAAACACATACTTCCTAACCATTTTAGAGAACAGTTATCTGGACTGAATTTCTTGCTCTTTATACAGCAAGCCCAAATAATCTTGTTGAAAAATCTTTATAAGGTTGAATTTTCATACATTAGAAATCCAGAGAGAAAAAGCAGAAAGGGTGAATTTACACAGGACAACTTTCAAGAGAAGCACCAATCTGTATTTCACTAGAGGAAACAGCACTTTTACAGAGAGAGTGTAAAATCTATCTCAGGGTCTTTGGGATGTATTTTGAAGATTTCATCATAGAGAAGACTCCTCTGAGCCTGGTGAATAACCCCCCGGCCAAACTTGCTGGGAACACATGGGCAGATTGAACCAGGCAGGAAAATTTTTTAGTGCGGTTGCTCTATGGGCTGCACTGACGCTGCCTCACCTACCAGCTTTTTTCTGCCCCGAGATTTCATCTCCCCTTCCACCTCCTGACTGCAGCAGAGCAGGATCGAGGGGTGATCAGCCCGGGGGGCCCCCACTGACCGAGATGGAGAGTGGGCCCTGTGCCTCTGCCCGCGGCCAGTGCCCAGCCCCAATCCAGCTGCAGCATGATGCCTGGTAAATGCTCTGGGATTTGTTAAAAATTAGGCTTTTCTAATATGCTGAAGATGACAGACCTCAAGTTGTCATATATTAAAATGGTGCGTACATTCCTTCCTCCGAGTAACCAATAATGGGACAAAAATCCTTGCCAACTCCAGTCTGTCCCTCCTGCCAAGGATTGTTTGAGCTCAGCTCATCCCAAGTGCCCCATTGGGATCCAGATATAGATTAACACAGTTCTGAAATGCACAAGGGCCACAACCATGCAAGGCTTGATCCAACCCAGACTGGAGTTTGTGAAAGGTCTGCATTGACGTAAGCGCACAGGGAGCAGCACCAGCACGCTTGCCCCCAGGAAACCAGCCCCGGGTCGGGATTGCCAACAGGCTCTGTCACCAGACACATCCCACAGCCCTGGCACTGGAATGGCACCAGCAATGCCCACGCACTGCAGCCGGCCATGGCCCTGCATGGCTGTGCCAAGGGAGCCTGGGCTGGCGCAGGGCTGCAGGGTGCCTCTCCCCACTCACCGCGCTTTGCTTTGCACAGCACACGTCCCCTGTGCTCCTCCAGGGACTCCAAGTTTACTTCTCAGCCTTTGGGATTTGCTGCAGCCACAGTAGCAAGAACCAAAATGGGGAAATACCAGTCCATGGCAGTGCTACAGCACTAGCAGGAGACAGCAGCAAGCTAGGAGGACAACATCCTTGCAGGCACTAACCCTCAGCTTGGGGCCTTCTACTCTACCACAGCAATAAAAACTGCCCATTCAAGTCCTTTGTCTTTAAGATTTCCATCCTGGCTGCAGCAAGTGCAGATTTATTGGTGAGAGCAACTGCAGGAAGAACAGCAACCAGCAGGCGCGTGCGTGCGTATGTGCCAATGCACGGTTCGCCCTGCCTCTGCCCAGTGCAGCAGAGACACCACAGCCAGGATGAAATACATGACTAATACAAATGGGTTTCCTGGTGCATTAAAAAAAAAAAAAAAAAAAATGAATAAATCATTTGGCATGTTCTTCTGTGACATACGCAGCACAGCCAGAGAGTTAACGGGGATACAGTGACCAGGAAGGACCAAAGCCAAGAGAGACGGCTGACTACGCGGGATCCCAGAAACCGGACACCTGCCTTATTATGAACAGTGATGCACAGCATGGCCCCAGCTTTTTCACAGGCCTCCACTCACGCAAGCAAAATTGCACAACCCGTACCCGCTGCGGCTTGCCACGCTCCTATTTAAAGGCGCAGACTCATACCCACTGCAAAAGCCCATTCAGGGGCAGAGACCCAGTTCCTCACCCCAAAATTCCCCCTGCAGCCTCCAAAACCTTTCACGGAGGCAGAGAGAACACTTAAACACTTGTTGACACTTCAAAACAATACGTTAATAATGATAAAATCAGCTACAGCAACTTTTGTTGACTTCTGTAGGAATTTTGCCCGAGAAAGGATTGCAGGACACAGCTCCAAGCATGCTGAGTGACATCGTATATTTTCAAAACTGTCCTTAGACTTTTCATAACATGTAGCAAGAAAGTTGCTGACAGGAGCAGGATGGTTCCCAGTTTGTGGGGCAAGAAAACTTTGCGATTCAGTAGAATACCAAATTTGGTAGAATGTCTTCCACTTTAGTAGAATATATTACAAACAACTGTGCATTTTAACACGTTTTCGTATTACACATGATTCATTTTGGGGAGGGGGTGGTGATCATTTTCTGCAGACAGCTAGCAATGTTTCCAAGAATGAAAATGTTCATTGAAAGATAATGAAAACCAGACATTTAGTAACATTTTCATTTTGCATGTTTAAATATTTATAACTATGTTCATAAAACCACATGTTTGCTCTCCTAATGCTCTAGTGATTGTGTTTATGAAATGCAGTATTTCTCTTATGCCCCTTCCTTGCGTCAGCTCCTCTGCCAGGCACGATTTACTCGCGCTGCGGCACTGACGATGAGCTTTTATGTAAAAGACTGTCCAAGATTAAAACCAGAAAATTACTGAAAAGAAGAAAACATATTTTCAGAACACTAATGTTTCACTGATGCATATGTGATTTTAAACTTTGTAGGGGGCACTGATGCTGTCTTAATTCTTTAACAGCAATTTATTTTCAGTCTGAAAGGAAACTATTTCTTAACCTACGGTAAAACAATGAAATCTAGAAATATAACTGTGATAAAACTATGATGTGGATGCAAACCATTGTTCTATCTAGATTTTTTTTTCCTAAGCTGGATGAAAGATAAATGACAAGAAAGAATTTTGCTTTAATCCTGGGGGTACTCAAGTTTCTGTTATAAATTTCTAAAAAGCTGGTCAAGTGGCCACAGCCTGAAATTGGGACTGCTACACTTAACAGACCCAGATGTGAACGTACTGTCTTTTTCTCAGTCCTCTGATTACAGACATCACAATACAGCTTACACGGTTCATACTGGTATATTAAACATACAAAGAAACTATGAATGCAAGGCAAGGCTTAGAGAACTCGTGCATACAGCCAGGGACCCAGTACAGGTCTTGCTGAAATCACTGACAGGTTTACACATAGCACACTAACTTTTTTATCAAGATCATAATTCATAAAATGCCATGGGTCTGCCTGTGTTTTTAAAAACAAAGTAATGTTGTTCTTTTTTTTTTTCCCCCTTTTGTTTTGTTTTTTTAAACACCGACAACCTGAGCTTTCTGAAAGGGTGAGGGAACTCCTGTGAAACGAAGTCCTCGACAACATAAAGTGAGCTCCAGCAGAGCATTTTGATTTTAATCTCAGCCCAACATCCTCCCAAAGGTACAGGGAGTATCTTCAAGGCGCAGTTTCAGCTCCTTTGGTCCTTTGCCTGCCTTCTCCTTCCACATCAGCAAAGAACGAAAAGGAAACAGAAAACAGTGTAGATTGCAGCATCACATTGGCATTTCATTTTAAATACAAATTGAGTGCTCGCAAAGACATTAAAGTAAATCACTCCACTTACTGCATTATTTTAAAATACTTCTGCAAGCCAAGATTAAAATTTAAATATATATTTTACAGCTGCAGCATTGCCAATTCTTACAATATTACCACTAGCTTCACTTTTTAAAATATAATTCAAGCACCAGAATAAGGCAATTACATGAAATCTCAGGCTCTGCTTTGACACACAAGTATATGACTCTTTGGCCTCAACAGTTCCACACACACACACACAAAAAAAAAAATAAATAAAAAGGCAAAATAAAATCTGACAAGTGAGGTTCACAACACTGGGAAAAAAAATAAAGGAGAAAAATGATTAAAAAGTCCACTCTCTTTGTCTGTCTATATCTTGTCAAATTAAGCAATTAAGCAATTCTGTTTCAGGGGCACAAGATGTTTAAATATTTGTGACTGGCAGTCAGCAAGTTGCTGCAGCATCTTCTTTCTAGTAAACATAAATATTGTGGGAAAATGTGCATTCTGGGGAACATCTGCCTCCCCTAACACCACCAGCCCTTGCACCAGAAAGCAGCAAGTCCGATCCATGCAAACTCAGCATGCAGCTGAGAACTTTATTCACACAATCCGCTGCACAGAGATCTTTCTCGGAATTACAGATTGTATTCGAGCCGAAACTCAGACTTCATAGTTAAGACCAAGTTTCTCTCTGAAACCTCAACACAGCCTTTATGCTTTTCTTGAGTTTATCAATAATTACTGAGAAGCTCAAGTCCATGGATTTAATGGGATGCTAAATGTGAACAAATAAATGTTTATTTTTAGTATCAACACAGTGAAGTGGTGAAAACCCTAAATTCTACTACCACAGGTAAAAAGAAACTAAAAAAAAACAAAAACAAACAAACAAAAAAACTAGGCAAATGAAAACAAGGAGAAAAATGGAAAACAAACAAACAATAATAACTTTTTGACCAAAATAGTAAGAGAATCAAGCCTTATAAACTACGGAAAGCAGCAAAACTACTCAAAAAAAAAAAAAAAGCAGTATGACAATATTTAAGTGAAACTGATGAGGAATTTAAAGAAGATAGAAATAAGGGATAATTTTATTTAGGGGCAGTACTACATGCTGCTTCTTTGCCTCTCAGGACTTTCTGCCTGCAGCCAGATTTCCCGAAGTTGGTATTCGCCGTGGCATACAATTGCAGCAAGCCCACGGCTAGCAGAAACCAAAATTCTTACATTTTCTATCCTGATGTGACCCTGCCAGCAAAAGGCCACATCATAGCCTGTGGATAAACCCCTATAAACAATTATTTCTGCCCCCAAAACCTTTTTGTCTCCCTTTGAAAGAGCAGCGCCTGCCTCGCACTGGCCAGGCTGCAGCACTCAGAGCAAGGCGCTGCCCCCCCAGCGTGTACCACTCCTTTCCCCCCTACAGACCAGTTTCTGCCCAAACACCAGGGTGGGAGCTGCTGGGAGCTGGGCAGCTGGGCAGGGCACAGCCCCCTCAAGAGTTTCAGCATCCCTACCCAGGCCCCCGCCCGCCTGCCAAGCACCCAGCAGAGCCGCGCAAGAGCCATTTTGTCCCTCTGGGACTGCCACAGGCCCTCACCGGGGGCGATTATACAACGCTCTGGGAAAGGGCAAAACCATGGGAACAGCTCCATGCTGCAGGCATCCTATATGCTCCTTGGGCATCCAGCCCCTCCAGCTCCCCCTGCCAGGACTGGCCCTGACTTTTCGCCTTCCTAAGTTTTCTGGGTGTCTCAGGCCAGAACGTGCAACAGGGGGACCCCAGCGTGGACACAGTCTCCTGGGAAGGAACTTCGTGTATTGTCCATTCAGCCATTTCAAAGTCCAGCCTGGGTGATTTAAAAACTGACACTATTGAACAAGTTGCCAAAACAAAATCATTCAGCTAAACTCTTATTTTTTTTTTTTTCCCAGCCATTTTTATTAAAGTTTCTTTTCACGCAAGCAGATGAAATGGAGAACCATTACCAAAACGTTACCTAAAAGAAAACCTAAACAGCACACAGCCTTATCTACTGAGAACAAAAATTCGCATCTTAACATTAAACTTCTCCTGCACCTCCCTATCCAACCGCCTTCCCCCGTTCTTGTGGAGGCTCTCCCACCCGCAGCACAGAGCAGATGTCTGTAAGCCTTCCTGCAGGGGCTCGCGCCGGGGCTGTGGTCAGGCCCCGTCTCTGGCAGCCTCCCTTACCAGCGTAAGCTCTTACGCAAGCACTTTTACTGCCTTCGCTCACACGCAGGTAAGGAGGCACTTGCCAGGCGTACATTATGCTTTTAACCCATGTAAATGGCATAGCAAGGTTAACCAAATGTCTCAGTTCAGGGAATGTGCAGATAAGTCAATATGACACAAATTATTTCCTTCTGCACACTGCACAATCCAGTTAGATTTCTGTAAAGAATTTAAAGCTTCCTCTGGAGTTTTACCTCTCCAACACATCTGCAGATGTATTTTCCGTATAGTTTGATCATACCAAAAGCATAAATAAGGGGGATAGTTTATCAAAAAGTCATGAAAGTTAGGCTCAGCTAGAAAAGCTGGTGTTAATGCCTAATGCTTTTAATCTGGGAATATTCTAATTTTTATTTTAATTTTTTTTTAAAGGCAAATGCACAATACTACAGCCCACTTACTGCTTTGGAAATGGAAGCTTTACAGCCGGCAGAGTTACTATAGGAACTTAATTCCTGGAGCCGTAGTGCTGAGACACTTGAACACAACATGATCAAATGCCTTCAGGACTGCCTCCACACTGTGTGCAACCACTAGCTGTTAATGGCACGCACAAGGCTTGAAAAAAATATATTGTTTTCATAGGATTACACCAGACATAGAGACAGATATGCAAAAACAATGACACCAAAGGAATCAAAATATTCATGGCTCATAAAGCGTGGTAGAAAAGGAATGGCTCCAGCTCATCGCCTGCCTCTGCTTAGATTCTTTTTAACACAATGAATCACCATTACCCCTTTTACAAAACCGTCATGAGTTCTGTTTATTTGGGGACAAATCCACCTAATCCTGCTCACAGAAGCAAGCACAGCAACTTCAAGGGGGCTGCCAGTCTGAGAGAGTACAGCAGAATACGGCCCCTTTTTGTGTACAGTCCTGGGACTCTTCTGGGGTGTGACACAAGATCCATTATTAATGACAGACAAAAAACTGAGCTAACATGGCACCTGCTCTGCCAGCGCCATCCTACCATGGCCAGCACACGAACGAAGAAATCTGGAGCTGCGAACACGGGGAATGCTCGTGGGCCCCCACTGCCAGGCCCCGGCATTGAAAATTGGTAGTTGTCTCACCCCAATGCACAAAACTGCCTAGGAAACATGGGAAAAGGGCAGGAGCTTCCTCAGTCAGGGACTCTGCCTCTCTCTGCAACGGGCAAGGGCTAGGAATGGAGACTTTGCTTCTTTTTAAAGGGAAAAAAAAAAAACCTTCTTAGTTGCCCACGAGTGGCAGCAGAGTGAGACAGCTCTCCCCTGGGCTGCAGTGCAGAGGTCTCGGGGCCAGCAGCGGCCGGCAGGGCAGAGGAGCAGCGCTCACCAGCACAGCATGGGGAACACGGCCCTCCTGCCGCCCCCCCCTCACGCTGCTAGCATCAAACCCTGTGCTTTGCAAGCGTTTCACAGCCAAACAGGTTGCCAACCTTCTACACACCCATCCCAAACATACCGTCCATCCCAAACCACGCGCACCCGCCCCCAGCTGCCCCCATCCCATCCATGTCCCTTTTTGGGGGGGCTACAGAGGGGGCATGCTGTGCTGAGGGGGGTGGCTCCGACCTCTCATTGGGGTGCAGAAAACAGTTTGCTCTCCCTTTCCCCATACTGGGTGCGAGCTGCATGGAGAGACCCCAGGGTGAGAGACCGGCCGGCCACAAAGGGGAGACAAATTATGGAGGATGCTGTTTTTAAGCCCTTGTTATAAATATGGCTAGGGCTGTGCTGCAAACCCATGGAGACAGCTGTCGGTGTGGGCCCTGACCCTGTCAGAGCTCACATCCTGGACAACCCTGGCCTCCCAGGGCAGAGCCCCCGGCCCAGGACGGCGTCTGGGGGCCTGACAGCAGCAGTCACTCCCGGCCCGAGGCACCCCCGCGGAGCCCTGCACACCCCTCACCCCCCGGTTCCGAGCAAAGCAGTAAGGAAACCGAGCCTACCGGCACCTTTCCAAGCCTGGCATGGTCCGGAGCGATGCAGACACAACTCAGGTGGGCATCCGAGGAAAACCCGATGGCCCCCGGCAGCTCTGTTCCTCCTGGCCCCGCTCACCCCTGGGCAGAACCCAGGCCAGCAGCACTCTGCGTCCAGCCCCGGGGCTCGGCTCTGCACACAGCAGGAGAGAGACCTGACAGCAGCAAGAAGCGGGGATCCACATCTGGCCGGGGAACCTCAGAGGGAAACCATTTACCTCCTTCAAGGGGACAAATTCAGCAATGTGGGGTGGGAAACTTGCCTTCAACGTTACTAGGATTTTTTTTTCAGACATGCAGCACCACAGATTGCTATCCACCTCCCTCCCATCTTCTCCTGCCCAATATGCCTTTTTAGATTTTTTTTTTTGAGAGGAGAGCGAAGAAATTCTTTTAAAGTTAATTTTTAAAGCATGTAAGGTTTCATGGGTTGCTTGTACAAGCAGACCCCACGGCAGGCGGGAGAAGACAGGGCAGCCCCAGCCACCCGCAGTGCCCCAAGTCAAGTTCAAGATGGGCCCGTCTGGGGCCTCTCTCGGCCAGCAGAGCTGGGGGGCCCGGGGAGCCAGGGGGTCCCTGCCTTCCTCTGCCACCGGGCTCAGCCTGCAGCAAGGTCCCTATGGTCGGACAGAGGATGTGGGCGCAGAGTTGTACGCCCAAGTCGGCAGCGTTGGAGGTGAGCTGCAGCTGCCGGCCCTGCTGCAGCCCCAGCCGGGCCCCCCACCCCCGGCATCCCCTGCAGAGGAGCCTGGAGGTTTGCGGGGAGCAGTATCCACCAGGGTCGCTTGGTGCTCCTGGGGTGGCACCAGAGAAGTTGTTGCTGGGGTGAGATTTCTCGGTTCAATCCCTTCTGTCTCTCAGGGATGAGGACACTTTGCCACGTCCTGGTCAGAAATAAAGAAGAAGGAAAAAAAAAAAAGAAAGAAAGAAAGAAAGGAAGAAAGAAAAAAAAACACACAACAAATACCCATGATGACAAAGTCCAGCACACCGCAAAGTCGCCTATGTCCCCTCTGGGAAGCAGCCCGGATCCCGGCCCCGCATCCCTGCCGGCAGCACTTGCCCGGTACTCACCGTCGGGGCCACCCCGTCGAGGCGGCCCCGCTGCCCCCGGTGCTCCTCTCCCTCGGCGGCGCCGCGCCCCGGGCTCCGTCCGCTCGGGAAGGTCGCAGGGATGCGAAGCCGTTCGGCGGCGGCGGGCGGGGACAATGGGGCAGCAGCAGAAGCAGCGGCGAGGAGCCGGAGGCTTTTCCCGCAGCGCCGGCCCGAAAACAACGGCTCGGCCCGGCGGCAGCGAGCCGGGACCGCGGCGGCACCCGCGGCTACCCCCGGCCCCCGAAACGGGGAGGACAGAGGTGGTTAAAAACGGCTCGCGGGGGCTCTTTCCAAAACAATAAACTTTTAATGCTAAAGCAGTTATAACCAAAAGCTGTACAGAGTTGATTTTTTTTTGTTTGTATTTTTTTTGTTAGAAAACAATTTTTTCTTCCCCATAAATATTGTTCAGTTCCCGGCACTTTGTATCAATAATTAAATTACGAACGATAAATATGGCATCATGGATATGTATTTACAAAAAAAAAAGTTATTACAAAAAGGCAACTGTTATACTAAACGTCACAATCTGGGTAGAATAAACACCACATCCTCATCCTGAAAAATACTGACCGACCCCATCAGACGAGAATACATTCACAAGTGTAATGCTTGGAGAGAGAGAAGGAGAAAGAGGAGAGCAGAGAAAGAAGCAGCAGGAGAGCTAGAGAGGAAAGTTCAAGACATAACAGGACTTTGGCACGGTTTAAGACTGTAAGTTTAAACAATCACCACTAAGGCGAAGGAGAATTTTCATCCTCATGTCAACATCCCACCAAAAGAAGGAAAAACAAAACAAATTAAAAATAAAAAATGAGGAATCGGAGGAAGAGGTACTGGAACAGGGAAGGAAAAAAAAAAGGCCAAAACAAAACAAACAAACAAAAAATGGAAACAAAACAAAACAAAAAAAAAAAAAACAACAAAGAAACGACTGCGATTGCAAAAAAAAAAAAAAATGACAACAACAACAACAAAAAAAAGAAATCCAATCCTGAGAAAAGGACATGGCTAGTCCAGCGTCTCGGCTTGCAAAAAATAGTGATAATTATAATATAATAATAAAAGACCCCCCTCCGGATCCTGGCAGTTAACTAGGTGTAGCCCTATGCGGTCGTCGGTGTGGAAACTCCATTTCCGTGGGAGCGAGCTGCAGTTGGCTTGGCGTGTCCTTTTTTCCTTGTTCCCAACACTTTTGGTCCAGTCTCTGGCTGGGCAGCTGCTGCCTTCACACATACCACTCGTTAAAATTGGGGGGTAGTCCAGCGTTGTGGCCAGGGTTACTCTGAAGGGCGGCCGGCGGCGTTTTAGTGGAGTCCTTGCCTCCGGCTGAGCCCACCGCCGGGGGGGTGGAGGACTCGTACCCCGAACTGGCTGCAGGGGAAGAGTCCGACCCCTGGGATTCGTGCACCTAAAACCAAGAGGCAGAGATGGGAAAGAGCCCAGGCCTCCCACCACCCCACTAAGCCAGGTCAGGATGCTGCCCCACGCGGGAGGGATACCAGGGGCCACCAGCTCAGTCCCCACTCGGCAAGTAGGCGGCACACGTCCTGCCGGTCACCCGGAGAACCGGCAGCTCGGGGCAATGCCTGCCGCAGCTCCCTGCCACTTCCCTGCAGTATAGGGTGCTGCAGCATCCCAGAGTGCGGGGCTGCAGCATCCCAGTGCGTGGGGCTGCATTTGCACAGCACTCTGGAGCAGAGCCGTGCTCCGGAAACCAGGCAGCACTTGCACCAGTGGCAGAGCAAAAAGAAACTACGCCATTTCCCCGGGCTGTGCTCCAGCCATGGCCCAGGCACCGGGCACCACTCAGGCCATGCGGGGAGCACCACGGCGGGCGCTGCGCAGCTCTGCCCTGTTCAGCCACGGGAAAACGGGCCCCGAGCACACCAGCGACCAAGCATCCGCACTCAGGGAGGAAAGAGCTGGGGCGCAGGAGTGATTACCTTCATGTGTTTCCTAAGTGAGCTGGGGTGGGTGTAGGATTTGTCGCACACCTTGCAGATGTAGGGCTTGTCCGAGGTGTGGACGTGCATGTGTTTCTTCCTGTCGCTGCTGTTGGCGAAGCGCCTGTCGCAGCCCTCAAACTCGCACTTGAAAGGCTTCTCACCTGCGAAATTCAGAGAGGGTGAAGGAGGGCCGTTCCCCTCCGCGTCCCCACCTGCCTCCTGCCAGGACGGCCTCTGCCCCGCTCAGCCCCCACCATGGGGATGCACGAGGACCCCAAAAAATGACGATGGGGAGGAGGGGCGGCAGGGTTTGTTTTGTGCCGAGTAAATTCGGCTCAGTCTTTGTTAGTTTGAATATGCCTCCCACCGGCCCCGCGCCGTGCTCCAGCGGGGACAGCGCTTGGTGAGTCTGAGGAGGGGGAAGACCCGAGAGCAGTTCAGCGGCTCGGACAGTTTTACGGGATGTACTCAAGGATGCGAGCCGAAAAGCGCTTGCTTCCTGCCTTCCCCCCCTCTTCCCGCCGGCCGTGCGGAGGGCTGAATGGAAGACGGGGCTGCAAATAAAAATACTTCGACAAAAGTATCGTTGATTTAATTGGGAGAGACACCAATCAGGCCTAAAAATAAAATAGTGAGGAGAAGAAAAGGTGAGGAAGTCACTGAAAACGAGATTTCATTAGCACTCGTACGGGTGCCTCCGCAGGGGCGTGCAGGGGGCCGGTGGCGGCGGCACGCACCCAGCCGGGGAGCCCTAGCGGCCTTACCTGTGTGCGTTCGCTTGTGAATCTTGAGGTTCTCGGAGCGGGCAAAGATCTTCCCGCAGCCCGGGAAGGGGCAGGGGAAGGGCTTCTCCCCCGTGTGCACCCGAATGTGGTTGACCAGTTTGTATTTCGCCTTGAAGGACTTGCCCTCCCGCGGGCACTCGTCCCAGTAGCAGATGTGGTTGTTCTGCTCGGGGCCCCCGACGTGCTCCATGGTGACGTGGGTGACCAGCTCGTGCATGGTGCTGAAAGTCCTGTCGCAGCTCTTCTTGGGCCGGCTGAGCTGGCTCTCGTCGAGCCACTTGCAGGACAGCTCTTGCTTGATGGGCTGCCGCATGTACCGAAAGAAAGCCCCGGGGCCGTGGTGGTGGTGGTGGTGGTGGGCCGCCACGTTCATGCCCATATTCACGTTCATGTGGTTGTAGTTGTGGAACTGGGCGCCGCCGTAAGGGTCCGTGCGGGGGCTGGAGACGGCCCGGTACGGGTCCGGCCGCCCGAAGAGGTCCCCGCGCAGCCCCAGGTGCATCTGCCCGTTGTCCACGTGCCCGGTGGGGGACGTGTGGCTCGGGCTCTGCTCGTGGAGCCCCGGGAAGAGCAGGTAGCCCGGGGTGTCCGGGATGCCGCCGGGGCCGTGCAAGCCGCCGGGCGAGCCGCCGAAGAGCCCGTGTTGCGCCGTGCCGGAGGCGGCGTCCGCGATGCCGGAGCCGCGGTTGCGGAAAAGAAAGTCGCGGGGGGAGTTGAAGGCGGCGGCCCCGCCGTAGGAGGGCACCTGGCCGGCGTGGTGGTGATGGTGGTGATGGTGGTGGCCCAGCGCGCTGGCGTAGCCGGGCGCTTGCGGCGTGAACGCCGAGCTCTGCCCGGCGGCGAGGTCGTGCGGGGCCGCGTTCAGCTTGAAGGCGGCGGCGGCGTGCGAGGAGTCCCCGAAGGGGCCCAGCCCCATGCCGGCGGCGGCGGCGGCGTCGCGGCCCGGCATCTCGTGGTGGCGGGGCGCCGCGAAGCCGCCCACCCCCAGCGCCGGGAACTGCGGCCCTCCGTCCAGCAGCATCGTCATGGGCGCGGGGCCGGCGGCAGCCTGCCCCCCTCCTCCCTGCCTCCCCCCCCTCCTCCTTCCCTCCCGCCCCCGAAAAAGTGCAAAACCACCCCAAAACGCGCCCCCGCCCCCACCCCCCGCCGCGGGCGGGCGAGCACTCCCCGTCCGAGGACGGAAAAAAATAATTTAAAAAAGGCTTTTTTTTCTAAAAAAAAAAAAAAAGAAAAAAAAAGAAAACAAAACCCCAAGCCCCCGAGCCCACCACCACCCGCCCCCGGAGGCGCCCGCCCCCGCGCCGGGCCGGGCGGCGCAGCGCAGCAGGGCGAGGGCGCAGCGCGGCCCCGCTCCCGCTCGGCGCCGTCGGGCACTGACGGGGCGCCCGCCCGCGCCTCGCACATAAACCAACGCCGGGGCCAGGCCGCGCCGCGCCAATGGGGAGCCGCCGGCCGCCGCGTCAGCTGACCCGCCGCCCGGCCCGCCATTGGCTGCGCCGCGTTTGATTGACACGCGCCCCGCAGCCGTCGGGGACGGGGATTGGGCGTACGCGGCTCGTAGGTAAAACGGGGGGGGGTCGGGGCGGACAGGACGGGGCGGACAGGACGGGGCGGACAGGACGGGACGGACAGGACGGGACGGGTGGGACGGGGCGCACGGGACGGGGCGCACGGGACGGGACGGGGCGCACTGGACAGGGCGCACGCAGCCCCGCGGGGCAGCCCCGGGCCTGGGGACAAGCGCGCCGAGCCTCCCCGTCCCCCCGCCGTGCCGTCCCGGTGCGCGCTGCCCCCAGCCCGGCCCGTTGCTCGCCGCCCCACGCCGCGGGGGGGAAGGCCCCCAGGCGCCTCGCACGGGGAGGGGACAGGCGTAAAGCCGGTACGAAGCCGCCGCGCCGCTTCAAAACTAAACCCAAAGCCCGCCTGAGCCCACAGCGGCGGGGCGCAGTTCATTTTTCTAATTATCAGCATTTCGCCTGCATGAACCCGAGCCGAGCGCGGACAGCCCGCCCCTGCCCCGCCAGCCCCACGGGTCAACTTCGCCGGCCCGAGTCCCCCCGCGCCCCCCGGCCCGTTCCCTGCAGGGGACAGGGGCAGCACCGAGAACCGGGGGATCCCCGCTCGGTCCCTGCCCTCCCCACCGGGCCGCGGAGCACGGCCGAGCAGCGCCCGGCGCGGCGGTTCCTACACTCTAGTTTTTGTACACTCGTTTGTCTGTTCTTTTTTTTTTTTTTTTTCCTCTCTCCTCTCTCCTTTTTTTTTTTTTTTTTGTTCTTTCTTTCTCTCTCTCTCTCTTTCTTTCGTTCTTTCTTTCTTGTTAATTTTATTTTTGCAAAGGCAACGTTCAGCCTTGGAACAATTATCAGTTGCAGACAGAGCTATAAATCCACTCATTTTCTGTTCTGGAAAGCATTTGCAAAGAACTATGGGGAGCAAGAGTGGAAATAAAAGGCAGAAAGAAAGATGGCTGTAATTGTAATATCCTGAGATTTGCTGAGCCCCCAAGTCTGTCTATTGGGCAGGTCTCACAGGCTCGCCGCCGGCTCTCTGCAGGAAACGTAAAATCTGATCAAGTTCAGAGACGCATTGAGAGCCAGCTTCAAGCAGCGCTTTATAACCGCGGCCCTTTCACATCGTTCCCCCCAATCAGCCCCGGGAAAGACTTCGCCTTCTTTATTTTAGGGTTTGCAGGGAGCACAAAAAAAAAAAAAAAAAAAAAAAAAAGAAAGAAAGAAAAAAAAAGCCACCGATATAAAATCTCCCCGAGAGATAACACCAGTGCCCGTCAAACACTCAAATTGCCCAGGCCACATCCGCCAAGAACAGTCCCAAAGTTGGAAGGTGAGTGCCTCGCTGCCGTTATGGCGAGCCCGCAGCATAACAGGAGACGGGAGACGGGGGACCCCCCCGGGGGGGCCGGGGACGCGCAGCTGCCGAGGACCGGGCAGGATTGCAGCCCTCCTTCGGGAGCGGCGGAGGGGGCCGCGGCTGCCCGGCACCAACCTGCGGCTCCCGGGGCCCGGCGGCGGCGGAGGGCAGCGGGGCGAAGCCGTGCTTCCCCCCTAGCCCCCCGCCCTGGCTCTGTGAAGCGGCGGTGGCTCTACCTGCCTGTCTGCGGAGCGCTGCGGCGGGGTAATTAATTACCTCCCGCACGCGGTGGGTTTTCTCGGCAACTACAACCCAAAAAAAAAAGAAAAAAAAAAAAAAAAAAAAGAAAGAGGGGGGGCATAATTCAATTAGCCCATCAGCTGAGCGCCGGGGAGGGCCGCGCCTCTTGAAGTCGCCGACCTGGAGCAACCGAGGGCGACTGACCCCTGCTTGTGCAGGAGGCCTCACGTGTAGCCCGGCGCATTGTCTGCCCCTAATGGGATGCGCCGGGGCCGCGGCGGGCCGGGGGCGGCGGCGGGAGCCCGCCGGGAGCCGCCGGGGCCGCGCCGCGCTGCGCGCCCAGGTGCCCACGCCGCGGAGAGCTGCGGTTCCCCGGGCGGGCTGCGCAGGGTGGGGGGGCAACCTTCAGCCCTCCGGCCCGGGGACATGCAGCGAGTGGGGGTCTGCGGCGGGGGAAGTAAAAAAAAATAAAAACGTTTATTTTTATTATTATCAATTTTTTTGTTGTTGTTTAAAAAAGTCCGTGCGCGCGGGCGGCGGCGGCACCGCGGGGCTTCGGGAAAAGCATCCCGGGGGGAGGGGGATCAGAGGCAGCGGTGGGAGCTTTGGGCGAGGACTCGCCGTTTCGGAGGGTATTTGGTTGCTTTGCAGAAAGCGACGCCCGCAGCCCCGCCGTGCCGCAGTGGACTTGCGGATCGGGCTACATAAATTAACCTATAAATCTTTTTTATACGTTTCCCATTTCTACTCTGCCAACTTTGTACGGGTGTGTGCGCCGAGTAATATCCAGACGGACGTACAGACACCGTTTAAATCCGATCGCTTCCTAGCTGGAATCTGCCAGCTTGGGGACCAAAAATGGCATAAAACGCGTTCGTTTTATTTCAGCTCATCGTCTCTGTGGCCTATGATTTTTATTCTCCGTGCTTTCGTAATAATAATAAAATGTATAATATATTTTGCATATATTTTAACGCTTCGGTTAATTCCATTTTTATTCAGCCGTATTTCTGGCCGGTCCCAATTACTGCAGTTATTTTTCAGAGGTGGGAGAACATCATATCTCTCTGCCTCTTGAATCTATCTCAATTGCAAACAGGCAAACAACAGCAACCGGAAAAGTAGTCTCCTGCTCCCGTCGTGCTCCCAAAGCAGGGGAAGGCGGAGAAAGGCACCCTGCTTTACGTCAGGAACAGATATTCGTGTAATTCTCCGCCACCTTTTTTTTTTTTTTTTTTCCTCCCCCCTTTGGGATGATTTGGGAATTTAACAGCCACAAAAAGAAAACGTAAAGCCCCTTAAAAGCGGCACGGGTCCCTCCGCGCCCGCCGCTGCCCGGTTCCCGTGCGTGCCCCGCTCGGTGGCCGGCCCTACCCAGCCCTCCCCGCCGGGCTCCCCCCGTGCTGCCCACGCTCTGCCCCGGGGGGCTCCCGGGGCCCGACTCTGCCCCGACCTAGCAGCCGGGCACGGCTGGGGGAGCCTCGCCGGAGGGAAGAGCGCCAGGTCTGGGCCCTGCAGCTCCAGGTCGACGCTGGAAGAAAAATGGTCCCTGGTGGGTGCCCGCTCCTTACAGCACATTTCGCAGCGGGGCAGAGCGGGCAGGCCCCCCCCCAGCCCCGCAGTCTTCGGCAACGGCCCCGGGAGCAGAGGCTCCGTGGGTTTCCCTCGTCCCCTCCACCGAGGGTGTGAGGAAAAGGCAAAAGAAGCCCGGGGAAACAGCAACAGAAATCCTCCGCACCGACCTGCGAGCCGGCCAGCAAGGAGAATATTTCATACGCCCTAAATACCTTTTAAAACGCGGTTTATCGTGGACAAATGAATATCCCTAACAAGCGTAAAGACAAGTAGCTTTTCTTCTAGCATAAATATATTGCACCTCCGCTGTAATTAAATGCAAACCAGGAGCAAACGCGACGTTTCCATTGTAGCTGTCACTCAGTGGAGGGGACTCACATGTACATTTGAACTTCGGAGATAGGGGCTGGAGTAAACACGTCTGAACTTCGGCAACAGAGGGGGCGAGGGGTACCAAAGGCCGGCTAGGCAGAAAGACCGAAGGGGGGGGGGGGGTGGAGACAAAACGGTGGTGCCAGGGGGCTGTATCCCGCAGCCCGGGCTTGCACCAGCGGACGGGAGCAGCCGGGCAAACCGGCCCGGAGTTTTTTCAGACATGGGTCGGGGATTTTCGCGTCTCTGGTGGCGGTGGGGAAAAGTTCCACTTGCAAAACCGAACAGGAACTCAGCTGCTCGCTCAGCCGGCTGGGAAACACGCGTCAGGTTCGGAAGCGAGTGGGAAAACCACGAGGAGGAGTCGAAGAGGCTGCGGGATGAACGGGTCCCGTCCCCGGCCCCCTTTCCCCCATTCCCCCAGGGCGGCCAAGGCAAAGCCAAAGGGCAGGGGACGTCGCGGGTCGCGGCCCCGCAGGGTGCCGGGCAGCACCGAGACGGCGTGGGGCGAGTGACTACAGGCAGCCCCCCGGCAAGGGCAAAAAGCCCCCGGGGACAGGGGACAGGACGGGACAAGGGGCAGCCTCCGGAGCGGGTGGCGGAGGAAGCGGGGGACTCGGCACCCCGGCCTGGCCGAGAGGATCTGGGACCTCCGGTCGCCCCCTTGAAATCGCCCCCTTGAAGTCCTCCGAGGAGCGGAGGGGGTGGGGGGAAGTGGCGAATATCTCAATCAGCGAGGAGGTGACCTGTGACCCGGAGGGTGGCTCTATTGTCCCGCTCTTGCGGGGGACACAGACTTTAGTCAGCCTTTCTGCGTGACTGAGCCCTGAGGGGCAACCGCAAGCCCCGGGCTCCGGCGAAGCATCCCGGGCTCGGGAGCCGCCAGCCCGGCATCAGCTGCCGGGGCAGAGCCGCCCTTTACCCGGAGTCCCGGGGTCGCCACCCCAGAGGCCGGCTGTTTCCGAGCCCGTCCTGCCCAGGCCGCCCCCTGTCCCCCCCGCCGCTCCCCGGGGGACCGGGCCGAGCCGCTCGGAGCATCCGCACCCCGGGGCCTCGAGGGACCGGAGCGGCCCACCCGGTGCCGGGCCCACCGAGCAGGGCCGAAAGCGGGGCCGCGGCAGCCGCCTCCACCCGCTCCCGCCCGGCGGCGGCTTCCAGCGGGGCCCGGAGCGGAGCCGGGCACCAGGCGGCGCTGCGGAGCGGCCCGGCCCGGCCCGGCCCCCGACGGCTGCCCCGGGTCCCCCGCGGCTGCCCCGCGCCTCTGCCCGCACACGGGGAGCGGTGGGCCGCTCCGCACCCTTCCCGCAGCCCCGGCGCACCTCGGAGGACGGGGCAGCAGGGGACGTGAGCCCTCCCCCCCCCCCCCCACCGTCGAATCACCCCGGGGCCTGGCAACAGGTGTAAGCCACGGTAATAAGCCCCTTGTTCAGGTGCAAATATCCCCGTTGGAATCGGCGTCCCCAGGGACCGGGGAGGGCGGTCTCTAGCTGTTGGGGGCCAACCGGGGGGAGTTGACAGGCTCCGGGGAGCCCTCTCTGAGCCCCCCCCTCACAGCCTGCAGCAGCTCCCCCCGGGGAAGCTGCGGGGACTCTTGCACCCACGACATTGCCAGCCTGCGGTGCACGGGGCTCAAGGCACTCTCCCCGCCGCCGGGAGCCCTGAACGCGGGACTTTCCCTCGCTCCCAGCTCTTATTCGCACCCCTGGGAACGGCACGGAGACAGGGGGGCGGCAGCGTCCCTCCCCGGGAGACACGGCTCCCCGCGGCCCCGGGCTGGGGGCTTCTCCCGGCCGGGACTCCCCGACGTGGAGCCGTCCATTGAGGCCCTGGTGGAGCGGAGGGGCTTCGAGGGGACCGGGCTCCGGCAGAGGGGTGGCGGGTCCCTCCGGTTCCAGCCCGTGGGGTCGGGCCGTGCGCCCAGCTCCGGCTCCGACGGCGCCGCGTCGGGACAAGGACAGCGGCTCAGCACACCGACGGGCACACCGGCGACGGGAAAACGGGGGTGTCTCCCGTCGCCCCGTCATCCCCTAAAGGTGGGGACACGATTTCGCCACCCCAGGACGTGTTGGAATAACGTGTTGAATGCTTTAAGGTCTTAGGAAAAAAATCAAAACGAGGGCCGTGCTGTTCCCACCGCTTGCCTTTCGCCATCCTCCCTTCGGCCGCATTGCCCAGTGACTTTCCCGTCAACCGCCAAGGCTTTCCCCAAGGTGCGGGGCAGAGAGCTGACTCCCCCTTTCCTCTCCGGCCCGGGGACCCGTCCCCGCGGGTCCCCCCGGCGGAGATCTGCCCGTTCCCTTTCCCATTTGCTTTTTTCTCCTCGGGAAAAGCGGTGCCGCCGCAAAGCCACGGGCTACAACCCACTGCCGCTCTTTCTCTGCCGGCACTGCTCCCTTCGTCAGCGAGGGGGAACGAAGCGCTTCAGCGGCTCCCCCAGCCCGGAGCCCCGACGGGGGCGCGACCCCCCCAGCGGGCTGGGGCTGGGAGCAGAGCAGCGCGGCCACGGCTCCCGGCACGAACCGGCCTCAGCCCTCGCACACTTCCGCGGCTCAACCAGCCCCGCAACGGGAGCGACTTGAGGCGGTAACAGCCCGTTGGAAGCCTTGGGGCCAAAGCTGGCCGAACAACGGCACCGGGGCGCGGGCATCGCCCAAATTTTTCCACCAAGGCCGATCACCCTGTGCCTGCCACCGCGGGGCTCGGGGCAGAGCCCGTTCCCCTCTTGCATTTCCCCAGATTTCGGGCCGATAGACCACCTCCCTTCCCCTTCCCTATTTTTCTCATCGAATGCCGCCTTTCCTCAGCTGCCCCGCGCAGGCCCTGCGCTGCGGGGTGCGGTGGGCAGAGCCGGTGCCCCCCCCGGCACCATTGACTACCCCGTAAACAGTGTGCTTGCCACGGGGTGAAGGAGTCGGTGCTTTTTATTCCCGTCCCCGGAGGATCAGGTCCGCAACGAGAACCTTGTGTAGCAGAGCTCGCGTTAGGAGAGGTGCCTCGACTTACAGCCGGGCAGCAGCCGGTGCGCTAACCTTGGTTGCAATTGGGCGGCACCGAGGGGAATGAAAAAAAAAAAAAAAGAAAAGAAAAAAAAGAAAGGAAAAAAGATAGAAAAACAAAAACGACTTCAAAAATCAGCCAAGCAAACCGAAAGCCCCATTGCAGCCCTCCAGTTGCGGCTCTCAGCTGAAGCCAGCTCTCTGCCCCGCACCGTCGAAGTCTCCTTGCAGGGGGCAGAGGAGGCTGCGGGCAGGGCTGCCCGCGGGACCCCGCTGCCTCCCAAGTTTTCAGAGCCAGGAAACTGCCATTTCCCGCTACCTTCGCCCATTCCCCGATAGCTTTCAAGGCGTCCACGTTTATTTTAAAAACTCTTCTGAGAGCTGTAGTAAATTGCGTTTGCTTGTAGCTACAAAGGAGAAAGTTAAGCATTTGTCTCTGCTGTTGTATAGGCAGCCAGTTGTTTTAATTAAAGGGTGGGGATCCGTGATATATACACCAGATAAAAGCAAATGCACAGAATAAACTAATTAAAACATTGTGTTTGGAACACATTTTATTTCTTTTTTTGATCTTAGTTGTGTTTTAAAGAAATGTCAGCGCACTATAAAGCAACCTTATTTCCCTTATAGTGTGCGGCGCTTTTCAAAGGCTAGTGTGATATATTTTAGAAAAGAAATCCCGCTGTGAAAGCTTGCGTGTCTTCTCTTTACCAAACTAAGCTCTTGTCAATCATGCCAGGGCATATCCAATCACCAAGTCCCTTTTTGGAAAGCAGCTCATCCCGCTGTGCTTTTATATATCACACCGCAGCATGTTTAGATGCATTTTTACTATCACTTCAGGAGCGGTGACTGATGAGAGCGCAGTTACAGTACCGGCTTCCCCAAACGCCGGAGTTGCTAACAATTTGCCTGGCTATTGTGTGCGTGTCTTTCTCTCCCTCCTCCCCCTTTCCTGCCTCACGTTGCCTCTATTTGTCATGGACACCAAGATGCGGGGGGATGGGGGGGGGGGGGGGGTGGTAGCAGATCCCGAGGTGCCCATCACCTGCCTGGGACACGGTGACGGGCGGCTCCGTGCCTGCCCGGCCCCGGGGAGGGGAAGGAGCCGGCAGCTCGGGGCTCCCCCGATAGCACCGGAGAACCGAGGGCACCCCACCTTGCCCCGGGCTCCCCCCGACCCCCGCTGCGCCCCCGGCTCACGGCCGCAGAGCCGCTACGCAAAGCCCCGGGGCCCCCGGGGCCCGTCGGGGGTCCCGCTGCGGGCGGAGAAGCTCCTCCCGGGCGGGGGAAAGCCTCAGAGCACGGCGAGGCGTGTGTGGGGCAGGGCTGGAAACCTGCCGGTCCCCCACTCACCCCCCCTGCAGCCGGCCGCGCCGACACGAGTGGTGACAAAGCCGCTTGAATTTACTCTCTCGTTTCAATTCCGAGCCCTGGAATCGTTGCATGTGCGCTGCGTTTACCTCTTGATCCCGACAGCAAGTGAAAAAAAAAAAATAGACTTTTTTTCTTTTTGCTAAATTTCTGGACCCTAATTGAAGACAAGTGGCAAATGGTTTTTATTAAAATCCCCCTCCTTTTTCCTCCGCCTCCAGCTCTGGGTGTTTTCAGACAAACTGTGCAAACCTCTGGCGACGCACACGTACAGAAACATTCGATATTTCTCCGTTCAGTAAAACATTCACATCGCCTGGCTCGGGCTCAATTCCCAGGCGCAAATTTCGGGGACACGGCCGTGCCCAGAACCTCCCCGGTGCGTCTTGTGCTGTGACCGTGTCAGAGAACCCGGGAAGGGGAGCCGGGGGGGACGGACATCCCCGGTGCCCCTCCGCCTTCCAAGGCGACCTAGGCACAAAGGCTTCCGACGCCCAACCTGTTTACATAGATTTCCTCTCACCTCTTTGGCTCCATCGTTTTATCTCATAAGATTTCGCCCCCTTCGTTTGCAAGAGATGGTTGCAAATTTCCCCCAAATGTTGGCTTCTCCCCACGGTCCTTGGGTGAACCTGGTCGGACCGAGAGAAACGAGGCGATTTTATCGTTTGCCTTAAAAAAGGATCAGTTGCGGGCATTTATTTATATTTTATTTCCCGTTTACCGCACAGGCTGTGGCGGCTGCTGTACCTCAGCTCTCCCTGAAACGTCGAGAACTAAAGGTGCAAATGAAGCGAGGGCTGACTGATGCAGGGGGGGAAATCATATGCATTATATCCTAAAAATCCCTGGCACTTCGGATGCCGGGAGCCACTCGTGCCTTCCCCATTTGTCCTCACGCATCCGAGCCGCCGCGCTCACGGGAAGCCCTGCGCGCCCCCCGTGCCCACCCCCCCCCAACGCAAGGCGCGCCCCTGCGGGGCTGGGGGACACCCTGCCCCAGCCGATCCCTACCCCGGACCCCCGGCACGGTGAATTAGAGACCTTCCAGGACCAGCACTTGCCCTGCTTTGTCTCCCCCCCTCCAAAAAATAACTTGTCCCGCTGGCTCTCCCCAGAAGCGATGCCGCAGTGTCAGGCTGTGCAAGGGGACCTGCCGGAGCCCCCGAGTATGCCTGAGCTGCCCTTGTGTTCCCGGGAGGCTCCCCCTGAGCAGGGCTGGGCTGCTCCTCCCTCCCAAAGCCCCTCTCCCCCCCAAAAAAGACTTTGTGCCCCTTCACCCCAGATGACAGGAGGCAGACTTGGAGCCGGTGCCGTCTGGGGCGGGGACCCTGCTGAGCGGAGGTGGCTGGCGGGGCAGAGACCTCCCAGCTGGAGGTCGGGGTCTGGGGATAGAAGGCCACCTGGGTAGACACGTGTTCCTCTCACCCATTTAGGATATGGGAGGCCCCTGTCGTGTGCTCAGTGCTGGATTCCAGAGCTTAGATGTGGCTCTTTGCAGGCTGGGGCCAAAAGGCAGCACCCCGTGCTGAGCCCAAG
This sequence comes from Heteronetta atricapilla, assembly GCA_011075105.1. Taxonomy (NCBI): domain Eukaryota; kingdom Metazoa; phylum Chordata; class Aves; order Anseriformes; family Anatidae; genus Heteronetta; species Heteronetta atricapilla. Next base: position 7,124,795 of record CM021734.1, read on the forward strand.
CCCCACTGGCATGCCAGGGTGATCCCCAGCCCAGCCTGGGTCCAGCTATTTGGCAGTCCCCATTGCCATGTGCCTTGTCGCCACTATTGCCGCTGCTATGTGCTCCGCATATGTACAATGCAGGGGCTTTGCTGGGACACCCTGGGGAAGCAGACCCCATGGCTTTGTGGGTTTAAGGAGAAGGGACATAGCGGCAGAAGCACCCACAGGGACAGCATTAAAATAGGTACAGTTACATGTGCCAGGAAAGCTTCAGCATCACTGTGCACACCTGCCACAGGCAGAAGTCACTAGCAGGTCTGGGATATTAAAAAGACACACTTAAAACTGTTTTCAAATATCATCATTTCAGAACAGCAGTGCTGATTCATTAGCTCTCCCTGACCCCAACATGCATACACATTTTTACATTTCTTGAACATTAACACAGCACAGAGATACATTCACATGGGTTTTCATACATTCACATGGGTTTTCTCCTCTAAATAATGAATGTAACAATTGTTAAAATAAAAATTAAAAAAAAAAGACAAAAAAAAAAAAAAAAAAGAAGAAGAGAGAGAGAAAAAAAAGAGCAAGGACAGAAATAAGCACACAAACCTAATCCACAGTCTGGGAAAAAATACAGACTGGTCTCCAGCCCTAAACACCCACATGCAACTCAACACTAAAGTAAGCCACCGCAAAAGCAAGGAAAAAAAAAAAATCCATCTCTGCCCTCGGGACTAGAAAATAAAAGAAACATCTTTCTCAGCCTCCTCCCAGTCACCAGGAGGCCACAGTGCTGGGCTTCGCTCACTGCTGCCAGGGCCACCTCCTGCGGCACGAGAGGCCTGCAGGCACCTCCTGCTGCAGCCCAGGCTTTCACTTCCCAACAGTAACAGCAGCACTGATCTCTCTGTGTGAGGATTTGGGCCTTAGGTTCTCCAACTCAGTTTTGCAGGTGAAGGGTTTTTCCACCTCTCCCCCAGTGCCACAACTGGGAAGAAAAGCAGCTCCCAGAGCAGCCACTGTCCCTGCCCAGCACAGCTCGTAGGAGTGCACGCTCCTCATCACAGAGCTACCACACGAGGTATTGGCAAGTTTGCACCCATCTTGCTCACAGAAAAACAGCAAAAGCTGCCCCAGCAGCTCCCCTAGCCAGGAGATCTGCACTGGCAGGGACACACTAAAGCCCAAAAACATTGCCTAAATATCTTTGAAAAAGTCTGTATTTCAAATACTTGAAGGAAAGCCTGATGCATGTCCAGCAAAACCAGCAGGTGGGAGCCATCCCGACAGTGCACCAGTTCCCTCACCATCCCAGCCCTCAGTGCTCAGAAAACTATGCACCTTCTCACCACATGCTGCAAAACCTACCCACAAAACACAAGCTCAGGTGTAACTTATTGAAGCCAGTGATGCTCCTTACCTGCTGACAGCTGGGGCTGTGCTGAGGTGCTCCACAAGTGAGTGCTGATGCACAAATCATGTAGATTTTGTTGTTGGAATTTATTTTCCACACATCTTTAATATAAATGTAGGAAACTATGAGCTCCCAAATCTGTCTACCTGCAATAGTACATAAAGGAACAATACACAAATGGATAACTCAGCTTTTCTATGAAGTGCAAAATAACTCACCATTTCCAAATTCACCCAAAGAAGAGAACAGTGAGTAAAGTGCATGGCCTAAGCTCTTCAATACTTTCTAGCTGACACTGATGGCAAATAGATGATAAATATAATCTGTGAACAGGGTGTTTGGGCCAGATGCTCTGTGCTCTCAGCCCCACCAAACCCCAGACAAGGCCAAACATTTTGGAGGTGGAAATATTTGCATTACTGAGCTGATATTTTACAGATGCTGCTGTACAGTTCTTACAAGTTTTTTTCATAAATTCATAGTTGTTGCTGATCTCCAGACAGCAGATAAAGAAAAACTATTTGTTTTGGAAAGTTTTAAAGGTATGAAAGCAGATGATATCCAGACCAACTGTGGTATTATTACAATAATAAGGATCATTAAAATTATTTCCATCTTTTGAATTAGGAGTTGCATAAAATAACAGTGTAAAAATGATGTTTGGAATAAAAATTTAGCACCAAGTTCTTACTGTAGCTGCTGCAAATCTGCACACAAATTTTATTGCAAGTGTAGTACTATTGTTTTTAATGGATTACATTTTACTAGATTTTGAAGAGTGTTCACATCATAAAATGCAGGCAGGAAGTACTGTGTATGTAAAACACATCCGCATTAATTATGAAAGCTAGTAAATGAATCATACATTACTGCAAATATATTATGCATTGCTTACATCGCTTTGCCGTGGCATGTTTGCATGATAGAAATAGAAACTAGAAAGAAAGTCTGAAAAAGAAAACAAAGCCCTAAGAATAAATAATAGCATTAGCTAAGAAGGAAAGAAGAAAGAGGAAAAGCACAGAGGGAAGATGTGATACAAGCATTACCTTATTTTTTAAGAAGCCAAACTAACGGTCCCTGTGATATTTCAGTACATGTGCACTGCAAACCCAGGAGTCGAAGAGAACTCAAAGGGTGATTTCTCTGACCAAGTTTGTGTTATTTTGACAGCAGGATCATGTGGCCTATCTTACAGAGCATCACTAGAACTTACAGATCCCACTTATTTTTTCAAAAAAATGATTTTTCATGGCTGTTTGCAGATTTTAGCGAAGAGTTGATGAAGTACTGTGTATGGAGAGTGAACTGGCTTTTCAAAATGACGACTTATTTCCTGCCAAATTTGCTTTAAGAAACCACTTCAGTTCTACGTACGAGACTTCATGTCACTTTGATTTACTATCCAGGATATGAAAGGAGATTGGTTTGGTTACAGTGGAATTTAAAGCAAAATTAAATTTTTCTCCTATAGGAAGAACATTGTGATTTCATACAGCTGAAACACACACATCATGTCCGTAAAGCACTCGCTGTATGCTCTTACATTAGGCAGGGAGGGGAGGCACACCATGAGCCCGTGGAGATAATACACATGCGGATCTGCATTCAGCCAAATCACGATGAGATGCAAGGCTGATGATGAATCTTAAAAACTGCCGTGAGGGTGGGGAAAGCACAGCTGGTGGCAGCCCTGAGCTCAGTGCCTGTCCTTCACGCTGGTTTGTACCAGAGCATCTCGCTGCCATCAGCTCTGAAGGCAGCTGCCTGCAGAGCTAATACTGGCAAGCCGGGCTTTTCTTCTGGCAGCTTCCTCTCCCAAGCAAGGGGTATTTTCCAGGTCAGTTATCTGACGGTTCACATTCCCCCCAAACCTGCCAGACCGCTGTGCTCTCCCCTCTTCCAGATGCGAAAGCCAGGCTCTCTGAGCAGGGCAGGGGCTTCATGCCCAGGATTTCTCTTACAAACAGTGCCACCAGCCTTCCTCCTGCCTGTTTCGGAGGGGCCTCTCTCTGTCGTGCTCCTTGCACTGGTGTTGGCATCTGGTGGGTCTCACTTGTGTGCCAGGCTCCACACTGTAGCGCTAACTGCAGCAGCAAACACAATGTGCAGTCCTTAGGGCTTTAAAATCTTGTTAGGCTGTGCACAGGCAATGGAATCGACTCTGGCATTGCAAAGGATCCAGTGGATTTTAGGAAGAATTTTATTTTAGGGTCAATTTTGCCATACATATGTTTAATCAAAATTAATTGCTCCGCCCCATCCCTGCTTAGCACACACTGCCTGGGGTAAAAATACCACAGCGACAGAAAGGCTGTGGGCTATTAAACCTCACTGAACACTTTCAGCCCCCTTTGTCCTATATTGAAAGTATCTTTCAATGAAATTACTCATGTTAATTAACTCTATGGAGATGTCTGCTGATTTTTACTAGAGTAAAATCTTTGAAAGGAGGAAACTCAAAATGGGGAGTTCGTGACAAGCTCAGCCCACGCAGGAAGGATACTGAAAGCAGAAACCAGGGCAGGCACGTGCAGTAACTGCAGCAAACTGCACTGTTCAAGAATCTCAGTTTCACACAGCCAAGTGACTAGGGCTGCTCAGGCCCATCATATACATGAGTAGGTCCCAGAAATATTTGGTGTTTGATGCCAACTCATCATTTCCCTCCAGGTCTGAACACCCAAGAATGTTAGTTGAATATTTATTTCTGTTAGACCTCACATCACATCACTGAGATGAAATCATGGAAAAACATCAGTTGGAAGGGATCTCTGGAGGTCTTAAGCCCCTCCTCCACACAAAGCAGAACTAATTTCAACATCAGATCAAGATAAATTTTATAGTAGTTAATCTGGTAAAGCCATGAATGAATTACACCACACTCCTTGCTCCCCAAGTGACTTTCAGTGAGATCTTTATGCTATTTCCCATCAAATTTTGTCTTTGTCTTACGGCTGGATAACCTATTCTAGGGAAGTCTCTGGGATTGTACTGAGAACAGAACTGGATTTTCTAAGCCTACAAAGCTCTTGTTGTCTAACATGTCATTCACCATCCATTCTTAAAACCTCCAACACTGACCTAAGCCACTGTCCTAGAGAAGGACATAGGTCACTGTATTTAAATGGTTTGGACTGGCAGCAGACAGCCATGCCTGCCTTCTTTCTGAGAAATAAAACAAGAATAAGGTGTAATTAAAAACCTAAGAACACTGCAAATGGATCGGGTAAATCAAAACCTCGAGGATGTGTTATTCGCATTTGGCAGACACCTGTCTCCCAAATTTTTCAGAGCATCACCCATGCCATAGAGTGGCTGCACAGCCAAATCCTCACATTTAGGGATCTGGGTTCCATGCAATGCCATCTGGCTGATGCTGTCATTAACATCACAAGAGAAACTGCTCTGGCATTGGTGGCAGGCACTGGGTGATGGCTGGCACACCGTGTGCCGGTGAGGTGGCCACATGCCCTCGTGTTCCCTTCTGTGTTACATTTCCACCACCTTAGAGCCAGGAAGTAAAATACAGCCTTTGGATGACTTCCGCTAGCTCCAGGCAATCTAGAACCTTTGCCAAAGAATTACATAGACGTAGTGTTAAAAAACAGGGTTGTCTCCAAAGTCTTTTAAATAAAGAGACAGCAGTCAGCACCATTCCTGGCAGGCAGGCAGGCAGGGAGACTGACCTACCCATCAGGACCCCATTTTGCGACTTACAGCAGCCTGTCAGGAAAGATCGATAGTTGGCATGGTAACAAGCTCATTTCCCAAGAATGGAGCTCCTTTTTATTAAATTTGGCTGTCTATTGATCAGTTCCTGATCCACGTATCAAAACATGACAAGCACTTAATGAATCACAGATTTTTATTGAGTTGAATAAAAAAAAAAAATAATATCAGGAGACAGCTGGGAAGTGCTCCCTGCTCACAAGCATGGCATGGGCTTCAGTAAGGTGCTGGGGCAGGGATTGGAAAGTAGTATGGATGCAGCTTGCTCTTTTGCTGTTTTCAGGACAGTGTTTGGAAGACCCTCTGTTCCCAGGCATGTTTCTTACAGCAGAAGCCCCATCAGACAGCTTCTGGTGATGGGTGGGATTCTATCCCTGCTCACTGCCCATGGCTCTCAGCTCTGGCTGCAGTGAAGTGACTGATATGGTCAGCCCACACATAATTGATGAAAACATCTCTCAAGTTCAAGTCTTGTGTTAAACTTGGTCCTGCCAAGATTTCTTTGTATCCTCAGACTTGCGGCCCTAGCCCAGCAGCAGCTCGACCAGTCCTTGCTGCAGCCTGGCATCCCCTCTAACCCATGTCCCCTGCTTGCCAACCCAGGGATCCACACAGCTCCTGTTCCCCAGCAACCCTGTACCAGAGGGCAGGTAGCTCTGGTGTGGTACCAAACCCTTGGCCTTTCTGCGGGGGCCATACAGTCCATCAGGAAGATGATAGCCCTGTTCAAATTGCTTTAGCACACATTTACATGAGAGATAATAACAACTCCAAAGGCTTCTTCCGGACTATTAAATAATATCCACTTAAAATAGTGTCTGAATTCATATTGAAATGACAGACTATAATAATCCAGTCATAGCCATCCAGCATACGGAGCCGACTGTAGATGCTTAGCAAAATTGCAAGATGTACTTATTTACACGATACATTATATGATAGCTGATTTTTTCAGGTCATCTCCTTTGACTGGTCTGATACAGAGAAGTTGTTGTAAGATCTCTCTCTATCCCCCTCTGTCAGCTATTTTCAAAGGAGACAAAACACCCTGACCACACACAGGAATATACTAGAGCTTTCAGACAACCAACGATTCTGCAAACTACAATAAAAATTTCAGACAGAAGCTAAAACACCCCAACATATCTCCTGTATACCCTGGAGACAGTTACCACATCAAAACCAATCAATTCACAGTGGATCCCACCATTTCAAGCAGCTTCACTTGAGGAAGTTCTTAAAAACTGCCCAAACCTTGCAGTGCATTTGGGTTTATTTGCCTACAGTCACAGCAGTGATCCTATGGCAGGGCGAGGACTTGAAGTCACTGGGCGCTCAGTGATGTGCTTGGTACACCGTGCCCAGCCACATGTACATACGCATGTCAGAGTGCACCGCTACTGCTCACATTCCTGCAGGACCATCATCCTTTATCATTTAGGGTTGCTGACATTGCTTGAGCACCAGTTGGAAAGGTCACAAGAAGTCAGGCCAGGAAGCAGTGAGCTTTTGAGAACAAGCAATGCCTAGAGAGCAGAGCAGAGCAGCCGTGTGCTGGCTGGGAAGGACAATGCCCCAGGTCCACACAGACACTGACATTCTCTTCCTCGACTCAGAGCAAAGGATGAACTTTGTCAACACATTACTCGTGTTTTTTCCAGACACTCCAAGAACAGGAAGAAATCAGGTTAAATCATTAAGTAAGTGGACAAGAGCAATTCTCTTAGCTGTCATGACCCTCCAAGGGCAGTTTTGGAGGAGGAACAAAAGTGCAGCCTTGTCCATTTGAGAGCTTAGCAAACCCTGCCAACATTTGCACAGGACGATCATGTCCCTATCTGTTCTTCATTTCAGACTGTGCTCCCAGCCCTGCATGTTCCCTTCCTGAGAATATTCAGCCCAGACAAAGCTACCTAAGTGTCCTGAACACCTGAACACACCAAAAGGCAAACACTGCCAGACCTCTCCAGAGAACAAATTCCAAACCCATTATGTCATTTGGGGGGGGTTCCCCACACAGCCCCCAGGAGCTGGGGCCAGCCTCGTCCCAGCCACCAAGCTGAATTTCAAGCAAACCAGCTCAGTGACACCCGGGCAGAGAGTTAACAAGCATTCAAGTAGGTGGTAAATTTCCTAAGGAAAGTGGTGGTTTGTGTGTTTGTGAGAATGAGCCATGTGCCACTTTGAGCTGCTTTGGCAGGAACAGTGGGATTTCAACAGATCTGTGCACTCAGCTCTGCCAGGGCTGGGAAAAGCCGATCAACCCCAGCACTGAGCGTCCTCCCCTTCCCCTTCCTAGGGCAACTAATTGTGGGGACAGGAAAGCAGACCGCAGGGACTAACAGCCTGATCTTGTGTGAGGGTTTAATTTAAGTTAGAAATAACATCTCTCTTTCTCCTATAGATCATCTTAGGATTTTGAAAGGGCAGTCACGCAACTTCCCCCGGCAGTTATGGCAGAACCGCGCTCGAAAATGAATGGAGCTCGTGGAAGCATTCAGGGGCTAACAATCGGATTTATAATTAGGCCTAAAAAGGGAAGAACACTGAATAAAAGCAGCACAGCCAATTTTAGAAGAAAAGGAAGTTCTGGATGGAATTCATTGGGGTAGGGCACTGAAGTGGAAATGGAAAGTGTTCAAAGATAAATGAGTTTAGGCCTAAGAGTTTGCTTGACATCTAGAAAATGTACAAGGAACACAGTGTCAAGAAAAGCTAACGTGAATAACAAAGAAACACAAGAAGTGAGAGAAGAGAGGAAAGAGCCACAAAACTTTGGTACAACAAAGAGTTGCAATTATAGAGGGAAATGTAATGAAGTGTAAAAAATCATAATGAAAGCAAAGATGGAGAGTGAAAGGATGATTGCATATTTGCTTAATGCACATCGGAGAAGTGTCAAAGACATGGGGAACAAGAGGTCACTAAATGAGAAAATAAAGCCTCAGAGGAAAGGCAGTGAATTTATTGCTTTAAATACAGATTTATTTGCCCAGGATTTACCACTTGAGGGCCAAGGACAGACACAAGCAAAGGAAATGTTTCCCTAAAGAGGCAAGATTTCTGGAGGAAACCAAGCTCTGCCCTTAGACAGCCAGCAGTACAGTTCACTCTGGCACAGCAGCAAACAGCTGGGGGTAACTGGGCTGCACATGGGGGGATCTAATGGGGTCTTGGAAATAGAGGGAAACCTCAGCCTGACCATGTATAGCATCCCCCAGGTACTTGGGAATCAACATTTGTTTTCCCATAGACTTTCCCATAGGCAGTGTTTACTCTCACAACAAACGCTGCCTCAAAGTGGCTCAGATTTGCAAGTTATCTCCATCAGAGATAGGGTTCCCCTCTTCCTCCCTCCATCCTACCCAGCCTCCTTAGATACAACCAGGACCCAAAATACCCACCCCATCCAACTGGCACTTCACAATGCCCTTGCTGCATGGAAATAAGTCAGTGCAAGATGTTCTTACTAGGTTTGGAGCAGCAGGACAAAGTGTGGTGGAAATCATCTCGGGTGGGTGTCTGGGTTGGGTGGGGAGCAGCACCTGTGGCTCCAGCTGGGGTTTTTGCACCCAGCTGCTCTGTGGCCATCAAAGGGCAAACTCATGGTTTCCCAGCTGCAGAGAAAACTGAGCTTCGCTAGTGAATGTGAAATACAGACAAAACACTGTTATCCGAGAACATATCCCTTTCCCAGCACAAGGCACAGCTGTGGCTTTGCATTCACAAGTCTATCGCTGGTTGCTGACTCCAGCCAAAAACACAACCCACCTCTTTCTGTAGCGTTGTTGCCAACAGTCCTCTACTATACGTGGAGGCTCAGAGAGCCTCAGGTACCATTTTGTGCCCTGCGATGGGGAATGCCCTCACTAAGGGCACAGGCGGGGGTTCTGCTTTGCAGGGGACCACACTGAGGGAAGGCGCCAGCACTCTGCCAGCTCCCAGAATCACAGCATGGGACGTTAAGCAGATTCTAATGGGGAACATGGCTTAGACCAGTCTATCCGCAGCACTGAGAAGCACTGGATGGGACATGAGGCCATTGGCAGCGATGAATCCTCACCTCAACAAGTGTCCCAGCAGTGGAAGCCTGTGTCAGTGCTGGATCACCCCAGTGGAAGTCTCAGGATCCTGAAGAAAGCCCCCGGGCTGTCTCAAACCCTCCTTTACCTCTGCACTATCGGGCTCAGCAGCAGAAGAAGCTAATGGCCCATGGCTGCCCAGGAAACCTATGGAGAAAGCAAAAGGGAGAAGAATGAGGCTGCCGATGTATTTTCCCTCAAAATCTGTATAAACAGCAGAGTGATGCCCTGGGAGTGAGATCCTACTGGTGCATTTATCAACTGAGCGATATCTAGACAATTAGTTGTTTTCTCTAATTTAGGACTAATTTTGTCCCACCAGTTTAAATTAAAGCCCCCAATAGGATAATTTCCTTGCAATCTTAATTTTGTTACAAGCGTTTCATTAATCCAATCATAACTTCTATAATATTGTTTGGCAGCTGATTGAGACTACAGTAACCACAGGGGTTCGGCCACATTGTCTCATTTACGATTAAAAAAAAAAAAAAAAAAAAAAAAAAAAAAAAAAGTGAAATTACTCCAATTAAAAATTCTTTTAGTACTGTCTAATATGTGAAACTCCCCAAAGTCAGGCCAGGAGCATCATCATTCCATCCACACAGCCCGACTGCGGGTGACAGCAGAAGCTACATTCTAATATCAACTGTACATAAGTGTCTGTCTGTCTAGCTGTCTATGGCAATAACATATTTAAAGAGAAATGCCAAGGTGGCTGAACGCCATTCACATTTGAAAATATTTGTCTATGGCTTTGGAGAATTTTCTCCAGAGGATTTTGGATTTCCTCCACAGGTCTCCTTCAGCTCCCCGAAGTCATATATTCAAAGCATCCCAGGCCATAATGCAAATACTCAGCACATGGCAATTCCCTGCGGATCTCATATTCATAGCAAGAAATGGGAGAGAGAGGAATCTGATGCAGGAAAGATCTTGTGGCAGTAATTTCTAATCACACACAGTGTTGTCGGCAGCATGAACTTCAGCTTGGAGATGTGCTGATTTGAGAAAAATTAAAATAAAATAATAATAATTAAAAAAAAACACAGTGGGGATTTTAAAGTGAAATCAAGTCTTAAAAACTGCACTTTCTTCAAGTCACACACAATCATTCCTGACAGAAGTTTTCCAGATGCATTGAAGTATAGAAGGGAAGTGACAGAAAGCCCTTGAAATAAACACAACAAAGGAGTCAAAAGAAAATCAAAATTAATCTAGGCCATATAATAGAAATAATATACCCAATGGGATCATTTCCGCTTCTCCTCAATGAACAGGAGCCCACAAGAATGGAGGGACAGCTCCACTTCGCAACCTGGACCAAACCTAAAAGGTTCAGAGGAACCCAGAGATGAACCCCAGCACCTGGTTTCTCCTGGATGAAGCCCTTTGAGCAGGTGCACAGCATCAGGCTGGACGTTGAGCAAGTGCCCAGATAAGAAAATACAACTAATTTTTGGGCCAGCCCCATGCCACACTGCTAGGTCAGAGGATGGGGGATCTGGGGCCATGCCACTGCCCAGGCTCAGAAGCTTCAAAGGCAATGGGATGTGGGATGGAGAGGGGATCGGCCAATTGGCCCTGCTCCATCCTCAGCAAGGGCATGTGAAGTATCCAGATAGAAAATGGTGTGTACATGTGTGCTTTCCATCCCACTTAAGGGTGAGTCAAGATCCAGAAATTGCCCCCAAATGACTGTAAACAAATAATTTTCTTTGGTGACTGCCAAGTTGCTCCCTTTTGAGGTAGGAGGACAGTAAAACAAGAATTGTCGGGGACTCCTGCCAGTTATCTCACAACACAGCAGTTCTTCCCACCTAAAAAAAAGCAAAAGTGATGCACAGAGCGTTTCAAACCCTTTTTCCCTTACTTCCTCAAGGACACCACCGGAAAGCAAGGAGAAGCAAGAAAACCAAAGCAGCTCCTACCACCTTTTGCTATTTAATAATCTGCTCCTGCTAAGCAACCAGTCTGGCAGACCTGTTTTTCTCATCAGAAACCCATTCCGTCATGATACACGGGAGTTGCAGTGGGAGCATCGGTCGTGTCCCTGCGCACTTGCCCCATGGTCATCCTGACCGTGCTCAAGGGAAGGGAAAATCAGCACTCATCACTCCACGCTGGCACGTCCCAGTGTCATATGGAGGATGGTTTGCAGAGAGCAAGTGGTAGTGTCCGTATACTGAGCTGGTAAACTCAGAAATTATGTTTTTATCCCTCCTTAAAATCATGATTTTCTCCTGTTTTTGTTTCTGTAAAATTTCTACACCAAGGTTACAAGTCTGTCTTGCTCAGAAGCAAACTTCGGCCTTCAGGGAGGGCCAGGAGGGGTTGGTTGCTTTTAAACAGTGACACTTTTTCTTCCTACCCAAACAACCTAGGCAGATCTCTCATTTTATCATTACAGCTCTTCCTTTTGTGTCCTGACCTAAAAGGAATTAACTTCTGCCTGACTTGAAAATAACAGGAGCAGGCAGCGAGGCTTGTACTGATAACTGCGGGTTTAGAGGCTTCACGCTACAGTTTCCGTACATCTCAGCTGACGAGATGCACTGAGCTGCACGGGGCCACACAGCTTTGCTGGAGGAGGACCTGGGTGCTGATGGAGGCAGCAGAGCTGGCAATGCAGGGTCAGAGCAGTTCAGCCCCTCATTCACAGGGACTCTGTCCTGGTGTTGCACTCCAGCCCTAGCCCTTGTGGAAATTAGTCTTTGCATGGATACATATAAATAAATTGAGGACACTGCTTGCATAACGCTAACGTTTTGCAGTATCTGGCATTTGCCGCTAGTTGAAGGCAAAGCAAACCATGCTTCAGTGGAGCATAAAATTGCTTTCCTTTGGAACAAGCAGGGCATTGTAGTAATAGGCAAAACTGTACATTGTGTTAACGGCTGTATTTTCACATTATTGATTTACATTGTGTAATGCCATGCAAGACCTGCTTTCAATGATATGTGCATCTGTCATATCGCAAGAACTGCAAAAGAGCTAGGCTGGAGGCTGCTAGGAAAAAGAAGTGCTGAGGATCCCGGGGCACATTCACATCCATGTGCCCATCATGTGGAGGTGATGATTAGGGGGATGTTGTGGTAATGAGCAGGTCCCAAGTGTGCGCTATGTAAATCAAGGCTGCCCCGGTCAGCTTTGGCTTACTGCGCACATCCAACTTTTTCAGCCTGCTTGCTCTTCTGACAAGGAGAGTGTATGTAAATGGCTTCCCCTGGCAGCTTGCTCAGCTAGACATGTTTCAAGGCATCCAAGATGGATGTGTTGCATTTTTTTTCTCTCCCTCCCAACCTTTTTCTGCTGGTGCCAGATCTGTGTGGCCCTAGCGTGGGGCTCTCCATGAGGATCCCCTGGGTGAAAGCAAGCAGAGCGGCATAAAAGAGCCACTGAAGATGAAACTGGTGAGGCTTTCTATGGGAAAGGTAACCATTAAACACACCTCAGAACAGGAAGACAAATATTCTGCTGATACAGCATTTTGAATCTAAGCAAATTTATCTGAAATATACAATAATGCAGTGTTGCTATCAAAATTTTATTTCAAAAAATAGTCACTAGTTAATGCAAATTTTGTTTTATATCATCTAGTGTGATGATAAATTAGGTAAGCAACACTTACTGGTCTATAAAATCTGACCTCATTGTTTGCTTTGGCTCCAGGTGATATGTATTACATCAGGCAACACTGAAATAGTATTTGGTTTTTATTTGGTTATTTCTAAAAGGATTAAATTGTTTCACTGCTTAGAAAGAAAGGACAGCTCTGGACGCAGCTCATCAGACCAAGAGTTAGGCAATCAGCCTCCAACTCCTTCCTCAGCTACCGACTTTCTGGCCTCAGGTAGGTCACTGTGTTAGTGTTAGTGCATCATTCCCTCCAGCTGCAAAAGGACCCAGCTCTGTCCTGGAGGATGCTGTGAGCAGCAGCACCGGAGAAGGGCTCAGCCACCCATAGCCTGCAGAAGGCTATGGGGGCACCAGGACAGACAGACTGCCCTAAAACCAAATATCATTTAAATATTTGTATAGAATGTGTCAGATTTAATAATCAGAGGGGTTTCTTGTATCTTTTTTTTTTTTAACAGCAGGTAGTGACATTTGTTTTTTATAGCTCTGTGTTTTGTTTTTACACACAGCAGGCTGGAAATTGTGGGAAAAAAGCATGTAACATTGAGTTACATGTAGTCACTCCTAAGTTGATTGTAATCTCTCTTCTTAACGTGCTGCCCCTGACTGGGTTTATAAACACAGCATCTGCAGATGGTCTTTCTTTAGCAAAAAAAAATTAAGATATCCCCTGAGATGAATTCCCATCAGGAAGATTTTAATGGAATATTTGAATATTTATCTAGATAGGAGCTCCTTTCTTCTAAGTTTCTAGACCTGTGGCCGTGCTTCAGGTGGAGTCTGTGGTGTGCCCCGATGCTCCCAGCCACATATCAGTCCTCACGGTGACATGCCATAACTTTAGACATCAGCACAAACCTGCTGCATTGGATCCAAAAGGTGGAGAAATAATTTTGGAAGGTGGCTTTTTAGCCCAGCTACAACATAGAAACATGGTAGAAGCTCAGGCCAGCACACTGTTTGCCTCCTGCCTGTCCCTGCACTCATATCTGTCACAAGCTGAGATGGAAACCTGGGGTTAACGTGGCAGTTCTCCTTTTCAGTTCACCTTTAACTGTAGATTACTTGTGTGTGTGCTGGTGGCTCTCCCTTACAAATCTCATTTTTTACTCTTTCCCAGCCTTAATCTTCTCTTTGTTTCAGTTGAGGAACTAGGGGATATTTTACCAAATTGTGTCACATGGTTTGAGATGAAATCCAAGACATGGCATAGTCTTAGTTTTTACTGCCATAAACAGGGAGAAACAATCTAAACTAAGGAAAGTTTTTGGTTGTATCATTGTTTTCTTTGGTAGTTGCCCTAGTACATTTACATTGATTTATTTTGAGCCTGCCCTATTCTCTAGACCTGTAAACGATTAACTGCCAAAACTTTATAATTGTGTGTTGTTTTAAATGTTGGTTGTGTCACCGGCAGCTAACAGAAGTGATGCAACTCTGAACTTGGGTCTTGGAAGGTAAAAGTCTTTTCAGTTTGTCTTTAAATATTCAGATAAATCCCGTTAGCTTTCTCCACACCATCAAAGTATTTGGGTAGCATAAAGCCCCTGAATACATAAAAATATATCTAAACACCTTGTAAATCCCTACACAGAGCTGGTGCCGACACTACTTTTAACCCTAGGAAAAGATTTCACCAATTACTGATCAAATACAATACAGCTGAATTTTACCACCAGCACATCATTTTGATAATGAGTATGGAAATTATCCATTCAATAGCTATTCAGAAATAACTTAGAAAGATTGGTTTTCAGATACTTCTGAGAATCCTAGAATAATCCCCTATAATCACTGTGGTGAGAATCCACCAACATTTTTCCCTTTGAAAAAAGCTTGTTTGGGGCTAGAGCGTTGGTGGTCTCTGCCTGTCCTCCGAGGGATGCGTTCAAACAATATCTCTGAAATTGTGATTGCTTTGCTGACAGAGGACAGAGGGTTTCGTGCACTGACATGAGTCAGTCGCGAAAGTCTGCCAGCAAGGGCAGACCCCAGTGCTCCCAATCAGATTGGCTACTCAGGTGCACCTCTGCAACCCCACGATAGAAATTTTCTTCCTCTCCCACAATGCAAACCTGCATCATTTTCCATCTGGAATCAGGAAGAATAAAACTGAAACAAGGAAAATAAAGTACCCCAAATAAGCAATAATGACACTGTGCACTCTCTGTTACTCTGTGTCAGCTGCTAAATAAGACCCAGGAATGTTTTGAAATGCTTTGAGCTTGATTTTTCTTGCTTCTTTTGATGAGACTGAAAGGATTTATTCTTTCTTCATTTTGGTAAGACGCTATTTTCTGGTTTAGCTCACTGATTTCATAAGTATAAAGCAGCCTTTCCTGCCTTGCTGCAGGAGATACAGTGGGGGCTGCTGTACAAGAAACGCTTCCCCCCTCCAACATGTTACTTGTGCACTGGACATAAGTGTAAAAAAAAAGAAACTCCAAATATTATTAAAGCTTTCCCTTCCTCTCCAGCAACTCAGCTTTTGCTCCCTATGCCTTTATGCTGCTTTAAAATAATAATCACAATAAAAACAATTTGAACTTGCAGTCTTTGTCCAACAGGTTTTCATTCACAAGCAAGTTCACAGAAGGCAGAAAGCAGCCACAAGAACACATGTGTGAACAAGTGTGACAGACTCCCTGCACTAACTGGCCCCAAATCTCTGTAAATAGGGCAAAGTCAAAACACTGGTCTCTGGTTCACAAGCAAAATCATTTCCTGGTGGCTTGAAGAGTAAATCACACACCAAAAATGCTCATAAACAAAATACCAAATCCCCAGTGATTTGTGGAGAAACCTGACAGCAGCTCCCTACTGTCACAAATAGCTAGCCCAGTCTGTCCACATGTTGCTCAAAGCCAAGAATGCAGAAAATTTGGGTGCATAGTCTACTTTCTATAAGCAGTTATTGAAGCTCTGCGGCAACATGAGCAGGATTGTTTTGAGGGGTGGAAAGGGCACAAAGTCAAACAGAGCCAAGGGAGGTGGCACTGGTGCTGCACCTTCCACTCTACCTGCTGGGCCAGGTATTCAACAGCAGGAAAAATGGGCTGTGAAGGATGTAAAGACACTTAAATGTCACAGGTTCTCTTCCTCAGGAGGCAGGATGGACTTAAACAGAAGCAGAACTGGAAATCCTCAGGCATTATCTGTAACCACACTCCTAGCTGACATATACAGTGGCCTCCAAGACCCACCAGCCCCAGCACAGTGAGGAGCAGCTGCGCAGCACTCAGGGCAGCCCTGCTGAAGGATTTTACATTGCTTTAACTTCCACAGCAGATTATTGGCCTTTCCAGTCTGGTATTTAACAATCCTCACTCATCCCCTTTTCTCCCTTCCTTCCACTTCATTCCCTTTCTTGCTCTGTAATAAGATAAGCAACAGGGCACATATTTCTCTAGAACAAAGCATTATCATCCTAATTACAGTTTCCTGGTGTTTTCTTCACTTTTACCATTTTATTAAAAACAATTAGCTGAGAAGAACCATCTTTTTTAATCTCTATCCTATTGTTCTCATCTCTTCCTGAATCTGGGGAGGTGTTTTCAGAGGCTATTTTATTCATAATTACATGTATTGGAACAACTGCTCAAAAAGTGAGCCCAGAGAAGATTCTGTTAATACTTTCCTAGCAGGATTGATCCTGCTGCCTCTGAAGTATGTAATACTAAGAATTTAATGAAATGTATGTGAAAATAATAGCTTTTTTTTCAACAGTAAATGACAGATACAACCTAAATTATTGACAATAACTTGGACCTGCAGTGAAATCTGGACCAAAGACTTTTGTCTTACTGAAATACTTGTCTTCTCCAGCTGCTTCAAAGGGTCTGGCTGCTGGCAGGTATGGCAGGGAGGATAACACAACGAGGGATGCGGATTTTACAAGACAAAGAACTCAGTCCCATCCATTCACACTCCAAACCTGCAGGACTTCATTACTGGTGTACCCTGGAGGAAGGCTGGCCCTATGGCCTAGCCTGGTGCTGATGCTGCAAGCCCCCGTTAAACACAGACAACCCTAGCTTGAAAGACGCCTACTGGATTTTTATTTTTTTTTTTAATAAAAAATTATTCCAAAGCTTTTCCCCCCTAATTTGGTGTTTATCCTATAAGCCTTTATTTAAAATAGTACACTCAGAGCACCACAATTTTCCATTTGAAAGAATCCCCCCTCCCCTCCCCATGCATACACTGGGGGAAACTTTAAAATGTATCATATTCAGTCAATTGGCTCTTCAGGTTTTTCCAAGCTTCCCCTCTACCACCTTTGTTAATTACCCGCCATTTGAACAAGGGTCTTCTCCAGCCTTGATCCTGCCGTGAAATCACGATGCTATATTTGTCTTCCTAACATCAAAGTCATTTCCATGGTCACCAACTGTGATGTCATAAACACATTTTTAATGGCTTGTTTACAGCAGGGAACAGAAGGAGAGAGTAAATTATGGGTGGAAGGAAACTCTTATCGATACACAACAGTTTTGAGCACAACTGTGAGGCTGAAGGATGAAGAAAACTTGAGACCAGAAAAGAATATCCTTGAAGTAGTTTTTGTTCTGAAGCTCATTCCAGCACAAAAAATTAAAAAAAAAAAAAATCCATTTTTAAATTACCAGTGAACAAGAAATCCCAATGGATTACATCAGTCAGTCCAGAGTTGCGGAAAGTGATTTCTAAGCCTGACAAATCCATGCCACAATCCATCCAATTTGCTGTATAAATGAACACATACAACACATCCAGAGCAACTGCTCCTACAGAAGTACTTGGGCAGTGGGTTCTGGGCATTATTGACTCATGCAGTTTTACTTGTCTCAGGTCACAACAAGGATCAGACGTTCCTTGAGAGACACTTCAGTTGAATCAGAAAGGGTTTTTTTTGGCCAGTGATGGCCATGCCACAACAGAGACACCCTAACAGGAATCCACCAACTAGTCAGTTGTGACACTAGTAGTGTTTTGACCTCCACTGATGCCACTTTCTTATGATCTGCCTTCTTTGGTTCCCAGTAGCTCAAAGTTAGCATCAGCTGTTGTTTTCCAGCATCCCCCCAAGGCAACCTTATTCAGGTGCTGCCCATTCTCAGTAAATTAATGGATGGACCCAGACATGTTCCATGTTGGAGGCTGGCTAAAGCAGGGCCCAGTACAGCACCTCTTGTCCCACCCCAGGGCAGAAATTAACTCCTTTAGACCTAGCCTGTTGAAGCTCAAATTGGGTGGTGAAACCTAGTCATACACAGTTTCTTCCAGAAGTAATGCAGATGTTTTCCATGGTTGCCAGAGACCAATTGCTGGTTCAGGCATTAGTCAAACATCATGTCCTCAGGTGACAGGACGCTGATGAGGAAATGAACACCCCACATCCATTCTGGAGGTCATCTATCTGGAGGACCCAGGTAGATGATCGAGACAGCCCTAGGAGATGCCTGGCAGACAGAACTCACTGTGGTCAGCCAAGGAAAACAGCATTGACCAAAGCTCTTCTATGCTGTGTAACACAAAGCCTTGCTGTAACCTTCTCTGGGGACTTGAGGAATGGCCAGTGAAGAGCTGACACACTTCTAAGTCAGCAGAGGAGCTTCAGCAGTCTCTGCTAGGAAAGAGTCTCCCAAACTGGGGTTCTGATCAGCTCCAAGGGATTCCTGCTCTCAAGGCCACCAGGGCCAGCCAGCCCAGTGGTACCCCTGGGAGTGCTGGACTCCCTCCACATCCAGGCTCTTCCAGGCAAAATCCTCAAGTAAAGCTCACCCTGGAGCCTACAGGAGGAAACACTGTGACTGCTCAAAGCCATGCAGCCATCCTGGCACTTGGCTGCCTGATATACATCACAGCAAGGCATTCCTGTACATATGTTCCAAAGAGATTATCTCCCTCCCCTACCCAAAGAACACATGGAGAGTGGGAGAAGGGGGATGACTCACTGGATGATGAAATTCTTTAATTCCTCTCATGGGGTGAGGATTTATGTAGCTCCTTCCCCGCTCCAATACGGGGAGTTCCCCGGTAGGAGATCCTATTGTATATCACATATTAGCAAGGGTACATCTTGCAGCCCGCTCTTTTGCGGAGTGAGCACAGTCCCTGGCACACAGGAGCTGGGATTTCAGACACCCGACTCATCACCAAGGCTCAAAACAAGTGAGCCACCATTTTGCTGCAGTCCCACAGCAGGAATAAAATGGTGGCATAGATGAAAACTGCCAGATCAAACACGAGCCAGTTGTCAGTCACCACCTGCAGCTCTTCCCCGCCTTACATGTAACACTGAATTCATAATCAGGTTAATATTTGATTTCTGGGTGCTTAAACAAAGCAAAACACACACGCGCACACAAAAGGAAAAACATAAGGACAAGAAGAAAAAAGAAATACGGTAGCAGATTATTAATGTTGCAGCCATGATCTACCAAGATACAAACTACTGATGTTAATACTTACATTTCTCCCACAAAATGGGAATGCCCCAGCTTTGGTGCTTAACAGAAGAGGCATCTGGCTCACTGAAAGGCTCCACCACCAACCAACTGCATGCACATCTGACATGCAAAGGGCTTAGTCCCTTTTGTCAGCCACTAGAGAATTTCTCATAAGAAACTGGAAAAGTCAAGAGTGTTCATTTAATTGCTCCTAACCAGGCTTCCCAGCCCTCCCTTCCCACATTACACCAATTTTCTGCTGGAACATGTGGACATGTCAGTGCACACTGCTGGAGGATGGCAAGAAGCCAGGCAAGCACAGGGCTTCCAGGGAAGAGACTTACCTATGGGCAGATCAGACTCAACAATTTGCATTTTTCTTGGATTTGCACGTTTCTACTGCCCACTGGTGTCAGTGGGAGATCAGAGCTGCTTTCTGGGGAGCACAGCATGCCTCAAAACACACATATGCACAATGAGTTTACCTTACAACAGAGCCTGAGCATCACAACAGGACCAGGACAGACATACAACCACCACGCTTAATGAGGGACCAGCAACAAGATGAAATTAATTTCTGCTCATGTACAATCCTGCTCTGTATTCAGCTTTACATTTAAACAATATTTCAATACTCTATAAAAAATAAAAAAGTGGATTCTTGTAAATAGCTCTTAATTTTTAAAGTTAAAATGAAACAGTGTATTAGCTAACAGCAATTCTTCCCAACAGCATAGATTACCTTTAAAATGAAAGCATATACTCTCTCTTCAGAGCACAGAACACTTAAAATGCTTTATTTATTCATGTCAGGGACACTGGCTGGGACAAAACATTTCTCAACTTACACTTTTGAACTAGTCTGATTTGTACATATTGTAGGTTTGCTGTATTCTGCTCTCTATCCCAGGAGGAGGTTATCAGTTGTTAGGCATCACCCACAGGTGAAAACAATTGCTCAGGCTGGGCTTCTCTTCCAAATGCTATGATGACTTGGGGAAAAAGATGCTACTGTGTTAAAGTATTTTACAGCAAAATGTTAGAAATAATGCTTTGGAGCATTCAATTTACTAAATAGGACGTTTAGTTTAATGAAGAGAGGCCAAAGTGTCTGTAGAGTATCACACTGGAAGTAAGAAGGGATGAATAAACTTCTGTATATTGAGCAGCATTGCCAGAGGCCTAGACAGCACCTTGGGAGAGTGATCAGAGGGGGAAAACTCAGTGGCAAAACAAAATCCCTCCGATCTCAAAGGCAGAAGGATCAACCCCCAAGTTATTAAATTAATAGGAACCGTGAGGGAAAATATTGAATGTCTTTGCTTTGGCTCACTGTGTTTTTCTGACAAGGCTGCAAAAGGAAATTTGTTGTGGGAAACAGTTTATGCTACTCCTGGAGGTGGCCATCTGGGATGTGGAGATTAGTGTTTGAGATTTCTATTATCTGAAACTCCACTGGCAGAGTCCATAAAAAAGAGTGTATAAATTCTGTAGTGGGGTTTAAGTAAAACTATTTTATCTGGGGACTAAGAAATATGTGTAATTACTGTCAGTGGATAATGCTTTCTCATTGCCATTCACCAAAATTGGTTTACCAGATATTATTCCTAAGAGGTATAATTAAAATCAACATAAAATCTAGAACAGAGTGAAAATAAAACATTAGGAAATAATGTCTTTACAATTACTAGACCAAGCAGTGCTCTGCACTGCAGTACAAGCATAATCGCTCTCTGGCTAGCAGTGTTTGTTTTCTCTGTACAGAGACGCTTCAAACTCCCAGGCTTCTCAGACAAGCTTCTACTTCTCAGCCTGTTGAAAGGACATAGTTATTTAATAATGCTTCATATTAAACCCCTGCTCTGAAAAGCAAATGAAAGTGAGAGAAGTTTATTGAATGCAGTTGCTGCAGCGTTTCAATGCCACATTTGTCCTCTGTGTCGTTTGCTGAGTTCCCACTGACAGCAGATGGGAAACCTCTATGTTTTTTAGGCAGGTTTGGATCCAGGCTGATGTCCCTGTCATGAACTCCTGCCCTGGTAAAATGTCCGCAGATGTCAATGGGACTTGTGCCAGTGGAAAAATGAAGGCTGAATCCCACACTGAGTAGCAGGAGGGGCATTTCGGAGCCAGGTACTCGCACCAGATGTTTAATCCTGTTATATCTTCCTATGGAAGACATTACCTGATGTTAGATGCCACCTCTCATTATGAATGTCTGGCCATCCTTGTTAATGAAAGACTTTGTTTCCTTTTTGCAGATGTTATTAAGCAAAGAACAAACTGATTGTCTAAATTGATTAAGCAGATTCACTCCAGTGAAAAATTTATTATTTGCCTAGTTCATTTCATCAAATCAATTCAGAGGAAAAAGGCTCCATGAATTAAACTAATCATAAATATATATTTTAAAAGCCAGCCGTCACTGGCAGGATAGAGTTAGTGCAGTAAATCACTAGGACAATGACTGAATTTTAAAGCAGGATCTTGCACTGATTCTCAGAGCCTTCTTTACCTTTTGTTTCAGAAAACTGGTGTTTGGGGGCCAATTCCTACCTATATTTACTTCTCTATATTCTCATTAAACTTATATGGATGCCTAGGAGTCATATTTGGTGAAAAAAGAAACATAATATTCAACTGGCATTTCCTATAAAATGGCAATCATACAGTAATTAGAAAGATAACTCTGATAGGTTAATAAGAATTTCTGAGTGCTTCAGTGTAAGCTCTTGAAATACACACATTTTAAAAATAAAATGTCACTCATTTATTAAACTCAACACACATTCATTAAGCTCAGTCGCATCACATTCAGAGAAGGTTTTCTGTCTAATCTAGTACAGGACACAGTTGGAAAAGTCAGACCGAAATGCTAATATTCAATTCAGTTAAAAAGAAAGATCAACCATTGCATTTATATTTCTCCAGAAAATTACAGAGAGGGTTTGGGCTTTTGGTGAATGCATATGCACATGCAGACATACACTTTTTTTTTTTTTTTCTGCTAAGATAACTTTAAAATCATTATCCAAGAAAAATCTTCTGTTATCTTCTTGACCTTTGCAAATCTCTTTGCCACAGATTGCTAAAAAGCACCCAGCTGACACTTAAAAGTTGATCTAACTCTAACTAAATTCTCCAACTTTTGCCTTTCATATCCTTTGACCTCAGAGGTGCTGCAGGCATCACTGCCAGGATCTTCTCATTGTGGCCACAACTCCTGCACAACGAGCAAGGATAAAGCAAACATGTTATGAATATGGGTGCATGGTGCAGCCCGGAGACACCTCAATCACACTTCCATCTCAGGCTCAGGTTAGCAGTTCAGAATAACATTTTCCTACCTAATGCTCATACCCAGTCCTATACCCTTTGATGATGCTGGTTTCAAGGAACTGTAAATTGCCCTGACTTATGTTGAACTTCCCAAGAGTGATTTAGTTGTCACCCCTGGTTCAGCACATGGGTACAGATGCAGGAGAAAACACTTGAGAACAATTACATCTCACTGAGCTCCTCTTCCTTTCCTTTAAAAGCCAGGGGAACTTTTGCTGCTGCCTGACCTTGTGGGGCGGGTGTTCAGCAGTGCAGCTGTCGCCTCAGCCCCCATGCTTGCTGTCAGATAGACGTCAGGATCTTAAAAGAAAAAAGATACTACAACGGTGTAGTGTGAGAGCAAAAGACATAAACACTGTGGCATGAGTGGTAATGTAATTGCACATAGCACAGGCAAAGCAGAAAATCTCAAAAAGCTTAATCCTAAGACTGTAAAAAACAAACTCCTATGTGGATGCATTACAGAAGGGATGTAGTGCTTTCAAAGATGCAGAAATGACAGCTCTGAAGATTTCGTCCCTGCCTTTCCCAGGGGATTTGTCCCCATCCCCACCCTGCCAGGACAGGGAGCAGCATCCACACATCACTAGCATTGTCCCCCTGCTTGGCTCTGTGCAGAGCAAATCCTCTGCTGCAAAAAGCAGTGGCCAAGGGCTGAAGCTGCCCCAGTGAGGCTGTAACCCATCAGGCTCTGATTCACTGCAGGGCTCCCCACCACAGTACAGGGACAGTCGAGGGGGACAGCACCCAGCCAGCATTGCCCACTGATGCACTCCTAACGAAGCGCTGCATTCATCAGGCTCTTCTCCGGATAAGCAGGTGTTTTGATTAGGAACTTTGAAAAGAAAGCAAGCAATGACAGATGAGAAGAAAACTCCACCAACGCTCCCAATAACAGAAGTTTCCTTCAAAACCCTTGTCTGCTACATCTTGATAAACGCCCGCAGTATATATTTACACTGTCACTTTCAAGTGTTTTCCCCATCTTGTACTGAGCTTGTCTGTTATGTCTGGTTAATGGCACCTTGTATGCTGCTGTGCTCTTGCTGTGCGCAGGGACTAGCACCTACCCGTGCTAACAGATGCACCCAGCAAGGAGCACACAGCTCGGCTGCCACTCCCACACTAAAAGGCACCTTCCCTCCATGTAGGGTGGGAAT
This sequence comes from Heteronetta atricapilla, assembly GCA_011075105.1. Taxonomy (NCBI): domain Eukaryota; kingdom Metazoa; phylum Chordata; class Aves; order Anseriformes; family Anatidae; genus Heteronetta; species Heteronetta atricapilla. The sequence continues at coordinate 7,148,580 of CM021734.1, forward strand.
TACCTGGGAACATGTTTTTCCATCACCCTTCTTTTATTCCCTCATGTTTCTACCCCAGGGGTTTGAAGGCATTGGAGAAAATCGAAGCCCATGTGCTGCGGGTCTGTGTCCAGGCTGGGGAAGTGTGGGAACCGTCCCAAAGAGGGCAGTACTCAAGGGGCCAAGAGCCCTGCCCTGCATCCCTCTCTGATGTGAGAAACTCAGCATTCATTTGAAAGCAAAAGCATGTTTTCAACTCCTATAGCCATGGGAGGAAAGCTCAGAAACAAGTGGTCTAAAGGTCCTGCCTTTGACAGGTACGATACGTCTTTTTTTTTTTTTTTTTTTTTTTTTTACCTATTCTCACAATGTTGCAAGGCCTGACTTGTGATTTCAAGAGTAATATCAATTAGTCCAGGGATCAGCCATGGAAGCACAACATCTCCAATTCTCCAATTTATGGGTTCAGAGCTAGCAGTGGGACAGGGACAGACAGCAGTGAGAGACTCATCTCCTCAAGAAACCAGACTGAAATATACCATGTTGAGAGACACCCCATGACCAGAGGAGGTGACAACATCAGAAGTATTTGTCATTTCTCAGAGCAAACCCTGAGATTCCCTGGAGCCTGCCTGCGTTGCAGGCAGTGCCCCTGGACACACGCAGACCTGGGGAGCCTGGTGAATCCCATGGCTTGCCACTGCTGGCAGACATCCATCAGACCTGCTCTAAGATAGACCAGGTGATGGGTGGGTTCATTTTAAGGCTGGAGCTCACCATTCCCACTGCCAGAATTGCTGCTGTCAGGTGATGGTGATGGCCACAGCAGGTATTTGATGCAATTCCCTGCGCTCCATCACTTCAGATTCAAATCTGATCTCAGTGGAAGAAAAACAGATTTATTCAGGGATGCTTAAGTAACTGCCTTATCAATTACCCAGTGACACCCGTGCTCAACTTCTTTGCCAGGTAAACGATTCAGATTGAAAAACAGCTTTAGAAGTCTTCACATTTAAAAATCCATGTATTTTCCATCCTGATTCTTTTTAGCATTTCAAGTAATAGAAGATACCTTTCAGATCATGTTTGCTAGTTGAGCCAGCTTCCCGTTACCTATGGCATTAGGGAGGGGGGTGCTTTTCTGGCAGGCTGCCCGGATGGAGCCCCAGGCAGGCTGTGCCTGCATGTCCAAAGGAGCTGCGGCACAGCACTGGGTCCCGATGCCGAGGTGCCAGGGCAGAGCTCTGCCAGCACGCACCACGCTGACTGACAAAGCCTGCCAGCTGGGACATAACACAAATTGGAGCTGACAGAGAAACATGACAAATTCATTATTAATGGCACAACTATTTTTTAATACGTAGAAGGCTGTACTAGATTAATAAAAACAGGCTTTTACATTCTTAACAGGCAGCAGTGGTAGGGCGTGATCTCTGGAAAAGCAAGCGCTCCTGATGTGGGGACTGGATTTCTCTCCAGGACATGACAAGTCCTGCGTGCTCCAGAAGGTCACGCAGGCTGACTTGGTGCCAGGGCGAGCTGCTCACACAAAAGGTCAGTGTGCTGTGGGACCTGCGCATCGCTCCTCCTTGGGGCACTGCAAACCTCTTCGAGCTTGTAGCATTTGCATTGCTTCACCTTCAGCTCATGGTATTTTTTTAAGGAGGCTTATTTTTTTGCATAAAAAGGAACCTGTGGTGTGCATCACCGACCTGTCTGCAAAAGAAAGCTACAACAGCGCCCAGGTGGATTTCTGTCTTCCTTGTCTCCACATACCTGTATGCACAAGCACACACTCACGCAGATAAGCTCTCTCTCAGTCTATAGCTCAGTGTCTGTATGTATACATACATATATGGATTTACTTTTATTTTTACTCCAGGTGTACAAATGAGACCCATAAGTATGCAATTTAAATGCTTCATTTAACTCCTTGTTAGCATTTACTAACCCTATTTCCACTATTTTTTTCTCGCTTTTTCTCTTTAGAAGGAAGAAAATAAAATGTCAGGGAAAACTATTTCAGACAAACCTTGAGAAGGATGAGCAATTAGGCAAAATGAACTCACATTCCTACCCTGCTTAATTCTTAGCTGTAGTTGTAGGCCATGGACCACTTACAAACAACCCTATGCAGTCTCACAGCACTGGTGGCTACAGAGAAATCCCACTCAAATTTCCAGATTTTCCATTCAGAATAGATGCATCTTTATTTTTTAAAGGGATTATTCCGATAACTGGCTGCTTTTTTTCAGCCTCCTTAGCATTTTCTGCTACCAGTTTCTCTCTTGCATTTATCAGAGGCAGGCTATGCTGTCCCTTGCCATCCACCTCACAAGGCAATGCTGAAGGCCTTGGGGTGGCCTTCACATGGCACTGAGTTTGTCCCTGTGCTCAGAGGCAGAAGCTCTGTACACGCACACAGATGCAGCCTGGAGCTTCCTAGGACAAAACCGGGGCAGCGAGCACAGCTTTTAGAAAAACAAATGAGACTCCAAATTGCAACCACTTTTTCCCAGCCAAGACAATGCTGCCATGTAAACTGCAGCCCTACTCCCTGCGCCTGCTCACTGAGGGGTGAAACCACCCATGCATGGTGATCCTGCAGGTCCCTGAGGGTGCTCAGCTGAGTGTGGCAGCTCCCGAGAGCAACTGGAGGCTTCCCATGAGGGAGAGGAGCAATAAAGCGTGTGGCGTGCTGTCACCGTGGGGAGAGGGGCAGGGACTGCTTCCTGCAAGAGCAGCAGTTTACAGGAGCCCTTGGCAAAGCCACCTCCACTGCACCAGCACCAGGGATGAGAGGAGCAAAGGATGGGGTGGGAATGAGCCATCGGTGCATATTGTCACTTGGTGCCTTTTTTAAGCTCAAAGTGTTTGATGAGCCGTGCTGAAGCACAGCCACCAGCTCATGGCCAGCAGGAAGGGAGCAAGCGTCACCTGTCCCATCACACCCTGAGCCTGAACTGGGCCACCAGTTCTGTCCTACAAGAAACAGCAAATTCAATATACTCCAAGGAGAGGCTCCCATGGGAAACTATTTCCCTGAATGTTTAAGTTAAATGTAAGTTGAATAAGAAACGCCAAAGATGGGGATGGAGCCGCGGGGTCGACACACAACCACTGTTCCTGGGGGTGATGTCTCCATCTGCTGCTTATGTGCCTGCTGACCACCCCCCGCATGCCACCACTGCTTACACCTGGTGGGAAGCCCAACACAGAGCAGTTGTCACCACGCGGCCTGGCCATGTCTCACCACAATGCCTGCCCTGCCCAGAGAGAGGAGGTTGAGTGGCTGAAGGGGCAGTGAACACCCACATACCCACGGAGCTACGAGTCCTTCCCCTGTGCCCTTCCCAACAGGTGCCAGCACCTCCAAAAAGCCCCAGCATGGCCCAAAGCAGCCTGCAGGGTCTCGCTGCAGCTTTTTTTTTGCCTCACTTCTCCCATCTTCATGGGCTCCTCAAGCTAACAGAGAGCATGGTGCCTGGACCACTAGGACCATCTCCTCCTAGGATGACAGTCACGGCCAAGATGCTGGCCCAGTGAGAGGGGACATATGGAGAACCACTGAACCACCCACCAGCCCTGCCACATGGCACTGGACAGAGAAGCCACGTTGATCCTCAGCAGCTGAATTAAAAGCTGGGGGGGATGCAGCGGTTGGGATCCTTTGAGCCCATCGCAGTTGGCTGCTATTAGCACACAAAAGCGATGCCGAGCAGCCAAGCAGGACAAAAGGGTGTGGGGCAGACAGAGGAGAGAGACGGAGGGGTGGAGCGAGACAGAATGGGAGAGGAGATGCACAGACAAGGAGGAGGGGAGGGAGACACACACTCACACAAAAATCAGAGCAAGGGGAAGACAACGGGATAACGAGGGGGGCAGAGATCCCGTGGGGAGGGGCGGGCCTCACCTGGACGCTCCCCTCCACCATGGCCCCTCTCTGCTGCACTTGTCCCCGATCCCTTTGCTTGCTCTGGGCAAGAATCCTGCTGTGCTGGGTGCAGAGCACCAGGTTTAAGTCCCCAGACCAGATAGGATTTTCCTGCTGACCCAAGTTTTGCACCATTACTAATGTGTCTGCAATCAGTGGATTTGCAGAGGGTCCTGGTGAAACTTGCTGTATTTCTCGCCAACAAACACTTTTCCCATTCCCACAAATGCACCTGGACCATGGCACAGCCACCAGCATCCACCTGAGAAACTGAGAACTGGTCCCAGTTAACAGCAGCTTAGGGACCAGCATGGATCCCTAGCCTCCCTAAGAAGCCTCAAAATCCTTCTCCACTTTCATGCTTCTCCTTTTACAAGCACCCCCATCAAACCAGGGAGTGCCACAGGAGATGCTCCCCTCCCTCATGCAGCCAAATGGCCCCAGATGGCCTACCGCAGCCTCACCAGAAAGAAGATGTGGAGCTCAAACACACATCAGCTTTAACTTCTCAATAACGCCCCTATAAATGATGGAGTAAATGATAGAACAACTGTGAAACTCCCATCGTTTTCGAGGATATTTGAAAAGCTCTCGTATTTCTAGTGTTTCATAAAACAACAAAAAAAAAAGTCAGAAATGGAAAACAGATTTTTTAAGTATGAACTTTCAGAGAATTCAATAAAAATGCATTTTTTTCTGACTGAAAACATTTCTTTATCTCTAGGAATGAAAAATAACACAACTGGATCAAGTGTCTCCAGCTCACTGCTCTCCCAGCTCTGTCTCCTAGCCCTGGTGCCCTCAGCCTGCTTCTCCCACAGCCCCATCTGCCTCTGTAGTTCCTGGCTATTTTCAACACTATTCTTGCTACAGAGATTTTTCTAGTTTTATTTACTTATTTTTCTGGATTATCCACTCTTTGGCTTTCTCTCTTTAAAATAAATTTTAAAAAATAATAATAAATCACTGCTTTATTTCCTATGCTATTGTCTCCCTTTTGGCCACATTTCTTATAACTACCAACAGCACTGCTGGAGCTGGTTTCACAGCAAGGTCCCTCTCTGAGCTCTACTTGCTGGTTGCTGCAGCACACAAATTCTCAACCTGAACCATCCAAATGAGACCCAGCATCAGACCGGTCCTCCTTGGGCCAAAGCTCACCAGAGCAAACAAAATATTTGAGACAACCAAGAACCAGCTGAAAATAAGAGAAAGTGGAAGCCAACAAATCCAGTCCATTTCCAGATGATGAAAAGGTCCATGAAAAAAGAGAAAGGGAAAAACTAATAATAATAAAAAACATATATATAAAAAAAGAAGGAAACTTCTTGGTTTGATCAGGGATGAATCACATACATGTTCATAACATAAAACAAGGATCACTGAGCAGTTAAACCTTGACTCCAGCTACAGCTTAGCTGGAATAAGGGCTTCATTTCCAAATGCTAACTTGCACACCAATATTTATTTCATAAAGCTAGGGGCCATCACCATCTCTGGCTTTCAAACAGGGATAAAGCAGCCAGTTCATGTGTGCAGGCAATAAAGTGTTCACAACACCTTTAAAATGTAAAAAAACAAAACAAAACAACAACAACAAAAAAAAACACAAACAAACAAAAAACCAAACAGATAGAGTTGTTAGGTTTCAAATGTGTAAAGCGTTAACCTCCCCACAAAAGCAACTTGAAAGAATGATTTTTGACCAGCACCAATATTGAGAGTAATTCAGTTCATATGTGTTGAGAGAGCTGTGGCAGACAAAATATTTTAGAAAACTGTTGCCCGGGATCCTTTACAATTTCAATTTTCTTCTACAGAATTTTGAGGTCTAATTGAATGATGAGCTGCAAACCATCAGGCAGAAAGCAGGCAATAGGAACAGAGGGGGAGAGCAAAGGCCCCCGCTGCCATACACACAGACGCGCGCACTGGTGCAACACGTTTCCAGCGAGGTGGAATTCCTGCATTCAGCACAGATAACTCTACACAGGCTTCACTGTTTGCATTTTAATTTTGTATGCCTGCCTTTCAATTCTTTCAATTTCCAGCAGTGAATGATGGGAACACTAGCTTTAAGTGATTTGGAAGTTAAAATAAGTGACACACTTTGAAACAGGGGGGAAGGCTGGGTTCATTTCGATGTAAGAATTGATCAGGGAAGATGAGTTGGGATTTGGTAAAGTGATAAGGGTATGGCAAACCTTTCTGGGCTAATCCCAGTATCTTTTTCCTCCTTCACATTCAATCCTGTACAGCTCAGGATAACTTGGAACAGACCAACCTTGGTTGGTTTTCCCCATGCAAAGGACTCCAGAAAGTGGTTTAGGTGCACAATTTGAGATACAAAAGTTTCTTCACAGCCCATCCTTCACATGGGATCCACTTCCAGAGTGGTGTGGGGACACCTCAGTCTTCAAATCTTTCCCAGATTGTGTCAGGATACCCTGTACCTTCGCCATGTAACTAAATGTATGTCACACTTCACAGAATCACAGAACTGTAGGAGTTGAAGGGACCTTGAAAGATCAACCCCCCACTTCCTCAAGTTAGTAACAGATGTCCCAAGAAGGACATCTCTTGAGGTCAGTTTTTTTTTTTTTGTTTTTTTTTTTTCTGTTGTCTTTTTGCTTCCCATTTGGAAGGGTCAGGAGGGAGGGATCCTAGCACAGCCCCAGGGCCGCCCCTCACCACCTCCCTGGCCAGCGGTCCTGGAGCGCTGTGGCTGCGAGTGCTCTGTTTATTTTACACAAGTGTCCCCTGAATGAGGAAAAATAAATAGAAGAAGCAAACATATGACTCTCCTTAGCACAAAACCTCCCCACCTCCTCCTCGCCTTTTTTTTTATTATTATTATTATTTTTTTTTCCTCCTCCTCTGGCGACATAAAAAGAGGCTGCGTCTGCCCCTGTTGAATGTAAATGCCTTTGAAGTGGAACTAATCATTTCAAGGATAGTTTGCGTTGTCCTAACAACGCAGCTGAATTGCGAAGCCCCGCTTTTTGTTGGAGATATGTTTTCTTTCTTTCAGCCCAACCTGATGATGATATACTGCTTTCACGCTCTGTCCTCCCGCATCGTAAATCTCCACTGCTGGCTCCCCAGCCCCAACTCCCCCACGCCAGCGGGGGACCGGCTGCGGGCCCCCCGGGCCGTGCCGAGCCGAGCTGGGCTGGACCGGGCAGCGCAGCCGGACGCCCCGACGGCTCGGCCCGGCTCCCCGGGCTTAGCCCCAGGCGCGGGCGGCCCCGGAGCTGTCCCCCCGGCATCCCGGGCGTTCCCTGCGGCGCTTGGAGGGCCGCTGCCCGCCGAGGCACGGCGCACCCCTCGGCTCCTCTTAATGCCATTAGTGACAGGGCTCGGGTTTCAATCGGGGCTCGGTGACACTCCGGGGCTGCCGCGGGTGCCTCGGAAATTCGGGTCAAGCACCTCGGACTCGGGTTTCACGGTCAAGGCTACCGGGAGGCAATCTCGGAAATACCCCGGGGAGCCCCCGGCAGCAAGCACCGCCGGCAGGCCGGACAGACATGTTCAGAGCCAGCTGACTGCTCGCTGGTGGACAGCCCGCAGACACCAGCCCTGCAGCACAGCTTTACTGCCCCCCCTACCCCATCCCACCCACCCCCGCAAAAAAAACAAATACAGCCACCCACCCAAAAACCCACAGCTAACCCAACCAACCCAACCCAACCAACAAACAAAAACCCAACCAACCAAAACAGCTTTTTGGGATTGGATGTTTTCCCCACCAGGTCCCACTCCAGGCAGGCCAGGCTCTGGGTTAAGCCCCCTTCAGCAGGCGTTTGCCAGCTGACAACTCTTGTTTTTTAAGAACAGAGAAACATATTTTATTTACTGCCTCCTATAAATTATTTACTAGCAGGGCTGAGGTAATTCCATTAAAGCCACATGGTATGCTTACACCAAATAGTTATCTGGGGACTGATTTATTTATTTATTTATTTATTTTGCCATTGTAAAGCCACACAGTTGCCAGAGAGCAGGGAAAAGGAGGTCTTTGCTGGAGAAATAGGCCTCAGGAAGTAGCACAGGAACAGAAAGGAAAGCAATGGCTTTGCCCCTCTTTTTACAAGGGCCCACCAGCAAGAAGCAGCCACTGGCACCCAGGACAGGGCTGGGAGCAGCCTGGCCCCATCCCTCCTTGTCCTGGAGGGATTGCTTCATCTCTGCCACCAGCCAGCACTCCCACCAGTGACATAAAGACACAGCAAGGTTTCACCATGACCTAGGGTCCCCAAGCGCTCCTGCAAAGCTCAGCTGGTGGGGACAGGATTGCTCTAGCACCTGTCTCAATCATCCTCAGGCCCAACACAGCCCCAAAAAGCACCCACAGGTTCTGCTCAGAGAAGATGAATGCCCAAGCCTGGTTAGGCTCCCCAGACTGGGGAAAGCTATGCAGAAGGGTGAGAGAAAGGAAAATTCCAGGTAAATATTTTTTACCCTCAGAATGTGGTTTACTAGCAACCATTCCCAGGGGGGCTAGAAACAAATCCCAGTTTTCCAATTGCAAGGGGAAGACATGAAATTTAAAGAGGCTATCTTTGTTTCTACAGTTTTTTTCTCCACCCCATGCAGGGGCGTTTCTCTAGAAAAGAAGTAGAGGAATTGGTCCTACAGCTCCAAATATTCCCTACACATGTCTGAGAAAAACAGGTTGTTAAGAAGCCACCCACCAAATCTAAACAAGCAGTGCTGTCTCTGGTTGAGATGAGATGCGATGTGCTGCTGAAGTTTTTATATTTATTTAAACTAATAACTCACTCGGATCCTACAGAGGTACTTTTATTGCAGCTGAAGTTCCCTGTGTTCCCCATCCGTTTACTTTCTAGTCCATGCATCCTCTGAATCCCCTCGAGGTAATGCAGGGCCTGTGAAGAAAGGAGCATAAATTGCAGCTCGCTATTTCACCACTGGAGAGATGTAATAATGTTTCTAATCAGTGAACTTGAATATTTTAAATTTGCTTTAATTCCTCCAAGCAAACACTTCATTTTCACATGGATTCGGTCACACTTCATTGGCATTTTTCTGCCCAAACAGTCTTGGCTCAAGAACATGAATATGTTCTTGATATAGCATTTTATACGTAAAGCATGGAAAACCTGTTTCCATCTATATTAAACCAAGGTGTTGCTGAGTAGCACGGATACACTGATATCTCAGAGGCCAGAGCACAAGTGCAGAAGCTGCAGCCCATATGCAGAGGAGCCGCATGCAGCCCCCCCACGCTGTCCCACTGCCCCCAGAAGCAGGAAAACAGACGTCCTATAAAAGGGACTGGGTTTTGCAATTTCACTGGGTTTTATGGTAGCCCTGGAGCAGCTGAGTCACAGATGTTTCAGCATTTCACCTTGGTAGGCAGCTACATCCCAACCCTAAGTGCTTCCTGGCTGTGTGTCTTGTCTCACAGGACTTTTCAGTGCTTTTAAAAGTCAGATTTAATAGCACTATTTATAGAACAGACACTGAGCATGCTGTCTTTCTGTGTCAGCTACTCCAGGTCCTCTCAGACATGAGCTGCCATATCCGAGGCTGAGATTGTCACTCTGATAGGACAGCCTGTGGAGGCAGTCCCTGTCTTTGCCCATCTGTGTCAGATGCAGGATGTTGGTGGGGTTCACATCTGGGGAATGGGACTCCTGAACCATAAGTTAAGCTCAGAAATTACACAGTTTTTTTTTTTTTTCTGAATAATGCATTTAGAACTTTCAAAAGTTTCTGGCTTTTTGAGCCTTCAAATCACATTTTTGACCCTAAAGGCTGAGATTCTTAAGCAGAGCCCAGAACTTTATGGCAACCCAACAAGCAACAGACTGGCACTGTTGTAACTCACTTCTCAAGGACAACCATCATAAAGCAGGTTTCTTTCACTTGATGAATACATTTACAACATTTGTCCGTGCTGCTGGCAGGCAGAAAAGGCACTCGGGGTTTGTGAGGTGCAAAACAGGAATGGTCATGTCAGTCTAGGGGCTGGAGCCAAAGCTCCACAAAATCAGCACTGTCAGCTGACTCCAGGGGCTCTGCTGAGCACTGGTGGCCATTCAAATCTGCAAGCAGGTCAGCTGGGCTTTCGCTGACTCCTACCTCCTCAGGGGCTTGAGACCCAGGCTGTGAACGGACAGCGAGTTTGAGGGACAGGGACCAGTTCCCTGCTGGTGTAAGCTGGTGTGACCCCCAGCTGCAGGCCCACTGCACCTACTTGCACCAGCACCAGGTCAAATCTTAAGCTTCCTAAAACGAGTTACTTGAACAGAAGTTGCCCAGTACACCTCTGCTTTCACTTAAAAGAAACCTACTTTTTAACATCTTAATAAGTACTTTGATTCTGCAGCCACACCACCTCAGTAACCATGGAAATCGTTTATGAGATATGGTAAACCCACAACTCTTTAATAAATGTCATACCCAGTTTCAGAGCAAGTGTTTTATGATAACAAAGAAAGTGTGGAGGAGTTGCCAAAGTGTTTGAATATTTCATTTAGTATATTCCCTCTGTGTCTTGAAAATACACACAGAGCAACCACTTCGACAATACAAAATGACTGGAAAATATGCATACATTTGGCAACATGTGCTTTTGTTTTTCTTCTTTCTATATCATCTTTTCTGAAACTATCCTGCAGGAAGTTTGAAATTATCACCCAGCCCTTCATCGTCTTAGTTTAGTGTTTCCAAGCTCAGACAGAAGAGAGACAGCAACAACAATGAAAGGCAAAAGGGAAAAAACAAAACAAAACAAAAAAACTCCCGCCCCCCCCCCCCCCAAAAAAAAAAAAAAAAAAAGGAAAGAAAGAAAAAATCCCAACTTGAAGCATCCTGGGATAAATTTTAAAAGGTTTGTAAGACAAAAGACGGCAAACAGCATGTAGCATGAGAAAGGCTTAATGCTCAAAGAAACACCCCTCAAAAATAATACATCTGTTTGAGCTGCAAAAGCTCCTTTAGTTGCAGCCTGCTTGCATTAACACTTTTGGACAGCCCAGTGCCTCCGACACTTGGCTGAGCAAATATTTCAGATACATTTTCTTTACAATACTCCAGACTGTCAATCTTTATATGGCATCAAGAGTATGTTCCCTTAAGGAAATATGAAGTGAATTATATTATTTAGAGTTAAGAAAATGAGTCTTATTAAAAAAAAAAAAAAAAAAAAAAAAGTGAAATCTGCATCAACCCACCACCACCTCTCCCCTCCCTTTTAAATTGAGCTAGATTCTGGTCTGTGATAGAGACCCAAGACAACTCTTTCCAGCACATGATATGGTGAAATATCATTGTAGCAGACTATTGAGACATGGCTTTTTTTTTTTATGCTGAAAAAGACTTAACCGTACTTGAGTGACTGAAGAACAATAACTATCCTGCCATTAGAAGAGCTGCTGAATCAAAAAGTGAAAACCACACTGCATGCAGCAGGAGATTCATACACACTCTCCACTCTCCCTGATAACATGTATGAAGCGACAATAACTCGTATGCAGCAGTGTAGCTCAGCTGTCCACATTGCCAACTCCTGGCAGCCTCCCCTCTCACTGTGGGTGATTTTTGCCCCCCAAAATTCCTGCATCCTTCTGCCAAAGCAGTTTGTTGCACTGAGCTCTGGCGAGACACTTGAAATCTCACTCTTAATTATTATTATTTTTATTATTATTGTTTAATCTCTCCTCATTCAGACATTCCCAGCTTGAGATAGCTCTGTATATTACTACGCCTGTCAGGGAGATGGTGAGAATAATACGGGGAAAAAGGCCGGGCTGCTCCTGGTTGGGTTTGTGGCAGTGAGCACAAAGGGGCTGGCAGGGGGTGAGGGGGGAACGGCCCGTGTGCTCTCAGCATCTCCACTCATCTACCTACCTACGTGTCTAATCGCTGCTGAAAAAGGCTGAAGCAACGCGGCTCTGAGCCAGGCAACACGGGAGTGCTTTGAAGTGCTCTGCATCGGTTCCACCCTGCGCCCCAAATAAAGTGGGTCGAGGCATCCCCACAGCACGCTCTGTGTGCACTCATCCACACCATCACCATGCTGCACCCCCAGCAGCAATGCATGCACCTGCATCAGCAGCGATTAACACACCCCACGCAGGCAACAATGCATGCACCAAGCAACAACGCGCGGCACCCTCAGTGGCAGCGCACGCAGCCAGGACTGCAGCAGGAGAGCCCTTCCTGAGGCCCCAGCACTGCCCAGCACCTCTCTGAGCCCACTGATGCTGCTCCCTGCTGGGTGAAAGCAGCTGCTGGGATGGTGCATGCTGCAGAAGGATGAAGAGATGTACTGCTGCCGGGGAGCTTGCCCAGTTAGAACAAAGGGTACATGGTTTGGGAACCCTCTACATGCAGGTGAGAGTGTGCTGCATGGCACCATCAGGGGACAGAGCCAGGACAACTCCAAAGCACAGCAAAGAGGACAAAGCCTCAGCCATGGGGTAAGGTGACCGTACCTGTCACATATGTAGAAGTTAGCAGCAGATTTTCTTGTTGCTGTTTGTTGTGGATTTTTTTTTCCCCTCACTAAAACCACAAAGAGAAGAAAGTGGCAGTATTCAAACTAGGCACAACACCCGATTCGCACCTCACACAAAACATACCACTGAGCACAGTGGTACCTGTGGGTGAGGTTGTTTCGTCTCTGCATTTATGTACCTAAGCTCTGCCCTGGTTATTTGCTCAAAGACTTCTCTGAGATCATGAATTTTCACCACACATAAGAAGCTGCCAACAACCAACAGTAGGCAGGTCCTCAGGTCAGCAGTGTGCAGCCCATGGCCCCACACCCAGCACAAGGATTTCTTTGCAAACAAGACACTTTCATGAAAAGTGCTGAGCTTCCTCAGCTGCCACCAAGGTGAGCTGCTGGTGGTCAGACAACCTCTGCAGCCGTCGTCTCCCCTCCTGGGTCACAGGGATGGCTCAGGATGGAAAGAAGACAGGATCAGGCCCTTAAGCTGTTAGCAGCCCAGATGTTTCAGGCACTTTTCTACCCTATCTTCTAAATTACTAATTAGTGCCTGAGTTAACTGATTAGGTCACCCTGAATCTTATCAGAGTATCATTTGCAAAGAATTGCCCTGACATCCTCCATATTTCCTCATCTCTTTAATTCTCTATCACAATTGTACACTAAAGAATTTTCCAATTAAGATAATTTACATAAGCAAACATGGCTTAGTGTAAACAATTAGCATCATGTTATTGCATGAAAATATGTAATTAATCCACAGATTTTCCTAAAGGCTATTGTGTTAAGAAGGAATCTGTGGCCATGCTGGTTAGTGGTCTGCGTTAGTTTCCTATTTGCGCTGTTCCAATGAGCGCAACAGTGTGGCTGGAGCCCCTGCGCACGCACACGCTGCCCTTCATTCTGCCTAGGTACCCAGCAGCTCATGCCCTAGGATTTACCTCCTAGAACAACAAGCTGGGGAAAACAAACAAACAAACAAATAAAACAAAACAAAAAACCACATCACTGATTAACCTTTTACTCTGTCAATCTATTTGTTCCTCTTCCAAACTGAAAAATTACAAGCCAAATTGTATTAAAGTACCCTTCATAAATATTTTCAAAAGGTGAAGCAAAGATCAAAGTGATATAGAAAACAGATCCTTAATTTTGCTTCATTTTACCCAAGTATCAGAGGGGCATCGGGAGGCAGGCTGTTATGATTTGTAGTGATTCTGTCATTCCAGCGCTATCCCAAATCTCTCTTTGAGTTTTATTTTTACATGTTTTCTATTATGGGGGAACAAAGAGCTATTCGTTTTGCCTAGCACAAACCTTAGTTTTGATTAAGTACTTCTGGTAACCATTTAGGGTGCTAAAATCTATCATTGCATTTAATTATCCTTGTTTTTTTATAGTCCTCTTTATTGCTCATTATATTACTAAAGATGCTTCTGCGGTTTGTTCTTAAGGAAGGATCCAGCAAGCAACATATGCTGGTGAAAGGTTGCTCAGGTTTCCACAGCATCTGAAGCTGTCAGCATAAATTCACTGATTTTGTTTTATCAAAGGATAAGCAGCTCTTGTAAAACCCTGGTACTTTGGTCACCAAAGTAATAGTCACATAAAAGAGGCCTTTTAGGTATTAGGTTCGGTGAGTAGCATTTTTCCAGTGTTCAGAACATTTGGAGAAATATTTCTGTAATTCAAAGCTGAGCAAATCACAAACATGGACATGAAGGTATTTGTTTTCCCTCGGCCAAGCCATTTTTTTGCAATATTGCTATGAGACCTGCAACAAATCCATGCATGACCAGGAGCTCCACACTGGCAATGGGCTCCACTATCCTACAGCTGTGACCTCTCCCAGAAGCCAGAAGTCCGGGGTGTACCGGTTTGAGACTTGGAGGATGCCAAAGCACTGAAAATACTGGCCATCATTCAGGAAAAATGGTCTGAGAGGAGCCATGCCAATATTACGATCACACCACATCTGCAGGTGCCATGTGCCATCCAAGGTGCTAGACACCTCTGCCAACTGTAACCCCAGCTACTCCTGGTTTAACCACAAGGCACAGACCCTACCCACAAACAGACATAAGTGAAGACCTTTTGGGCAAAAATCCCACTGAAAAAGCACATCATTAATTTTTATTACTGCTGTTCCTTTATTACTTATTTCCCCCTAACCTCCTGATGCTCACTGCTCATTGCTTCCTCCTGGTTCCCTTGTGCCGGGACTCTGCCACCCTCAAAGCACCGAGGATGGATGCAGCAGGGAAGCATTTGGTCCTCCTGCACACACCTCTCCATCACCTGGGGATGTCACAGCAAGGAAAAACAAAGTCTTCCCTGTGATATATGAAGGCAGACGCCAGCATCATGAAACACCTTCCCCATATTTCCTAGCTGCCCCAGCACTGAGGCTTCGCTCCTGTCCCATCTGTCCCATCCTGTCCCATCACCCTGCAGCATGGCATAGCTTGGGTCATCAGGCTTAGCACTTTGCAGCATGGCAAGCTTCAAAATCAACACATGCTCCTGGTCTGACATGTTATTCCTTCAACTAGTCTGTCAAGTTAGGGAAAATACAGTGATCATAAAGTATGTGGTTATATTAATTCAATAATAAGATTACCAGCTGATGCCAGGACAGAAGAGTGGTCTTATCTGTATTTGGTTATTTTATGTAATGCTGAAGCCCATTGGTATTTAAACATTATATTACACTGTGTTTTTGTAATCTCAAATGAAAGCTCTTCAGCTAATTCTTTGAGCTTCATTATGTTCTCAAATTCCTTTTAAACTGTTCTTATTCTGAACTATATTTACTTAACTATGAAACCATGAGCACCCCTTGTGAATACTGCAGGGATTTCCCCTCTTCATGAATTTATGCACTCTACCTTTTATCAGCTTAGCAAATAACATGGCTCAAAGATTTTACAGGTTTCCACTTTCTCAGCTGTTACCTTTTGCATTAGGTTTCTTAGCTTTCCATTTAAGCCATGTTACAGGCACATCCCAAGCTCCAGCAGCTTCCACAGGGCAGGATCTGCTGTAGTTTAAGAACCATGCCTTGGTGGCACACAGTTTCGGCCCACACATAAGGGGTTCTTGCTCTAGCCAGCCTGCCCCATACCCACAGGAGCCTGGCACAGACTGTCCCCACTAATTGAAGTGGCAAGGGTCCAGGATGACATCTCCAAAGGTGGGAGCACCAGGCATGCAGAGCTCCATCCCTTTAATCAAGGTACCAGCAGCCAAGCCCTAAATAGGGGTCAGCAGGTTTGGGTGCACCACTAAGAGACCCCCACCCCAGGTCACCCCAGGGTGAAGGTGCCCAGCAGCTGCAGGAAGGTCACAGGATGTGGCCCTGGTGTCCCTTCCACTCTAGGAGGTGACCCAGCACCACGCATCATGCCCAGGCGTTAACACCACAGCAAGCAGCGCCGGGAAATGAAGCCACATCGCTTGAGGGAAGGAGGAGAAGAGGCATGAGAAAGGGAATATTAATAGGCAATTACTGTCAGGACAGCACATGCCAGAGAAGTGATCAGTGCTCTCTTCTCTAGAAAGCTTTCCTGTCCATCTCCACTGCTGTTTCTCCTTTGGGAAAAGCAGGCAGAGAAGCACCAAACTCCAAAGCACTGCATAGCTGCTGGCAGCAGAGGCACAAGCCCACCTCCCCGGAGGCTGCCCCCTGCCCCAGACACAGCCACAGCCCCTGCACCCCAGGTTGAGACTGGGTTTCACCAAAAGCAGCCCTCAGAGAGCAGCGCTGTCAGGCAGGAGGGAGCTTTCTGCAGGGATGAAGTCAGGATCTTAGCAGGGTTTTTAGCAATTATTGGGAACTCTCAACTGAAATACAGCGTAATTGCCATGGTGCCTCCCGGCTGCAAGCAGCCCCACACCCAGACAGCATCCCTGGGAAAAACCACTGTGTCATCGCCTGCACTGCATTTTGCATCATTTGGTTTTGGGGGGAAGGAGCTGTTGCTGTGGTGCTGGGGGCACAGCTGGTGGCACAACCCCAGCCTGTGACTTTTTGCTCTGGCCGGCCTTGACCCAACAACCATCCCTTCCTACCTGAGCCCCTCACAGGCTACCAGGGTTTCTCACCTCTCCTATCTGATCCTCCCTCCCCAGCCACTCTGGGTTTCTGCTCTCCCAGCCACTAATCTCACCTCACCCCAGCTGCTCCAGCACTCTGAGCTGCCCCTTCAGCTCTGCCAGGCCTGGCTGACTTCCCCTGGTTTCTTTAAGCCTCCAATCCCCTCTTCTCAGCTGCTCCATCTGCCCCTCTCTGCCCGGCAGCCACACGCAAAGCCCCACGGCAAAATGGGGCAGCACACAGGGTTGGGAGGAACAGGGGCACTGAGCAAAATCACAGCAGGCTCACGGCAAAACTGTGGGCATCCTCTCAGGAACATGCAAAGGACCAGCACGAATCATCATTGCCATGCCTGAAAGGACAGACGGCTTTTGTGAGAGGCTGTCTTTCCTTTTAGTGACGTGGATGGAAAGGGAGGAAATTGGCTGGTTGGGTGGTGGCACAGTGTTGTGTGACTATGACTCTCTGATTATGAGGGAGAAGGACTCAGTGCTCCAGACAAGCTAGGGCTAAGTGACGGTGTTCTTATTCCCCCAGTAGCAGCTGCGTGCTGCCACTTCGCCTGCCCCAAATACATTTCACTTGGGCAAGAAAACCCTCAGGGGAAGTGACACAGGGCAGGAGCAAAGCATTGCTGACATCCCACATTCCTGCTTCCCTCCCTGCCAGCATCCCTCGAGCTGCACCAGGAGCTGGTGAGGACCTTCCCTGGTGCTGCCTGCAGTGCCGTGGACAGACAAACCTCATCGCACTGCAGGCGAGCGGTCAGTGAGGAGAAATCTCCCTTCCCAGGAACATTTGCCTGCTAATTGTAATGCATTATCAGCTAAAGCGGTTTCATAATGAAGCAATAAGACCCAACAACATTGATGTTATCGTAGGATAATTGGCCATGTCAGGCAGCCAGATGCCTCAAGGCAAAAGTGAAAGCTGTTTAACGTACCAAAAAGGTCAATCAGCAGATAACGTCCATTTCCTCTGGATTTATTGCCACTGTATTGGCCATCTCACTGAAGGAGCTTTCAGCAATTCCACCCCTCGTGGTATGTACATGCACTTGGAGAACGAGCCCTCTTAGTAAAGGTATCTTTTTCTTTTTTATTTAAGGCAAAAACTGCCTTTCAGTAATAACTTTCAAATAGCTGAGATCATGCCAAGTTCAGGGAAGTACCCAGTGAAATCTGCTGAGGAGAAGCCTTGGTTCATGCAGACCCTAGGAGTATCTCGGCTGGGTTCTCACACACAGGTACCTGCTGGAGCCCCAGCTCAGGGATGCAAAATCGCAGCAGCCCCTCAGCCCAGCAGAATCTCCCCTCAGGCAATCCCACCCCATGCCATGCCCCAGCCACCAGCACCCAGCTTTCCTCTGAAACAGGGTGCTGAGACCAACCCAGAGTTCATTTTCTGAAGGAATAAAAGATCCTGAAGCTGTTACCCCTGCACTCTGCACTCCCCTGCCCGCTCTGCTGCAGCGCCCTGCTCTCACTGACAGTATTTGTGATCCACTCACATCCACATCCCGCCTTTGCTCTCTCCTCCTCCAGGCTCTAAATTGACGGTAACCACCACCTGACAGCCGCCGGGTAAATAGCTCCTATCTCATGGTCTCCTCCAGCGGGTGGGCAGAGCCAGGGCCGCACTTTGCAATTACATGCTCCAGCACAGAGCGATTCACTTGGAAATAGGTATGCATGAGAAAGAGAGCTGGCACAGCCAAAAAACTGGCTTTGTGTAGTCATACGAGACATCTGATCAGATTAAACAGCTATAACCATTCAGACAAAAGCCATGTTCCCTCCAACCCAGATAACAGGGAGGCTGTTTCACTGAACGCCTGGCTGGCACTTTACAGCAAGGAAAATAAGAGCAATGATATTTTTCCAGGAGTAGCACAAAGCAGGGCAGGACACACTCCCCGGCCAACTCTGTGAAAGGAAGAAACCAAGAAATGCCCCACAACAGCTGTAGGGAAGGTGGGAGCGTGCCCCAGCCTCTGTTCCTCTACACTGAGATCATTATGGACAGACTCATCCCACCATAGCACTTATCGGGGATTATGAATAAAATGCGGACATCACCATTCTCACCTGCAATAAAGTGGTATCTCTTGGGGAGGTTTATGCACAGGAGCAAAGAGCAAACTTTGAACATCCAGTAACCACTGGAGCAGATGTGGATAACACCCCTGCAGTACCCTCCAGCATCTCCCCCTAAGGCCCTCCACAAAACAGGCTGCAGGACAGCTGCTACAGGGCTCCAAAGCCCTCGGCTTCCCCTCCCAAGAAGGGAAGTCATGCTTGCAGATGTCAGGGATTGCCATTTTAAACCGCAGATCAAATTGAAATCCAGAGGCAGTGATGGGGACATGGAGGACCTCTCCAAGGCAGCAAGGAAGACCCCATGCAAGGGAGCTCCACCACCAAGGAACCCTTCCTTAGCTAAAGCCAGTGGAGAGAACACCCTGGGGAGGAATAACAGAAACGTGGGGACACAAGAAGGCTGCAAACAAAGCAAGTCTCTGGCCCTGCAGTGATGATTATTTCTCTACCAATTAATTTCAGATTTGGAGAAAAAAAAACTCTGGTCTAGCCCTGTTTGTTTCCTCACGCTGACTTTCTCTTGCCCTCTCATGGCTGGTAGACCCACACCATCTGCAGCAATGTAGCAATGGCTCTGCTCGGCCTCCTACAGCAATCCTGACTCCTCCTTGCACAAATCCTACACAAACTCCCCTTGATAAAACAACCATCCATACTGCCAGGCTGGACAGCCAGCACCAAAGGGCTCACTCCACACGGCCCCCACAGGCTATGCAGGTCAGAAAGCAGATTTCTCCCAGCAGGGCCCAGCAGAAGGGCTGTCCCACCTGGAGGCTGGGGGACCCCCTTCACTTTTCCATAAGTACAAGCTTTTTCCCTTCCCAATCTCAGCAAACTTGAGGAATCCAGGAATTCCTCCAGAAGCTGGATCTTCTAATTGTATTAGGGATTTATATACTACAGTAAAATACCATATGGCCACTATAACACAGGCTTTTTTTTTTTTTTTTCCTTGGCAGGCTGTGTAAGCTGCTAACAGCAAACAAGGTCAGAACATGTCTCCTTATCACCGCTTTATGTTCCGTGTCCTGGTCCAGCTTCTACTGCACACCATCCAGCAGAGAAACTGGACATATTTGTTAATCTCTTGCCTTCTCTGAGGATTTCCAAGATTTCCCAAGATTTGTGCCAGAAGCACAGCACAATTGCCTTCAAAACCATTAGCGCATGCCTGATTTTAAACCTTCATCATAAGAGTTGCCCCACCTCAGGGGGTGGGATCTGCACAGACTTGGCCCAATAAAAGAAATGGGTCAGAATTGGTTCACTCATATATTAAAGTTCTGGCACCTGTTCTGAGATCCATGGTGGCCACATGGTCATCCTCACTCAAGGTTGTCAGTGTAGCTACTCCATTACTTCCACATCAGTGGCACGAAAGCATGAACATGCAACGTTTCAAACCAGTCACAATTCCAGTGCTATTTCCAACCACTGCCAATCAAACCAGGTGGAAATCAATAAGGACAGGCTCACCCTCCTCTCCTCATTAGTCACTTCCAGCCTGACATCATCACATCAGCCCAGAAAATAATAAACGCAAGCAACCAGAACAGCAATGCAAAGCCTGCGTGCTCTCACTTAGCGCAAGTAAATCTGTTAAACAAATTAAATAAATTAATAGAACAAATAGTCTGGCCCAAGAAAAGGGAAAGGGCAGGGAAGGCAGGATGCATGCTCTCAGCTATGCCTCCAAATCTCTCCACCAGCTGCCTCTCAAGCCTACCTCTGCCCACCAGAGCCCCACGGTTTTGTCCCCAGCTCCAGGAGGTGAGCACAGCTTCCCACCACAAAGACAGGTTTCTTGCATAAACGCCTGCCAGTGGCTGGATGTTGTTTTTCAGCTTGGCTTCAGGAGTTGCCACCATTTCACAGGAGCAGAGCCTTGCCCTGTTCTTGAATTAGTCACCTCTGGGTCGTCTCCCTGCTCAGTTTCATGCCCATGACGATGTCCATCTGAAGGGCAGATGTTGTACGGGAAATTTTCCAGATTTCCAGGGGAGGGAAGGTGACTATTTTTTTCTTAGGAAAGCAATCAAGTTTCAAGGGAGAAAAATAAGTCTGAATGTCTGGTCCAGAAGCAGTTTCTCACAAACACACTTGATGTACAGAAAATAATGACAAAGGCAGGGAGTAACCATTCTGTCACAGCTGCATTACCAGCTCCCAGACGGCCCCCTGTGTTAACTACATACATTCACTTTATGAAATCACCGCAGCAAGCTATAAATGATGCATGAAAATTAAATGAGAGAACTCCAACCAAGGCATGAATCCCTGGCCACATGGCTGGGCTGGGCTTGAGAAGGGTGGCAGAGGGGCAGACAAAGCCGCGGCAGACAGAAAACCCTGCACGTGTGGGAAACCAAAACAACCTCCCCAGCACTCTGCTTTCAAAAGCCAAGCTGTGTTTCAGGAGGTGGTTGAAACAGCACCAGTCTGAAAGGCCTAAATACCCCAGAAACAGGGGAAGAATAAGGCTTTATCAACCCCGAAGCCACAAGAGGACTTTAGAGTTGAATTCAGGGAGAACTGACTTTAAGGAGAGGCATTTTCCATCACTAAAGGTTCACTTGGTCATATCAAAATCCCCAGCGCAGCCATGCAGAAGCAAAAGGGGTTGACAGAACCCGAGGGCTGTCATGCAGGACTCAGTCTGGGCCATGCTCTGCCCCAAACACTGCCTGGTGAAGTCTTAAAGTGCGTGGGCTCAGTCTGTGCCCCACCACTCCTCCTGCTCCTTCTTCGGGACAGCCACAGGCATTTCTGCTACAGTGCTGCACATAACAGCATGAATGTGGGACATTTCTGGAGGACTGCCATCCTAACTGGTTCACTGCTGCCTGGCTATTAGAAATAACCTGGACTTTTAGGGCAACTCATCCAAAAATAAGGGTTACACCTTGAAACTAGGAAGTCTCTTAGCAGGGCCACCAGCCCAACAGCAAAGCACCTGTTCACACCAGGACTTAGAACCTTTTCAGAAGCAGGACTTGCAACTGGAATGGAGGTCAGAAGAAGAGATATCAAGAGCTGCTCTTTCAGGGTTGGTGTTATTTAGTGTTGATTTGAAAATGGCTGGTGGGCAACACTTCCTCTTCAGAGACCAAGCAAAAGAGCCTCACTCCAGATCCAGATGCTCACGCTTGCTCTGAAAGCTCAGAAACTCCACAGCCAGCACTGTCTCTGGCTGTGGAAGGATAACAGCAAGATACTGGAGCTGCAAACACTTTGCAGACACAGGACTTGAGATGTTTGCATGGGGGCATAGACCTGACAATCCGAATCTTACCAACAAGAACCTGGGACTCCTTACACAAGCACAGCTCTGAAAGAAGCCCACAGCTGTTCTCCCATAACATCTGTAGAACTAAATTGTTTTAATTGTTCTAGCTGAAATAGCCAAACCTTAGATCCTAATCCAGCTGCCTAATACTTTTCCTGCTTGGTTGAAAATTATTCAAATGAAAGAAACCAGCTGGGACAGAGCTTATCAGACAGGAACAAGACAGTTCTCAGCCTACAGCCCAACCCCTGTCCACTTCCAAAACTCCTCTCCCTGTGGCCATAATGAAGTCCTAAAAAACCCTGCCCCAGCACCACCTTTTCAAGGGTAATATTTGATCTATTTCCTCAAACCCACACAGCCACACATCTGCCTGGACAGCCTACAGCGGGATGGCTGGGGATGGATCTGCGTCTTGTCCAGCCAAGGGATGCAGGAGGGCAAAACCCATTTCTCCCCAGGCACCACCCGTGCCTGGAACAAGCAGGCCCTGTGCTCAGCTGGATTTCTAGAAAATGTCATAACACAAACAATAACTACCCATCATCATAATTTAAGATTCCTGCTGACAGCGTAACATGGGTCGCGGCCAAGCATTCACAGACAAAGTTTTGGTGCCTGGAGTTACACAGCCAAATAAAGAACCGGACTGTCAGGGTGCTACCCATGTTGCCTCCCATCAACAACAGGAGCTGTCTATTAAGAGAAGACAAAACATGACAAGAAAATGTGCGCACATCCAAACCAGGAGGCTGCTCATTTAGATGCCAAAATACTGACGTAGGTACCAGCTTTAAAAACTCCTCAGCCTTTTTGTTCCATAGTTGAAATAAACCAACTGCATCCAAAATGGTCATGCATACTTACATGAGAGGACAGCTGCATGTATATACTACAAATGGGGGGAATCACTAAAATAACGCAGGCAGATGTTAGGTGGTTTTTTTTCTTTGTTTGTTTGTGTCAATTATATTTCTATAGCAAATATGTTCTTATAAAAAAAGCATTAGGCAACTATCTAGTATTTTCTTAACCTCAAAAATATTTAATTTTCTTTAAGGACTCCTTGTAATTAACATATGAATTATTTTAAAAATAACCAGTAGCCAAAATCACCAAAGTCTGACTTTGTAACTTAGAGGTTTCCATGAAAAACAGAGAATAAATTCTCACCCAACTCTAATTCACAGAGAAGGAATAACCATTAATGAAATGGAGAGCTTTCTGACTGCTTTTCTGTTACTCCACAAAATGTGCTGAGCAGAAAAAAAAAAAAAAAAGCAAGCCCAAATCACAAACCAGAATCTTATATTGAGAAGTATATTAAAAACAGGCAGACAGATATGTGCCAGCTTTATTTTTTTCTCCCTTCAAAAATGATTTTTTCACTTCCTCGAGCTTTCAAAATGCTCTTTTGCCCCTTTCTCAGTCCCCAGCTAACAGACATGATTACATCAGTGACACCAGCCACACTGCAACCCCTGATCCAGCACATTTGATCTCACGTTTGATTTCACACATCCCAACATACAAATGGCTGCAGACAGTGCAGTTTCCCTTTCAATAAATGTTTTTATTGAGTGTAGTGTGGCTCTAAGAAAATACATGCCACATTTTCCTGGATCATCAGAAGAGAAGTACTCAGTAACGCAAGTGCTGCTGGCACTTTGCCTCCTGTCCCCAGCCCAAGCCTGAGCCCTGGGCTTTGCTATCCAGAGAGCCACTGCCCAACCCTCCCCAGCCCAGCTGCCCAGGCTTCTGGTTTTTGGAAGCTGACATGGAATCATCTGAGTACGATTTCTGAAACTGCCTTTTGATGTGATGAATGATCTAGGATCTTTTCCAACCTTACTGATTCTATGATTATTATATTATTATTATAACTCACAGCACCTCTGCTAACACTATCATGTTGGTCACTATGAAGGTTTTACAGCAATCCATCCACAGGACAGCACACAACACTAACTGCTGAAGCCTGGGCTGTCCTGGGGCTCATTCTCCATTACCAGTACCTGTGCAGAGAGCCATGCATCCCAGCTGCATTTCTGAAATTAATTTTGAAAGGTGTTCAGAAAAGGGACATTGTAGGTGCACCCACATCTGCGCAGATCCATTGACAAGCACTGCAGTGTTCCCCCCAGCTTTGCCACCTTGGGTGCTGGGCTTCCTGTATGGCTAAAGGATGGTGCCTCAATGATTCAGGCATCACATATATTCCAACATCAGATCCCCTGCGAAGCACCTCCCACACACCTCTCCCTCTCTCCTGGGGCACATAAATAGCTGGATCCTCTGGATCCAACTATCCTCTGAGCTCACCTCAGCCCTGGGCACATTGGTGGGGCAGCACCCCTGGCCCAGGCCATTTTTAAGCCCACCACCACCGGGACAAGCCCATGGCTGGGCTGAGCACAGCACCATTAATTAGAAAGCGCCCCCACTATACTAATATGCAAAGCAGTGAGCCTGCTAATCACTGCAAATTGCTCGTTTCCCTAATTGCCTTCCCAGGGCAGAAGTGGCCCAACAGGGTGTCCTGTCACCCTGTACCCCCACCTGTGTCAGGGAACAGTGCAGGAGGCCCAGGAGCACAGAGCTGCCTGTGAGAGGGCCAGCACCATGGGAGCAGTGAGGAGGGTTGTAGGGACTCACAGAGACTCATGGCCCTTTTGAGACAGCAGACCCAGGGGATTTCTCCTTTTGCCGTGGGAAAAAAAATGGGACAGCCCCTTCTGTATACTGGGGATTTTATCTTCTGTGAGGACACAGACAGCGCTCTGATGAGAGCTCTGGCTGAAGGTGCTGCCTTACAGGTGATGCTTTGTATTGTAGTAGCTGTCCATTTCAGTGCTTTATTTTTTTTTCTTCCAGGAGTAGCTTTTGTCAAGAAAACATTAGCAAGCAGGAGTGGTTGAGTAAATGCACCTACAGGTTTAAACTACAGGCATTTAAAAATGAAATAAATCAAAGTGTAAATATGTTATCATGCACACCTAGGGCCTGATCCTGTGGAGAGCTACTCCAGAGAATAATCTTTATCCAGGCAACTGTAGAAGCTCCTTTGAACTCAGCCAGACTACCTGGGAGAGCAGGGAGCAGCTCATAAATATCCAATGAAGGGAGGCTCAGACCCAAGGCTGTCTTGGCAAAGGTGTAAAGAAATTTGGAGAAGGCATTAGCTCCATGGAGTTCCCATAGCTTCTGGGAGTGATGGTGACTGCCGGTGTTATCTCAGTCAGCCATCAGAGACCACTGGTCCCCTTCCCTGAGCCCACCTATGCAGGCAAGTCCTACACCACCAGCCCAGGGGCTGCCTGATTGCCATTCTGTTTTTCCTGTCCCGATATCTTGCTGTTTTTTTCACTCCTCTGACCCTCTGTTCATACAGAAAACAATTTGGTAAATGGGAAAAAGAAACCTTGTGGCTTTTCAATGAGAAAAGAGGGAGGTTTGTCCCTCACAGTTCCCTAGAGTCCTTGTGCAAATAATCCTAGGTAACTCGCCAAGGTCCACCAAGACCTGTCCTCAGCACAACAAAGGAGAGGGTGAACTGGAACTCTGCTGGGAAAGGAGACTGATACTGGGAGAAATTCCTGATAGCAATGGCCCCTAGAGTAGGCATCTCCTGCACAGCTCAGCTTCTGATCGACTACAGATTAAAGAGAAAATGAAGATATCCCAGATTCAGTTCCTCTGTTCTGGAGCCCACAGCAGGACAGGGCTATAGCCCCGTCTGTGATTAAGTGTCAAAACTGTGGTTGACGGGTTCCCGGGAGAACATGAAGAGCATCTAATCAGAATGGTTATTGGCTGGAATTGGCAGATCAGCCTGTGACTGCCAAAGGCTCAACTGATCCAGTGAATCATCTTTCACATGTGGGACAAAACCACTCTTCTCCCACCCACACTGTGGACCTGGGCTGGACATCAGTCTTTGCTGCTGGGGGGAGCAGGGAGTGCATAACCAGAATCCAGTGCACAACACGTCCTTGGGAGCTCTAGGCAGAGGGGAGAAGAGCAACTGTGCCCTGCACCCAGTCAGAAAACATTCTGACCTAGAACAGGACCCCTGGGCATAACCTTTATGTTTCTTTGATATTCGTTTTTCTTGATCTTGGCAATTCATTTTTCTGCACCTTTGGGTTTGATAATCCACCTGCACTAACTTCTTTGGCCTCCAGGTAGAATTAGAGATGTATCTCATTTCAAAATTACCAAGTTTGGAAACAAGACTTAGTTTGGCAGGAAAATATTTCTTTTTCTTTTTCTTTTTTTTCTTTCCTTCTCCCCAGAATCATTTCTGATAATTCTCGGTTAATTCTGTGGTAAATTACTTGAAATCAGGCATTGTCCCTAGGTACATATTTGATCTCCACAGTAATCACTTCCATTTGTTGAAAATGTGGGTCTTTTACCTTCACTACAAACAGTGCAGGCAGGAGAGAGACCCACTGTGCATGCCAGCATGTGAAGAGAAAGCAATGAAATAAAAAAGAAACAGTATTCTGACCTAATTCTGAATGCCTCATTATCAACTGATAATTAGCGATCATAGGCTTAGAAACATCATTCAAAGGTGAAGGAAATGCATACATCACTGCCTGGATGGTTTAAAAATTGAATTCCAAGTTTCCCTTCTAGTTACTGATGGATGGCTGCTAGGGCAGATGAACCAAAGCAAGGGAATGCCAACCAGGCTCCTTCCATGCAAAGTGCCTAAGCACTGCCAGCAGCTGCGGCTCCATCCCTTCATACAAATCCACCAAATACTTGCCCTGGATTTCCAGCCCAGACAGAGCAGCCCCAGCAGCAGTGGTAACATGCCAAAAATCCCCAGTCCAGTGTAGCTGCAGCCTTTGTCCAGCACTGAGATTTTCACAGGCATGCCTCTAAGCCACAACACCATTGCTTGTGAGCTTTTCAACTTTCTTTTTCACTTCCAGTAGGAAATCTCTGTCACAGACTGATATTTAGGGGAAATTCTCCCTTTTTAAAAAACTCATAGCAGAGCCTGAGCATCATCTCGTCCCTTCAGGATGATTCTCCTGAGCATCTCAGCTCAGCAGCCTCAAACCTCAGCCATTCCCCTTGCCAGATACAGAGTGAACAGGTAATTTGTACCCTCTTGTGTGAAATTTCTAGATCTCTGGAATAAATGTGGGGAAGATACCATGGTTTGCTATGGCAAAGCTCATGCTGAAATCTCCAGACAAACTTTTCCATTGAGTTTGTTTTGGGATCAGTGACAGGGCTTTTGGTTGGCCAAGAACAGCAAGTCCTTATGTACCATGTCCTGCTTGTGCCCCAGGTTAGGAATAATTTGTTTACAATTTGGATTGACTTCTCTTTATCCTGCAACTATGGGAAAGACAGCAATAATTTCTGTTTACAAGCCATGTTATTTGGCAAGATGAAAATCTTCTACTTTGTTTTTCAATAGTCCAGTAGTTTCACATCAAACATGTTGAAGTTTTTACTCTAACAACACACCAAAGAAAGCCATATATTTTCCCTGGCTTGGTCTGAGCCCGGAGAATGAAGAAGGCAATGCAATGCCATCCAGAACAAAGCCCTGTAGTGAGCCAGGGAGATGT
Organism: Heteronetta atricapilla; assembly: GCA_011075105.1. NCBI lineage: Eukaryota > Metazoa > Chordata > Aves > Anseriformes > Anatidae > Heteronetta > Heteronetta atricapilla. Next base: position 7,176,053 of record CM021734.1, read on the forward strand.
TCAGCACAGCAAATTCACAAACATCACTGTAGAGACTGGACAGAGAATCAGCTTCTGGAGGCGCCATGCAAAATTATTTGTAACGTTGGTTCTTGCATAAGGACCACATGCCTTTTAAGACTCACCAGCTCTTCTTGGAGCCAATGCTGTGAAGTCTCTGCTGTGCCCCATACCAGACTGGGAAGTCAGGAGGCCCAGTCATAGCCTTAAAAAAAAAAAAAAAAAACTACTAAACATGCCAGACAGAGATGAAGTAACACTTTTTACTAGCCAAGGCACTTACAAATGCCCAATTACTGCGTATACTTGTAAGGAGAGATAATTAAATCCAGATCCCACCTTCAGGTTAGGAACTCTGAAACAGACAGTCTTTTCTGGCACTGGGAGCCTCTGGGAAGGCTGAGCTTTCCCAACAGGGGGGAAAGAGACAAAGTTTGCTACAGACCCTGCTCTTCTCTCCATACCACATGCCCTTGGGAGGCTGAGCTTCCCAGTCATTTCTTCTTGCCTGTTCAAGTAACAACCCATGGCCATTGAAGGAACAGAAGCAACACCACTGTGTGATTTACATGACCAAATGCAACCAAATTAAGGCAAATTTCAAATACTGAGTGCCATTTTAATTTAGAGGACATTAATAATCTCTGAGGAACTAAAAAATAAATAAAGAAATGAAGAAATTGCAGCCCACTTTTAGGTATCCCAAGAGGAGGAGTGGAGCAAACCTTGTCAAGTAAATAATACACTTAGCCTCAATTTTAATTTAAACCATATTTTAGTGCCTCAGCATAGCAGGAATTCCATAACATCATTCCAGCTCTCATCGTTGCTACAGATATTTGTATCCACATTTGACATACTGCTATGTGGTAGTTGTGCTAGCAGCTTCTCTACTAGGAGACAGCTGAAAAAAAGCATGAACTTCACAAAGTTGTTACTTCTGACTACTGCTTCTCATTCAGTTCCAATTCAAGGTCTGATATGGAAATGGCTACTGTAGACATCAAAAATACAGTTTTACCAGCAAAACAATAACCATAGCACAAGCGTTTACTAAGAATGAATGGGAAGTGGCTGCTCAAATGAATGGCATGACACAGCAGAAAAGGTGATGGAGATGAGTCACACAGTTGTATAAAGAAAAATAGCATCATTAAAATATTCAAAAACAAGAAAGAAGTGCTTATAAAATTGATAAACCTTTCAGGTAGGAAGCTCAATTTAATCCTGATTTGGGCAAATAAGCAAGGAGCTACACACTAGCTTGCAGCATGACCAGGCACACAGGTCTAGGAGGGGATGAGCATTTTTCTTTGGAAACTCCTGAGCTAGAAAGAGAGAGTATCCTGAGTTGATCCAAAAACCAGACACAGCAACGTGCATCTGTACTCAGGCTGTGTGGGAACTGAGGTGGAGCTCCAGAAATGCTCCCCACAGCATTGTGCTGGGTGTATGGGTGTACAGATCAGAGCAGCAATGCATGCACAATGACTTTGTGAATGGGGACAGAGCCGCATCATGGCACTGGCAGGCAAAGATGCTTCCCATGGGAGCTAATAAGCAGTGTTAAAGCAAGTTAAATCTCAAAGAGATTTTCTCCACTCATCAGAAAGCACAGACACGCTACAGGGGTTTGGTGCCAGAGGAGCAAAAAGTACATTTTGCTGAAAAACAGGCTGGCAGTAAGTATATGTCCCTTCAGTTTCATGACATTTCTTCAAAACTCCCCTCCAGCAGGCTTGAAGGCAAATCTCAAGTCACAGGATCAAATTAACTGTCCTGGAGAAGTAAGATGCAGAATTTCTTGAAGTATCGGCATTGTTTCAGAAGTCAAAATCATATAAAAGTCCAATGTTGCCTGGCTCTGAATTCGCAAAGTCACTTTGGGAAGAGATGTCAAGATATATTTTTATATAAATATAAAAGTAAATAATAAAAAACAATAATAATAATAATAAAAAAGAAAATTATGGGCAAAGGATAAAGGAAAACGAGAGAACATTTAATCATTTAATACTCAACTGGCAGGTTGCTAAAGAACAATGCAGACAGAGATAAAAAAGAAGGGTTTTTTCAACCCCTTCCAAGGTGAAGAGGCAGAACACATCATTTTTGTTTGGTTAACCAGATAAAAAGTATGCTGGACATATATATTTGATTTTCACTTGGGGAGACCTGACAAACCTGTAAGTCTCAGAAAAGTTAGAAGAGGATGAGCAGCCAGAGTTGTGGCATTTTTTTTCCCTAAAAATGTTAAAGGCAAAACTACAGGAGTGCAGTATGAGGGAGGTGAGCTGGGAGCCACACCAGCCCTGCTCCTCAGTTTCCTGTGAGATCCAGGCCAAGGTAATTGGAATGCAAGTGAGGTAAAACTTGTGTATATTTTATATATTTATGTGTATAAATTATATATTTCATATGTGTGATATAATTATACATATATTTTGCTTCCAAGCTCGTTTTAATCCCTTGCTTTTTTGTTTGTTCTAAAGAGATATATATACTTATCCTCATAAAGGATGTGAGTCACTGGATATGTCGAGTTTTTTGTGGCTCAGGAAGGTTTTTTAAACTTCTATGAGATAATTGGCACAGTAGTTTACTTGGCTAAATCAGAGGGACATTTTCAAAGACTCAAATGGCAATGAAGCGCCTAACTCTCGTTGGCATTCAGAGTCTGCTGTCCTTAATCACTGCTGTACTTTGGAAATCAGAAAGCTGTCACAACCGCACTGTGGTCTCCTCTGTACTCTGTGCAATAAAGGATACCACCTTTACATTTGGTCTTAAAAAGGAAAAGGCCCTTTTAATTTGGGCCGGGAAATGCAGTTCACTTGCTGCCTGACCTCCGTGACTGCTTAAGTCATGACCAGGAATTGCCAGCAGCAGCCAAGGGCTGGTTCATGGTGCTGCAGAGCAGCACATGGACAAGCCACAAGCAACTTTCTCTTGGGGGTCAGCCTTGTTGATGGCTACTGTTCTCCCTCATTTACCATTCCATTTAAGCCTTGCAAAAGCCCAACAGGTGTGTTCCACACTTGGGCTTCTAAGTCCTGAGTGGAAACAGTGGATGCTCAGCTCTGGGCTGTGCCAAAAATGCCTGTTTGTCCTTCAGCCCACAGGCCCACAGCTCACAGAAGCTGGAAGCAAGACACTCAAAAGTCATTGTGTTTCCTGAATGTCCTTCCTTTGCTCTCCTGCTGGTGCCACCACATTTCTGGACTGCATCAGCCCAGCGAGCAATGCTGGGGCTCTGTAGAAGGTGGGGACTGCAGGGAGCCTGTGAAGTGCCCAAGGATGGCAATGTCTCTCAGTTACAGCATCTTGGGAGCGGGACAGGAAAATGACATGCTGGTTTGCTCAACTGCCATGCTACAAAACAAGTAATGGTTTAGTGTCACTTCACCCAGCCAGATGCAAAATCCTCCTCTGTCCTTCTCAGAAGGGTGCACTGCCCATTTCATTCAACCCAGAGCATCCCTCCAACCTCAGATCAGCATGGACAAGAAGACTTTATATTCAAGAACTAGTCAAAAATCCACCACCACCACCCATCAAAAAAAAAAAAAAAAAAAAAAAAAAAAAAAAGTTCAGCATAGTTTAATGAGACTGCTGGTAGGGTCAGTGGAGTCTCCACACAGCCAGGCCCTCAGGTCTCCTCACCAGCATGTGCAAGCCAAAGGTCAGGTCCTCCACAAAGGAGACCTTCTCAAAGAGACGTTCCAGATGCGCAGTTCATGTCAGGATCCTGTTTCAGGCTCCCCAGCATTTCTCACCCACTTTATTTCCCTATCCTCCTCCCTGCTGCCTTAACCACTGGCTTCCCCTCTATATTTGGACTTCAGTAAAACAAGAATTTTCAGTTGAATCGTAAATTCATCAGGTATGTGAATTTGGTCACCCTGAAATTATTAGCTAGTCTGGGTCAGATATGTCAAATAGTTTGGGCTGGAAACTATGTGTGCAAGGATGGACAGGGGTAGAGCTGCTTCACACTTGAGGTAGGCAACCTGCAGGACATGGATGGTGGCCACACACTCACCCTCTTTCTCTCAGAGCTTTTTTGGAGCTTTTAAAAGTAGAACAGGTCCCATAGGGGACCAGGAAGCCATTGCAGCATTTCCAGAGTCTAGGATCAAGTAAAGGGTGGAATGGTGCACCTCCCACCCACCAGGTGAGGCTGGTTAGCGAGCAAACCTTCATATTGGAAGAGCTCTAGTTCCTACAACAAGCTTTAAAAGCCACGCAGGGAGCAGGAGAAGCAGAAGCGTCCCTGGGAAGCAAGGGCAGGAGTCCAGGTCCCATGCTCCCACCCCTGCTCCAGAGAGAGCTCATTGTTGACATGAGAGGGTGCTCCCTTTTCAGCACTTTCAGATCACTGTCAATTAACAGAAAACTCAAAGCTACCAAGAGAAGGCATAAGAAGAATATAAAATCACCTAGCTAATAAGCACATTGTGAAGTTTCACCAGAAAAATAGGATTGGTGACATCAGGAGCTGGCCCTTACCTCTGCAGCAGCCTTCCCCAGACCTCACTGATTATCACTGTAATGTCAGGTGCTGATGTGTAGGCAGGTTCACAAAACCACCCAGGGCTTGCCAGCTGGGTAGACCAGCCCCAAGGCAGGGAAAGCTGCCTCCTGCAGACATCTGTGGTCTGGCTGGCAAGAAGGCAAAGGCTCCAAAGCAGGCTGGTGTCTTTTCTTGCTAATCTGAGACCTTCAACAGATGTGGCTTCAACACAAGCAAAGCCAGTGCTCTCCCCAGAAGCTCACACTGCTCACACCACTGTCACTTAAGCCAAATCAAGTCCAATACACAGCTTTGGGGGTACCTGTGAAGGGTCTCATTTTATTCTCTAAAGGAAGAGAAAAGGGTTAAGACAACCTTTTCTGGAAGGAGCAGTAGTGTTGTCTTTACCCAGTATTCCTGACACAAGGAAGAGATTTTGGACCTGGCCAATGTTGGCTTCTTTTGTAAGACCTTGATCTGCTCCTTTTCTGCTGATGGCACCAGTAGGAGAGCTTCAATGCCCTGTGTCTGGGCTGCGGGAGCTGGGAGAAAGTTACTGGCTGACAAGGAAAAATGCTGAAACCCACAGAAAAACTAACTGAAGATACAGGGAGAAGAGGCACATTTTGCTAATTTATTTTATACATTGCAACAGCTGTGCTTACATGAAAAGGGTCATTAACTGAAGATGCACAGAGTATCAGCATGTCTACTGAGACTTTGCACAATTTAGGAGATCACTGTGGAGTACAATGCAGTATCATTTAAAATTCACAAACAAATCCTATAAAATACCTTTGTAGGTATTTTAATGGCCCAAAACAAGTACTGTGTACAATTCAATAGATGCAATTTTTTCTTTTTACTAAATTTCATATGTAAAAATCAATCTGTTCTTTTTAAAAACAGAGACTTTTTTTTACTACGCTATTTTAAAAGAATAAAGACAGCTCCCACTGAGATGTCTGTTTAAAAGTTCAGTACATTCTGCTGCCTTATTTTATCTAGCAATGATGAACTAAAAGAACACTGAAAATTCAATCACGATGGCAATAATATTTGAAAAGGCTATAAAAAAAGAATGATTTAGATGGTAAGAAACATCTTTGCTGAAATTCCAAACTCAGTATTTCTGTTTCATTACATGAAAAATAATCTGGGCCCTATGCAGAAAACGTGTTCGGTATACCACTTTGACGGAAACAAAACAGCCTTTTAAAAGCGTGGTGAAATGAAAGGTGATTTTTTAAAACACACAGGTATTTACACAGAACCATTTACTCAACATTAGGAATCATGCCATTCCCTCTCTATAGTTTAGCCATCTCTTGAATAGTTTGCATAAGTATGCATTTATTTACTAATCTTCAAAGAGTCCCCATTTTTCCTAGCTTTCCACTGTAGTCATTAGAGGTCACAACCCTGTAGGAAATATGGGCTGCCATGGTAACACAAAATGTCTGCTACAGGCTTAGTGTAATTCCTCCCTAATAGAAAAACAACAGCAGCAAATCCTGCCTTTGATAAATGGGCTTATACGTTGTAAGAAGCTGCTACCTAGAAAGGTGTCTATCACTTCAAAACAGCTCTAAATGAAATAAACGTTATAAAAAGGGCAATAGCAAACTCATATGCTCAACATGATTAAAAATATATATATCTATGCTACTAGCATACACAAAGGAGAATGCTGAATTAATCTGCCATACCGATCTGCAGCCGCTCGTTAAATACAGCTCGGTGAGGTGGGCAAAGTTTGCAGCGTGTCGTGCACAGACCCTCAAAGCAATCCCGGCTATACTCAACAACAAGTGTCTGCTAAGCACTTCTAACAGGGTTCCTGGCAAACCTTTCCAATAACAAGGAAAAAGCTGCATTTCCATATGTCTGAAAAAGCAGAAGTCAGAGGGAGACCGTCACCTCTCTGATTGCAGCAAGGTACCCGGCCTTCCCCTCTTGGAAATTCCTGTGGAAAAAAATGCATCTGGTTCCAATAGATAACTGGAGTTTGGGAGTGAAGAAAGAAAGAAAGAAAAAAAAAAGAAAGAAAGAAAAAAAAAAAAGCTCTGTTTGATCTGATGGTCCATGGGCACTGCTGGCATTTTGGAGAAATGCCCTGTCTGCTGCTCCTAGAAGCTCCTGCCTCTGCGAGCCCTTCTCCTGCATGAAAGACCAGGTTGCTTTCATGCACTGAATTTTCCTAAGAACATGTTTTTCATGCCGATTTCTGAAACTCCTTAGTCTTTTCCAAATATCCTGTGACTGGTGAGGGGGTACCCCTGCTCGCTGCCCTGCACTGCCACTGGGGTGCCACTCGGAGCACGCACACCATGTGTATGCCTGCGGCCATGCAGAGCCTCCCCCAGTCAAATCCTGTTTCTCGTTGTCTTTTGTTTACATTCCTCCAGACAGCTTTCAATCCAGAGAGCAGCAGTCATATCTCCACCAACCCAAGTTAATTTTTCTATTAAGTTATGCATTACATCTACTCCATTCCATGCCTCTGCTCTACCTATGCCATTAACTTTGCTCTTCTGCTTTTTAAAAATGAGCTTAATTTTGCTTCACAAAACATGGCTTCTCTAAACATGAGAAGTGAACAGCTGCAAATTCCCATCACTGGGTCTGCCACAGCCCATGGCTGAGGATTCACTGCTGCTGGCAGGCGTGTTACTTATGGACAAGCTCCCCACTCCAGTGGCAAGTTCCTGGGGCAGCTGGAAAACAGCCCTGAACCTACTGCAAGCCTTTGGGCTTGGATATAACCTGCAGAAGAGAGCAAAACTCCACTTATCGAGCTAGCTACTGTCCCATGCTTTTTGCAGCATGTTGCCAGCTCCTTATGCAAAGAAATTCCAGAAATCTTTCTGTTTGCAGCCTTTTTGTTTCCCTCTGCTGAAGCAGCAGTTATTTTTCTTCTTTTCCTCCTCCACCATCACTTTGCAGCTTTAAACATCTGAGGAAGATTCAGATTTGCCTCTTCTTTCCTCCCTGTCTGGTTCTCTGGGTCATGAGATGCTCTATTCTTTCACCCTGTGGCCCCAAAAAAGACACTTAGAGCACAATTAAAACCTGTGGGTGTTAATGCATCTTCTCTTGCATTAGTCCAAAAAGGCAGCTTGGTCTGGAAAGCTCTGCTCTGCCTACAGTACTGACCCCAGATACTGCTACCCTAATGTGGCAGTTGAGAAACAAGTCCTTTTCTACCCACCTCTGTTACCACCACCATTAAACCTAGGAACCAAAATGGGTGCCCACCCAAACCCCAGCTCAGACAAGTCTCACTACACATGAGGGGTGGCATGCCCCTGGACTGTCCCTGGCCAAGAGAACTGAGTGAGCCTGTGGCACCCGCAACAGGAATTGAGGGATGTCCCCAGACACAGCGCTCTGGGCAGCGTTCACACGTCCCCACATCGCTCCCATACTCTCTCTCTGGCTGCTTTCTCCTGCTAAGGGCACAAGTCCTCTTCGGCACCTCCCCATGCTGTGCTCAGACGCAAGTGGCACCCACAGCACAGCACCAAGCTCTGGGTTAGAGCCTGCTGCTTCCAGCATTGCCATCATAGCCAGACATTTACCTGTCCTACCAATTTACCAAGAGAAACCCCTTACAACAGCTGTGCAGTAATGACACACAGCAAGAACAAAGCCACAACACTATTTTCCTCTAGTAAGTCATCTGCAGGGCTGCTCTGGCCACCACCATCATCCTCCCCATTTTCTCCAGAAATCCCCAGAAGCAGCAGCAGCAGCGACAAGCACCACCAGCAGTGCCCAGCTGGGTGTGTGAAGCAGCCAGAGCTGCTCACTTTGGAGCTCACCAAAGCCTCTCCGCTGCTTGGAGAGAGCCCCACAGGTTGAAAGGAGCTCTTACTCTGCATGAGTCCATGCACAAGCAGTGGCCCCAGCGGTTTTGGGCAGACTAGCAACATTATGGCACATCTGGGATCTTTCCGGCTGCCCTAGCATTAAAGAGTTTTCACTGAAACTCTCAAAATTGTTCCCTATAGATGGGGCCAGCTCAGCCCCCCACCTCTCACAGCAGCAGTACTGGAGAATTTCTCCTCCACCCCATTGAACACAACAGTGTGAGGGATTTGCCAGGGTGCATCTCATCTCGTACCACCACCAAGTTCTCCCCTGGGAGGCTCTGGGAAGAGAAGTAGGGCATTTCAGCACTCCGCACCATTTGTTTACATATTACCCTCTGAAATAGGAAGGTCTGGAGCAAATTTCACCAGCATAATTTATTCTGCACCATTGATGAAAATAACTACGCTTCTGTACCACCTCAGCTCACAGCCCACGGGAGCTCCCGCAATGCCAAGCAGCTCGCAGCTGGCTCCCAGCACCGCATCCACACTCCAGCAGCTGGAGTCACCCTGAGGGTTCGAGGCAACCCACCAGGGACCCCAGGTCTGGAACCCTCCAGCTAGGAGGTTTGATTACACCCACAGCCAATGTAGCGTGGGTAAAGTGTGAGGGAACACAACAGCATCCAAATCCCTTCCACGAATTCCTCCTGCATGGCACAGCACTGCCATGCAGCTAAATGTCCCCACGCAGTGCAAACAAGTGAGGCAGGCAACTGCTGTCAAGAGGAAGGCTGCTGCCTCTCAAAACATGCTCCAATAATTTATTTTGACAAGTGTAGCTTGGTTTTAATCATTGATAATTCTTCCAAGCAAAGAGTCTTTGGGTAAGTGTGCTGTAGTCTACTTTGTAAAAGTAATGACGTTAGAGTAATATGAGGTCTCGCTGCAACGTTCTGCTATTAATCAGTGGTAATAAATGTGGAGAAATCGCTGTTTTGTGTGTGTAAATTGTGGAATTTGCAGATAAGCAGAGTGTAAACAAGCAAGGTTTGGTGTAGATGAGGTACTTCCACTTTGTGCCAAGAACAGATAATAGCAAAGTATCTGACCCGCTTTATTGTATTTTCTGATCATACATTCATTAGTCGGGCTGTTTGGACTTTGCCGTTACAACAAAGAGATCAGCTGCTCCCTGGAGAACAGTCCCTGTGTTTTATAGCCACTGAGGAAATGGAGAGGAAATCACTGCATTTTGGGCAACCAGAATGAAGTATGTCATACCCAAAGCATGGTTACGTCCAGACAAGCCATGTTCCTTAGAGTATCACAATGGTCATTCATTTCTATGTGTTTGCCACTGTTTCTTACCAGCCAGTCCCCACCCCAACATGCAGACAAAGCCTCCTGCAGGGCACACGCCATTCAGGGCACACAACATGCAACCGTGTCAGGATGCCCACAGCCCTCCAGAAAGCATGGTTGTGGTCATGCAAACGGCCACACGTGCACAGGACGACCCCTCGCTGTGCTATGAGCATCGCTCCCACGCACCGGTACAGCCACCCTGCAGCTCCAGTAGTACAAGAGGTTGTGTCCATCCCTGTCCACCTCCTGGCAGCCCCTCCAGCACCTCCATCACACCCGAGGGCTGCATTGAGTTCAAACAACACAAGCACATTGGCCTGTTTAAGCAGCTACATTCACATCCAGCAAGGGAACGGCAATTCTGTCACTGAGGAAATAGGACATTTTTGCAATATTTACTACAAAAAAAAAAACAACAAAAAAAAAAAAAACAAAAAAAAAAAACATGCATGACTTGGCTCACCCGGGAGCTGTTGGCTTCTGAGAGGCCGCTTCCTACTCCCAGGTTTGCCCCGGGGCACCCAAGTCAGGAAGGCAGGCTGGGAGGCACCGAACCTGCGGCCCTGGGTGCGGAAAGCCTGACCTGAGCATCTCTCAGTACCACCAGCCAGACCCCATTGCAATGAAGATCTTAGGGCCGCATCCGTGCCCGTCACCTCCAGCATCAGCGCACCTCCAGCATCAGGGGACAGGTCACCACCACCACATCTTGAAATTGAACACACAGCTTTTTTATTTTGATGTTTCAAAATGAAAGCAACAGTGAAAAATTTTGCTGAATTTTTATCCACAATTTTGAAGGCTGCTGTACCAAGTCGTTACTTTAAATCTCCATCTTTGTCAATGCAAATGATATCTCATTGACATCAAAATATCTGGAGAACTCTAGCTGACATTCCTGTTTGTAAGCGTGTTTGGGGAGCATTTATACATTTATTTGCCTGGAAGAAATATGGTTTTAACTGACTCTCTAGTCACTTGCTTTTCAGAAGGCATTATCAAAACACTGGGCAGGAACCTCAGCGCACAGCTCTGAAGGCACCAGAGCAGATTTTTTGCTGTAGGAACTGATCTCATGTATCAAATCAGCCCTGCGTGCAACAGTCCAAGTCACTGCCATGCCATTTCTATTTCCTTGAGTTGCTTTATCCTTTGGGGAGCCGGGGGAAAAGGGCCACTTTCTAAACGAACAATATGAGAGCCTGGCCACAAAAGGCTCCTCCCAGTGTAAGTTATTTCGCCTGGGAAAGCCCTTTTTCCAGCAAGGGAGTTTCAGGGGAGAGGCGGGTTCCTCCTCGAGCAAGAGAAGGCCATCCTGGGCACGGGGGCTTCTGTAGCCATTGGGGTGGGAGCCCCCAGCCCACCCCAGGGCAGAGCATCCCGTCTGCATGGCAGGGAACCCAGCGGCTGCAGGGAGCATCCGCAGGGAGCAGCCCCTTCCCCGCGCTGCTGATTTCCGACACAAAAGGGAAAAGCGCAGCCTCACGTCAAGCTCTTTTAAACTGAAAGTGAGGGTTTGGTGGTAAAAATCACTCGCTTCCAGGCCCTTTGGTCCCATTTTCCTTCTTGGGGGGCGGGGGGGGTCAATCTAAAATTTCTTTTCGACCCTCAAAGGACATTTACTAGTTTTGCTATGAGATGGCAGAGAGCATTTTCTCGCCCTGAAATCCAACCAGTTTGCTATGACTACTGCTTCACAGTGCCAAAAAGAGGGGAAAAAAATCACCTGTAAAGAATTAGGTAACGGAGTGTGAAAGGTCTCTGCCATTCAGGAAATACTTCCCGCTGGATTTAATTACAGTTTGCAACTAAACTCCCCCCTTTTTTTGAACTTCAGACATACAATAACATGACATTTATTGAATGTGCTAGCTATTGCAGCCGCAGTGATAGTAAAAAGCCCGGAGAACTGCGTTGTTTACAATCAACTTTTAAAATATACTTTATACACAAGATTAATTAGAGTTTTATGGAGAAAGCACATTTTATCCGTCTGCATTACAAAGTACCAATTACTGAAAGAAGAGCATTTACAGTCGGCAGCAAGCCGTGCTGGAGACCTGCTCCGGTCCTCTCGCCACGCTCACGGCATCACTGCAAAACCTCTCCCCAGCCCCATCCTCGGGGCACACACAAACTGCCCGTGCCCTCTCCCTTCACAGCCTCCACAGATATTGGCTTCGTGATAATGTTCCCCTCACATTTGGTCTAAATTGGGCATTTTCCCTCAGTATCTCAGCTAAGATGAGCGGTCCCGATACAACAGTATTAAATGTCAAAAGAGCAAAAAAACAACGTGCAAAGCCAGTGCAACTCTGCATTTAATTTAGACAGCGTCAAAGCAAGGAGCAGAATGGAACGGCATTTTTTCCTTTCACACATTTTTGTAAAACCACTGAATCCAGCTCATATTTGAGGCTCCTGTCCTAACTACCCTGCTAGAACCCATTTCTTCCCTTAGCCTGTATCAATATTAGGTAATCAGCAGTGAGCAAAACAATATAACGATATCTGCCTACATTTGAGTCGCTAATTATATGTGGCAACATTATAACTGTTCCTCTGTTGTGCATTTAATTTGCCCACTTTGGAATAAGACATTAGTATTTTATTTCTAAATGTGTTGATTAAATTGTGTCTCTCCACTTCTGCAGCCAGAAATACAGATGATTTCCTCTCTGTGTAGGTAATGAGGCATCCAACGCACTGGAATTCATTTAAAATTTTGTATTCCATCATAATTATCTCCAGTTGTTGTGCATAATAAAACAATTTGTTATAGATCCAATACTGTATGTGCAGATACATCGAGCTGGTACCAAGTGTGTCACTTAAACTCACAAAAGGGAGTAAAACTCAGAGTCAGACGCAAATCTGCTCCGCAGAAGGTGTATCCTGTCGGTGCTCCTGTGTAATTTACAGGGTCTGCCAACATTTAGGAGTCTCTGGCTTGACTTTTTTTTTTAAAACAACAACAACAACAACAACACACTTTTATGAGCTGAAGAACAGAAGCAGGGTCATTTGAGAGATTAAGTTTCCTTTCTGTGCTAACATTAGGGAGACAGAGAGACACAGCAAATGAGTGCTGTGCCGTACCCTGAAAATTAAAATACAGCTGGATTGCTACTCTAATGATGTGCTTTCCCAGCTCTTTAAAGGTTCACAGCCTCCCAATGTACAGCCACAGGCATAGAGAACCGGTACTCTCAGTATTTAACCAAAAAGGGGGGGGGGGGGGGGAGGTTGAAATTGTTTGCGGCAGCTTGGCTTTTCGCTTGTTGGTTTGCTTTTTAACAAAACAAAAACTTGCCCCCGTTCTTACAGAGCATACTAGAAACCAGCAGTAAATTTACTCACTGCAATGAAGCTGAATTCAGTGAAATTGCAATTACAGTAAAGTAGCACAAAGGTAGAATTTTTCCCCCTCTCCAGTGCTGCAAGGAATGGAATTCTGGCAGCAACTTAGTACGAAGTGCAGAGTCCAAGCAGCAGCACAGGTCCCCACTGTCCTTGTAACGCACACACGTGGAATAAGAAAAACTAAAACAAAGTCTGAGGTATTTGCAATAGCCAATTTTCAAATATTTTTTTCCACATAGTTTATAGATGTAAATCAAGGGGGGCAATCTGCTCTTAAATTCTGCCCACATATTTTATACATGTGCACTTTGAATTAATCTGAGTTGCATGGGAGTGAAAGAGGTCATGTTTGTCTCTTGGTGTCTGAAATGGAAAAAGAAAACCTATTTCTGCATTTACAGCAAATACCCAGGGCAGAACTGAGAATGCTTTTCTTGTATTTTTTTTTTCCTATCCACTTTCCTGAATATATATATATATATATATATATTTTCAAGTTACAAGACACACTATTCTAAAGCAAAATGCTATTCATCACAGAAATGGAATTTAACCTGATAAATCAGCTTTCAGCAGATAGTGATTGAAGTGCTTCGTGTTCACATTTGAACGGTTTTTCTTTACCTTCACATTCTTGTTAACTGGTTTAATAAATTCTGACAGACCTTTAAAACCTGATAGCAGTTGTTCAGCCCAGATTTACGATTTGCCAAACAGCACAGCAGAATGTACCCTCACAGGGTTTTAGTGCTTTCAAGATGAGGACTTTTCTTTTTTTATTTGTATCAAAAGAAAAGCTAAAATCTAACGCTTGTAGTGAATATTTTTCAAAGTAAACTGAAGAGACAGGAGGAAACCAATTAAAGTTTCAGAAATTATTTTTTACAAGTTAGCTTGAAAAGCTAAATTAGAATAATACAATAATAGCAGGCTCAAAATATGGAGTAAATTAAAATTGTAACAAAACCTGAAGAGGAAAACTGAGTATTCAATAAATTACTATTTCAACTAAATTACTCAAAATAGTTTACTGCATTTCAAGTCTCTCCTCTTTCTCCACTCTCTCATAAACCACTTGCAACCTAAACAGAAACTACTTCTCATTTCTTGTGAGGGATGGGATCAAAATGCCATTTCTTAAATCACAGAACAAAAATGGGTTAGTGCACTGCTGTTTCGAAGGTGGTGTTAATAAATGGTGGGCACGTAAGATAACAGTATCCTTTTGTGAGCAAATCATGAGATATCAAAGTGAGAGCCACATTTTAAAATACCAAGAGCGTTATATTTAAAAAATAAATTTCACAACTTTGTATGAATTGTTCTATTTAGGTAACTGCTACATTTAGCATTACTGCTGAAATCTAAAATAGATATGTAGGGTTTTTTTTGTTGTTGTTGTTGTTTTAAATTGAGATCCATAGAAAATAGAAACTAATTAGCCACATGTATCAAAGTTATTAATGTAACCTAAGCTATTCAGTTGCCTTGCATTATATAATATATGAGCCAATAAATAAGGTACCATAACAAAACTAAAAATAAGGCTTAGGTCTCAGTACAAATTAAACTATAAAACATTATATTCAGTGCTTGAAAACATCACATCTTTCATTTTTAGATTATAATTTAAAAGCCAATAAAGGTGGTTTTATAAAATAAGGAAAACAAACTTGTTCCAGTTTGGTGTGAAAAATAATTGCATCTGACAATTTTATGAAAGGATTTTGTACTAGCACAACTACAAAGGTGCAAATAAAAATCAGTGATTACAAAATAGCTATAATCATCTGTCGGGCAGTTTGTGTGTTAGATGCTTGTAAAAATTTGAGATTATAAACATACAGCATACACCATAAAATACTGCATAATCAACAGAAAAAAAAATAAAAATAAAAATAAAAAAAATTGAGAACGCAATTGCTCCACACACTTCCTATGTCACATTAATTCACACCAAGAATGCTTTTAACCAAATCTGTCTACAGGATGAGGACTGAAAATTAATGAAATGTGTTGGTTCTGTTCTTTCGTTCTCCTCTCACAGTTGTGGGAGAACAGACGCATCGATGTCCCATTATTCACAGGGCAGAATTTCTTCAAATGTCTCTGCCTTGTCCTGACCACAAAGCTTTGCTGAACAAGCCAGAAATTAGGCTGTTTGCAATAAAATCTGCCTCTCCAAATGGAGAGAGCAGGGTAACACCACCCATACCTGTGCCCTCCATCTCTCATCTCACACCCAGACAAGGAGAAATCCTCTTACACCGAGTTACGTGGGTGAGTGAAACCAAAAGAAAACAACAAACTTGTGTTTAAAAGTGGCAGCAGAGGAGAGCTTTGAATTATACAGAAAAGGCAGATAATGCTTTAAAAACTTGTACTACTATATTAGTATTTTCCTTTTTTTTTCTTTAAAGCATTGCTCCTGGATTAAGAAAGCACACACAGCCGAAATGTACATTTAGAAACTCTCAAGATCTTAAACTAACAACAAATGTTAACAAAACCAAAAACAAACAAACAAACAAACAAGACGAAGAGAAATCCCCAGAGCAGCTCCCTAATTGCATCAAAGTGTCATAGTGTCATAGTGAAAGTGCTGGAAATTCATGTACACTTCCAGAAGAGAGGTTTTTTGTTTGTTTGTTTTTTAAACTTAGTAACTGTGCTAAGTGAGAAATCTATAACAGAAACCAATCCAGTTTATATAGGTAAACTACCAAAACCAGCATCACTTTTTTTTTTTTTTAATACCCTGGTGCCCCCTTTTGGTCTACACAGTTCAAGGCATTTTCACATTTCAAAATTTAATCATAAAAATACAGTAACTTCACACTGGTGAGATCTCAATCAAAAGCCTTGCAGCTACTGCACCTATGGTGACGGTCCCCTATAGCCGGTTATCGATCTATCCCATGTGAACACACACAAGTAGCAGCTGAGGTCAAAGGAGGTGCTGATTTCCATTAGAAAAATTGCCCCAATCTGGCTTTATACAGTTATCTTGATAGCCTAGATGGGAGGAAAAAAAAAAAGAAAAAAGAAAAAAAATAGACCCATTCATTACCTTTGCTACAGTACACTCAATGGGGGAAGGCTGCGGCTGGTTTGCGGCTGGTGACTTTGCCTTGCTACGTTTGTGCATGCAAAACTGAGGAGAGGAAGGCTCCCAAGGTGGTGGGAGCCTTTGCTCAGGTCCAGGTTCTCAGCAGACAGCGTGCCCAGAGCATCGCTGCGGTGCACGCACCGAAACCTTGCCCAGGGTGCTTTAAGGAGAAGGAAGCAAAGTTTGATTTATATTAATTAGACCAAAAAAAAAAAAAAATCTCATCCTGATGATTTTCATATTGCAGCACTAGTAATTATGCCACAGAAACAAGATCTTTCCACGTTCAACATCACTGTGTGAAGACGAGCTTATTTCCAGCAGGGATATTGAGTCCTGCCATCTGAAGGGCCAATGAAGTGTGAAGTACAGTATAGTTTTAGACTCAATTGAAAGGAAAAAGCTTGACTACTAGTTCATAGCATGACAACTTTCATGGATTAGCTCAGACCCTATTCTACTCCTTGAAAGGGTATCACAGCATGAAGACAGTTTTCAATGCACTAAACTTTAATAGCTGAGTGGGGGAGCCAAAGCTTCCTTTTGGTCTCTATAGAAACAGTATAGCCAAAATTTGAGGCAAAATTAAGATTCTTGGGTTTCAGTCCTGTATTTACCCTCCAAGATCCCTATTCACAAAAAGTCTTCAGACTTTATATACATATATAATTGTATAGATAATTACAGATGTGCTCACATCTGCCACTTTTCCAGGGGAAGATGAAGCAAGTTAAGCCCCAATAACTAATTCCCCAGAGCCCCTCCACTGCTTTCCTGTTTCTCCCAGCCCCAGGAGGACACAGTGGGTGCCCATGGAGGCATCACCACGCTCGTAGGCGTCTTCCTCCCGCCCCAGCTGCAGCGCTGCATGCCCCACATGCCCCCTGTGAGAGCCCCCCGCTCCCATCTCTCTCTGAAAGCCTCAGGCGTTCTTTAGACGCTGGCTCCCCAAGCAGCTCGCTGGGGAACACCCTGTTTTGCTGGCTGATGACCAGCGCTGAGCCCCGTGCCCTGCCTCAGGAGGGGATGGAAGCCTCACCTGCAAAGAGCAGCACCAAGCAAGTGATAGTGATCGACCCAGCAGAAGCTACCCACTTGCTTTCTAAGAGTGCTCCCTTTCATTAAGGAAACAAATACTGGCAAGGGGGGAAAACACACTCCCACAAGAAACTCTTCCCCAGCCACTGGACCGCATGGACAGGAGCCCAGCCAACATCAGCCCGCCCGCAAAGAAACCATGTGAGCTTCTCTGCAGCATTAACCTCGGCTCTTGTTTCACACTTGACTGTGCACGGTTACCAGCCCTTGCTAACTACAGCTCCCAGTAGACACCATTCCTGTACACCAACACATGCACAAATACAGTTTTCTCTTCCCACCTCCTTTTTGCAGTCCTTTAACCTGCCCTAATTCTGTTTCTCTGGCTTCAAACCAAAATAAAATGGCAACAGGCAAAGCATTCTGCAACCGCTCACAATTCAAAGAGGGAGATGGAGGAGGGCCGCACTGGGAGCAAGCACCCCAGGACACACACAGGGAAGCAGCAAGGGACATTACCTGCACACGCCCGCGCCGCATTTTCGCTTTTGACACCCGTGTCTGGGGCGATCTGGCTCCTCAGCAAACTTGGCCGGGCCACAGATGCCTCCCCCCTCCCCTCCCCGCAGCTGGGATGTATGGGTGCCTCCTATGGAGAGTCTACACTGCACTATAATGCTCCTACCCGCCCTTTGTGGAGCACTAATCCTGACACATCGGAGCCAGGAACTCACCATGCACAGCCAGGGAAGCAAATTTTTCCCCCTCCCTTTTGGAGGTTTGAAGTTAATCCAGCTCCGGGCAGCGTCTGATCACAGCATCCCCACAGTTGTAGACATGAATCCTTGTGCAGGCGGCAGCTTTCCAGCAGGATTTGCCCCGGCAGGTGCAGAGCAACTCAGCACCCTGGACCAGTTCTCCTTGGCCATGTGGGGGACCCAGGATCAGGCCAAGGCAGGGACATGCTGTGGGAACAGGCATCTGGCTGCAGGGCTTGCAGCTGGTCCACGTGAAGCAGAGGCACTGCCGGAGGTTCCCTGTCCCCACAGTTAAGGATGGCAAAGGACCTTTGTGATGCTACAGACCTTGGTGTCACCTCCAGGCCTTATCATGGCAACATCCCAGCAAGATTCAAGGCTCCCCATGAGTGCAAGGAAAGCCCAACATTGCCAATCATCACTCAGACAAGCATCCTCCAAACCCTTCCCCAAACTCACCCTACTGTGTGCATTTGCCAAAGATATTTTGCCAAAGCAGATTTCTGAATAAAAAGTTCTCCTACTCACAGAGAAGCAAGGGTTGTACATTATCCCCCTGACCCAGCATGGCTCAAAGCTGCCATACACCTTCTTGTCCTTCTCCATTCCAGAGAGTCGCAAAGTCCCAGGAGCAGCAGCTCCACCACCCTTGCAGCAGATGCTTTCCAGAGCTGCTCAATGCAAGCCTCCCCCTCCACCAGGAGCCTCCATCCAGCTGCTGCCAGAAGAAAAGTGAGGTCCTGGTGCCACAAAGAGCAGCAAAAATGAATAGACACTGAATAACCTTAAATCTGGGTCATGGCTATATCCCCCACAGAGCATGCCCTTCCATGGGATCACGTTACAGTTGAGCACATTGCTCCAGCTTCCCAAACATCCCATCTCTGTGGTCCAGAAAATGTTGATGGGCAACTAGCAGATGGACAAACTTTAGCACACGGACAAACTCTAGCACACATGAAAAAAAGCATCAGCACCATAGCTGTGTCATACACAAACTTGTTTTTCCCAGCTGGAGGAGGTGCCTTTGACCAGCCAGCCCACCCAGACACTTGCTATACAAAAGGCAACTGCGATACTGGACAGCTCAGCAGTAGGCATAGCCCTCACCTGCTTCAGCATTGAAGCGTGGCCTCTGAGGACATCTCCAGCTGCAGAAGTCTGGGCCAATGGCAGCAGATCTGGGGAAAAAATGTCCTTGGCACTCAGGGCCTCTTCTTGTCCCCTGGCAGAGGGGATGAAGTCCCTGTTGTGTCAGCATCAGCTAAATTGCTTTTGATGCTCAGACCCACTTGTGATTAGGACAGTAAGCAGAAATTACAGAGACGTGCTTATGGTTAAACACTTTCCTCTGTTGGATAAACACTGCCTACTTCTCTCTCTCTATTAGATACATCATCTCCAAAGCCCCAGAGTCTAATAATAACAATCCTGAACTGTTTTCCTTTGTGCAGTGCTCAGCTATGCAGTCAAAGTTTAAGCAACTTCCTTCCAAAAGGTTGGAGATGGCCATGGTATGCAGAGCAGCAGCGATGCACCCCCCAGGTCCTGCACCCCGCAGCCGCTCCCCGAGCAGCTCCAGCAACCCTGGCACTCCTCGGCCACCACTGCTCTGTGCACTGGGCAGCTGTGCCTGTTTGCCAGGAGAAGGCAGTGCCTCCGAGAAACCTCCAGGTCCCCAAGCCCCCATGCTTCACACGGGACAGAAAGTCCAAACTTCGGTCCATCTGCATGCATTGACAGCTCAATTGATGGCTGGCTCCTGCCACGGACAGTCACATGCATGCGGGCAGGCAGATTCAATGCTCCTATTTAAACCTGCTCCCGGAGACCTCAGGCCCTACATGTGTCACCGTGTTAGATGCCATTGATGCCGAGGCAGCTTCTTTGCAGGACGTCAAAGCATAATGGAGCAAACCCCTCATGTGTGAAGAGAAAGCCGTCCTTTTGCACCAAGGCATGCTCTCTATTCAGCCCGGGAGATTTTTTATGTTTGGAGTCGAACCAGACAGACGTCAGCACGGCCAAGCCCTACGGCCCTAGAGCAAAACAATGGGGACAATTAGGATGTACGGCTGCCACCCGGCCCCATCCCCATGGGACCTGGGGAAAGGAGAATTTGGGGATGGGCAGCAGGAGGTGGTTTCACCTCCCTGCAAACACCCAGCAGTGAAGGAGCTGCCCTGCTGGCAGTATCCCCTTCCCTGGCACAGTGGCACTGTGCACCAGAGCCCTGCCCAGAAGCGATGCTCCACATCCCTCAGTCGCTGAGCATGCGCTGTGCTGAGAAATAAAGATCTGCAGTTATCTGCCTGTGTGTCCAGCAGCACCGGCAAGTCTTTGGTGAGCTGTCACTCAGCCCAGGCAGCAGGGAAGGGTTTTCTGCTAAGGAGCAGAATTGCACAGGCAGCAATGAATAGTTTGGTGGCTTCTCCTGACCTCCAAACTTTTATCTGAACAAGCTTCCCATGCACAAACAGGCCCATCCCAGCCTGTGGGAAGCCCTGCGTGGGGACAGAAACAACCAAGCATGAGCAAAGTGGCACCGGCTGGCAGAAGAGATGCAATGGAGACCAGTAGATGCAATCACACTGCAGCAAGGCCAGCTTGGATGGGGCTTCTTCCCCACTCCCTGTGTCCCGCTGTACTGCCTCACACCAACCCCAGCCCCCAGCTAGTGTCGGTGCCATATCTTCCTTATGGCCCCAGCTCCATGGCACATCCCGGGCCAGCACCATGAGCCCTGAGCCATCTGCAAAGAGAACTCTGAGGAAGATATGAAACATCGTGGGAAGTCTCACCCAGCTTCAGCTCCTTCTCCTTATTCACCTGCAGACTCTTAAGTGGACACTAGTCTGATAATCCCCTTTTCCAAGGCACATCTGCCTTTCTATTCTCTCTGTTCAGGCTGTAGTTTAGCCTTCCCTCTTGAGGAATCATCTAAAGGATCTCTCACGCTTTTTGCTGCCCAATTTTTGCAGCAGTCTGGGCATAAACTGCTTGATAGACTCTGAAGGCTTGCCTTTGTTTCCCCAAAAGGTGCTATTTTGTTCACAAACACTCTGAGGAGCTCGGCAGTCTCTTTTCATCATTTCAAGACGAAAGCTGAAGCTTTTGAAATCCCTGTTTCATGTCACTACATTAGATACCTGAATTCTTCCCACATTTGAAGCCTGAGTCTGAATGTGAACTTACCCCAAAATCTCAAGTTTGCAATTTAAGCAATTTTCCTTGATGCATTATTTAAACATATATTTTAATTATTAATTGAGATGGCTTAGTACTGTCATTTAGTACCCAAACCCTGTACTGGGCTCAGTCCTCACCCGCAGCAGAGCAGAGCTACTCCCCAGCACGCTGCAGCCCTCCTTCCCCCTGCCCTCCACTCCTACCAAAAATGCTTCATTTTATTATTTCAACAAGCTCCTCTAATTCAAGTTCAGATAATTCAGCTAATGAAGTATTTAAACATTTCTGTACCCAAAACTAATCAGTTTACAGAACACCTGGAGAAAACAAAACGATAGTGTTGCACAAGGTGCTGCTTTGCAATGCATAGCTGGAGGAACGATTGTGCCATCTCTGTTACTTCTAAGGAAGAAGCTGTCACCTATTACTTTTCTTGACTTTATAAGAACTGGTAGGTCTTCTTCACAGATGTGTTGCCTGCTTTGTCTCTGTATCTCCCCACCTGTGTAGCTGCAGCTACTGATTCTCCAGGAGGGGACCAGAAATTTGACCTCACATGTCATCCAGCCAGGCCAGGACTCGCCCCTCACTCCAGGCTTAGCACTGCGTATCACTCATGGCAGACAGAAGAGCAAAGGCTGCGTCTGTTCCTGGCAACCCAGAGCTACAAAGGGAATTTAGGAACAGGACTGCAGCACAGGAGCAGCAGGGAGCAGCCCCGGAGAGGATCCAGGCACCAGGGTGCTCCCTGCTCTCCTTACACCTGCAGCTGGGGATTTTGACCACTCCGATCCAGGCTTTACACTGAATCTGGGGTGTTGGGTGTGGAGTTTTGGGGTGTCAGTAAACCACAGCAAAAGCGAGTTGCCCTACCCAAGCAAGGTGCCCAGAGGTAGCATCACCTCTGCTCTGTGAGGTCTCCTACACGCATCCCCACGGAGACCTCTGAGGGCTCAGTTAGAGCACCAGGAGACCCGTGACCACCCAGCAGCAACCCAGCCCCACCCCAGCACCGGCCGCTTGTTGGGCTCACACTGACAGCGGGGGGGCTGCGGGAACAACAAGCTTTGCTGCTGCCGGATGGCCCCAGAGGAGTCAACAGATTGATTTATCACCTCTGAGCTTTGAGTCCAAGTCATATGTTCCCCAAACCATAATTAACTGCCACGCTAAAAAAAATAATAAATTACACTAAACAAAAGCACATGGGCTGCCCTGATGTGATGTGCTTTGGGCGATTGCTCAGCACAGCATGAGGGCTGGGCCCCGCACACCGTGCACACTGACAAGTAGGGGCCATCAGCACCAAATTCACCCATCCCAAATCTCCTGCCTTTTGTTCTAGCACCCAGCTCCCTTGGGCAACTGGAGCGCCAACCACAGAGGCACACCAAGGGCACGGGGAAGTGTGATTTCCCTAGGTGATGGGCTAAACCAACCTCACAGATGGGTTTCCCCATCCATTAGGCTTATCCCATCCTAACGGGCACCTCAATCATGGCATTGCATGAGAGGATGCTGTTATCACTGCCTCTTCCTCTGCCCTTAGTCCCTGTCAGCCGCCCACATCCAGCTCTGCCCAGATATGATTTTCACACACACACGCCAAAAGTTAAGGCATTAATAGCGAAGATTTGCCCTGCCACAACCAGATGTTGCAAAGCACACAGCACCTAAGAAACTAGTAAATTAGCTTCACACAGCAAAACTGAATTTGGCTGCTTCTCCACAAAACCATGAAGATATTTATATATAATTTATCTTTCTAAGTTGTCATGTGGCAAAAGACCTCTTGCTGTGAGGCAAGCTTCTCTTCCTACTTAGAGAGAATTACGTGATTAAATAGAGACCTGAAAAGTTGTGAACAAGCATTGAAGAAGAAAAGGTTTCCTCTTAAAGCCTTAATGAAGTGGGTTCATTCCTCCTCCAACATCAACTTAGCCTTGTGTAGTTTGTTTTCACTCTGGTTAATCACTGACCAAAGCTGTAGTGCGGACCACCAGTTCCCAATAACCCATAAAAGGCAGATCAGAAGCTATTGTTCTTTTCTGTAGGGCTTAGCAGACAACAGCTGAATAAACCTGTTCAAAGTCAGAACAGTCAAGGAGGAACAGAAGCCCAGCCATCGGCTAGGGGGGGATCTTGAAAAGGAAATTCATTTATTATGACATAATTGATAGCGTGTGCAAACACAGACCTGATGCAATCTTAGGTAATTAAATATGGAGCAATTAATAGAAGATATAGAAGTAATGGTATTGCAAAGAGCAATTTGCAATTTGTACCCACTTGCTTCCTGCGGATGCAGACACCTGCCCAGTGCTCCTGGCATCCCGCTGCTGAGATTTTGGAAAAGTCCTTCCCTGGGAGGGGGGCAGAGATGAAGTGAGAACCGGACCTTCAGAAATTACAGCCTGTGAAACTGTTACAGCTGAAAGAGAGGCTAACAGGGCTGCAGTGTACAGGGGAGGGACGTGGGGAAGCTGCCAGTGTCAGAGCCATAGCAGAAGCACAGATGCAGCCTTTGATGGGAGGCACGTTTTGTCATCTTGGTTTATTTGGAGTCACTGTACTTGTGAATACACACCTCGGGTGCATTGGCCATAAAATGCATCTCTGGTGCCAAAGTGACCCAGCCCTTTCCTACCCCACCTACCCCAAAGGAAAGCTTCATTAAGAATCCTCAAGTAAAGCATCAGGATGGTGGTTTTGCTCCACATTCACTTCCACCCCTCCAAATGCAGTGGGTGGGTGGGTCTCTTGCCCTCGCCATCTCCTCCCATCCATGCAGAGGCTCATTCCCACACCACGCTCCCCGCCACCCACTCTGACCAGTGTCACCTCTGTCCCCAATGCCTGGGGAGCTGCTGACAGCTGGCACTGCCCTCACAGCACCCAGCAAGGCACCTGGTCTGGGGACGCCTCAGCCCCTACCTTCCCCACGCAGTGAAACTTCGAGCTGGGGATGCAGCATGCACGTGGGGCACCCCAGCTTCCAGCCCAAAGCAGACGGTGGGACCTGCTGCAGCGAGGACATTGGCGTGCTTTGGTCAGGGCTGGGGAGGGGGAATAGATGGGAAGGTTCAGAGAAAAACAGGAGTTGAAGCAGCTTTCCTCCCCTTTGCTTCCCCGAGTCAAAGCAAAAGAAGTGAAAAGCATTGGTAAAAATAAAGATTAGACTGATAAGCAGAGGCTGTTGAACAGCAGCAGTCTTTGGCTGAAAGAAGGATTTGTTGTTGCTGCTGGGAGGAGGGAGAGAGTGGGAGAGAGGGAAGGAGGGGGAGCTAGTGCTTGGCCAGGGCACCACAAACTAAGTTTTAGACATCATTTTCTA
>CM021734.1:7203039-7417644 GCA_011075105.1 Heteronetta atricapilla
ACTTCAAGCTCATCAGCTCCCACACAGCTCCTAACGTCTCTATGTAGGGACAGGCTACGATAAAACCACATGCTGAACACAGTGCCAAGTCCACCAGGATCCTGCAAGCAAGATGCAGCAGAGCCTAGGTGGAGGCAGGCACTGAGATTTCAGCTTTTATTGGGATAAAAGCATTTCTGATGGCATGGGGCCCCACACACAAAGAGCCAGACAAGTACTTGATAGTTTGAATGACTTCTTTAAGGTGGGAGGGGAAAAAACAAAATGAGCAAACAGCGAGCTGAGGCTGCAAGGAGGAAACTGCTCTGAGGCACAGGGCAGGCAGGGTGTGACTGCTTTGCCCCTGCCCTAAATAGTCTTGATCCAGCAGATAAGGGGACAATGCTATTTAAGTTCAAGTCAAAACAGCTTCTAAAGATGTCCCATTGCAAAGGCTCTGGTGGCCAGGTTGCTTGGGACAACCCATATACCTGTGGGATGCAAATTTCTCAGCGTCCCAGCAGAGCTGCTGGGTGACACGCAGACCTCTGGGGAATGGACATTTGTTGTTTCCCTCCCTCCAGGAGGCACAAAGCAAGTCTTTAAGCATGTGCCATTTCTGTTGAAGTCACACCCACTTGCAGCATGCAGTGATGCAATAAACAAATAAAGGTTTTGTAGAGTAGTAGATCCATGCCGTCAGAGGCTTAATCCCAAACCCTTCCTCTGCTCTAGCCATTTACATTCAAACTGTGTTACAGCTGCCAGGTTCCTGGTACCAGACACCCAGCCCAAAGCCACCGTGCTGGCGCTTCACCCAACCCTGCAGCAGAAAACACGGGAGGCTGCCATGTGTGGGAGGTGCTGGCAACCCCCTATCTCCCACCACTGGGGCAGAGCCCTGCCTGTGCCACCCCAAGGTGCTCAGCCTGGCCAGCAGAGATGGCACTCATCTTGGATTAGCCCAGCTGGCCACTGGTTGTCACTGTTGCACCATTAAAACCAAGCTGTGTCCAGTTTATCCCGGCTGTACGTAATGTAATCTTTCATGGCAGGAGCTCAAAAACATTCCTGGTGGCAGTCATGCTCTTTGGTCCTGATACAGCTTTGGTTTCTGTGTCTTGGCCCAATCCTGACACGCAATACCATTGCCACCAACAGGCACATTCTCCACAGCAGTGTCCATCTCACAGAGGCTCTGTCTGGCTCCTAAGGTTGCTCCTAACATAAGAAATCCTTGCACACGTGGTGGCAACAGTAAGCCTAAATCCTTCTGCTGAGAAAATCACCTGTCACTTTGTGAGCAGGAGCTGTCAGAGGACCAGCATCCCTGTGGGATGCACCAACATGGGCTTAGTTTTTAAGGAGCAGGGCATGAATGGAATGATTATCATCCATTTAAAACAAATGAAAACAATTGCTTGCAGTCCTTAAGGTTCTCTATGGAGAGCCTTAGGCTCAGCTCTCAGAAGCACTGCTGCATTACGTGCCATGATGAGACACAGTTATGCTCATGTTACTGTCCCAAAATTAACAGTTAACAGGTGCCTAAGAAGATAAATTCAAAGGGGATGATAATGACTAAGACTCACTATTCCTTCCACACGGTCTAAAACCCCAGTCTCTTAGAGGAGCCGGTAATTCTTATTTTAACTGCCGATTATGCTCTATCGTATTTTCCTCACATGCGCTGAACACAGGCAGTGTTTACCTTTTCAAAGACTCTCTAGGGGCTTTTTCTCCATTCATAGCAGATTCCTAACAGACTCTAAGGGACTCAGAGTAATAACTGTGCTGCTACAATGAAAATCAGTCTGCAAAGTGAGGTTTTAGTGTGTTTTTTTGTTGCTGTTGATTTTTCTTTTTAAACAGAAGTTACCTTTTCTTGCAGCTCTCTGCTTTGCTGAACTACAGAGTCCACAAGCAGCCTCCAAAAAGCAGGTAGGAGAGCTACACTAATCCCATTAAATAGTGAATATAGAAAAACTAAACACAGACTTTCCCCCCATTAAACTAGTCCATATAAAAAATAGGAATTTAAAAGAAGGGATAGAAAAACTAACCTATCAGATGTCAAACACATCAACCAAGTGCAAGATATTTGGTCTGAGATGTCTGGGGTCCAGCCTACTGGATTCTTAACACACCGGGTCAAGCAGATGCTCCCCTGACCCCAAGCACCACTAAACGGAGAGGGATATTTAAAGCTGTGCAAAGCAATAGCAGAGAAAAATAGGGCGAGATGAGTTAGACTGGAAAAAGAGAAAACAAGATGGCACAGAGATGGCTGCACACAAGAGAGTATGTACCATTAGGTGATGACACATTTGAAGGAAACACGCTGATGCTGTAATCCTAGCAGTCATTAGTGTGTCATTAAAACCATTCTTGCTCATCAAAGCACGATCACGTGCTTAGCAGCAACAAGGGGCTCACTTCCCCCTTGGTGGCCAGGATGCTTGAGCACACGCCAAGTTGTTCTGCTGCACGTGACCTCTACAATGGGGTTCTGGTATGGGATTTCTGCAGGGAAGGGCCCCCTTCAGTATCCAGGTAGGACAGAATCCTGTAAGTTTACCCAGAGTCTATGGAAGTTCTGATCCGTCATAAATGTACCTTTTTACTGGGATTTCCCAAGAAACCAAATCATCCTAGTGGCTTATCTCCTGGCTTTTTAATCCAGTATTCAAATCACATGCACACAAAATCATGTATAACTATCTAGATTAATAATGTAATCAAGTCTCATTTGGCCAAGATATCATCTTGCTTGTACTAATATTTGATTTCTATTACAAATTCCTCATGCTGTTAAAACCTTCCCCTCCAGACTAGTCCATAACATTTGCTGCTGAGGATGGAAGACACTAAACCCACACACAGAGGTAAATCTCATATAATTATTTAGTGCATTTATATCGATAGATCTGGTTTTACAGTAGGCCAAAACACTGGACTATATGCAAAATGAATCTGGCATAATTAAAATAGTGTTCTGGGCTTGTGTATTGTACACCTCTTTTACAGGCAGATGCCAAGGACCAGGAAGGTTTTCACATGGCAGCATCGCTGCTTGGCAGGCAGCTCATTAGCAACTGAGCACTTGTTTCTGCAATGCTGATGCAGCTACAAGTGTTGCATAAACTCCTAGTAGGTGATCTGGGCTTGATGCCACACACTTCTTTAGTAGCAGTTGTTTTTTTGGGCAAACAAATTTTACTCCTTTCATGTTCAAATATGAAACACTTTCATGCCATGTAAAATTATGTTAAAATGCCCAAACTTAAACACTGAAGTTTATTTTCAGCAGAGAGGCATCAGACATATATAGATAAAATAGAAGGATATTTCAGAGTTGTGTATCATAAACATTCATTGAAGTTGAGCAGAGTGGCTTTCACTGACTTCAGCAGACACTGGATGAGATCTTTGAAGATCAAAGGGTGCAATTATATCTTACTTGCTGTGAATCTGATTCTTAAGCAAATTATTATGATGGTCTCTTTTTGGAGAAAAGCTTGCTCTGAAAAAAAGAGAAGGGACAGCTTTAGGATTGAAGCCTGCAAGAAGGCCACAAAAGAATTGCTGCATCCCCCAAAAGACAACTGAGATACCTGTCAGTCTCCTTCAGACAGGGAAAATTTTGGTTTAGATGCCATATTGCGTCTAAATTCCAGAGACAATCAATAGAAGGGGACACTTGCCAAAGGAGAGGCCAGGTGACAGCTAAGAGCAGCCAGGTTTCCCAAGGACTGGAAGCACCAGCTGACATTCATGGTCTGAATCAGGCCGGGGTCACAGCAGGCCCCAAGGGTTCCTCTGCTCTTGCAGCCCAGCAGGAGGTACTGTGGGCCCTTGGTTTCTGCTTATTACCTGAATTGTGCACTCATTATGCTCACGTGAAGGGAGAAGGTCAACATGCAATTATGTAATTCATTAACTAACCACTTCCCAAAGTTTCCATTTATTGTGCATCATTCCGACACACCTTATATGCCAGGCGGCCCAAAGGCAGAGCTCACCGCCAGCAGGAGGCTGGGGATGCTGTGTCTGATAGATCCTGCAGAGTGGAATTACACAGCTGAGGTGCCTAGGTATGGCAAGGCATGGAAAAGACATGAACCTATGCAAATATCTTGCTTTGGACAGTGCTACATGCCTGCTGTGAGCTAGCAGATAAAAGAATGCACTCTTGCCCTCCAGCATTTGGGTGGCTCCAGACCAGCTGCCACCTCTTGCTTCCATGTGACCGTACAGCATCTCGGAATGGCTGTTTGGTGCAATGCCACAAAAATCCCTGACATCAGAGGTCTGAAGCAGCCCAGGACCTCAGGGACATTTTGAGGCTGGTCACAGCAGTATTGGTCTGAACTTTGGCTAAATTCAGCAAACCTAGTGTCTGGGTGTTAAGCTAAAATTTATCTGATCTTCTTGCTCTCTTTCCCTCCTCCTCACCTGTTTCCTCCCATTCCAAACCGACCTCCTCTCCCACCCCCCGGCCAATGCTGTCTGTCTGTCCCAAGCTGTCCCAGGGACACAACCGCAGCGCTGAGAGGGGCCGCAGCTTTTTGCTCAGACAACACTGTCACCAGCAGAGCTGAACAAGAACTGCAGCTTTAGCAACAGCAACCCCCACAGTACGCACAGACAAAGCCAGGGGCTTTAAGGAGCTTTAGGTGCTCCAATAGGAGCTTTTGCCCACCCCAGAGACACAAGTGCCATGGGGACCATGCCCTGCTGGGTCCCACCTGGGTACACAGTGCCACCTTCCTGTCTGGCACCCTGCCAGCCAGAGCCTGAGCCTCTCAGAAAACTCCTATTGCAACTAACCCATATCATTCAAAAAAATAATAATAATCCACAAGGAGTGTTATCAGACAACCCACAGGGTCACCCCTTACCTTACCCACACAGCAACAGCCAACTCCCTCCCCAGCGTGGCTGTGGATGAGCAAGTGTAAGGCACTGACAAACAGATCATATTAGGCAGGATTAGTTAATTAACATCTGTAAAGGCCTTTGGAGTTGACAAGGACCTACAGCTGCTACATGTTGCACTCCAATGGAGCTGGTCACTACATGGAAAGCCACCATGACATCTCCTGTCCTTTCCCAGGAGTAACCCACGTTGTGGCTAGGAGGACTTGGGGCACAGTACCATCCCTAGGCACAAGCCCTCACCCAGGTGCCCCCACAGCTGCTCAAAGCAGAGTAGGGAGGGCATGGCCCCAGAGATGCTGATTTTATCCATCAAGCCACCCCTTTACCCTATGTGCCTGCATCACTTGCGTGATATGCAATTCACCTGCACTGACAGCTGAGAGAAACTAATGAAATTTGCACTTCTAAAGCACTCTACATCCAGTCTGAATCTTCGTGCTTTAAGAAAAAAAGATGAAAACCTATTCGTGAAAAGCACTGCCACCCTCCCCTGCCCTGTGCAGGGCCCTTTGCCTTTGGTTTCCCACAGCCCTGCAGTCTCACTGTCACTTGCAGCTGGAAACACCTGAAGTGAAATAAAGCCTGAGTCTCTCCACATAAGTCATCAAAACCTGTGACTATCAAACCTTCTGGGAGGAATACAGACAGAAAAAGTCTCACCCTATTTCCTTGACTACTGGAAGTTGCTGCAATAGCACACCAATTGCTGTGCAACCCCCCCCCTCCCCACTCCGGGTGGCTGCAGGGGCAGCCACGGGCAGGAGCTGGGCCAGCTGCCTGCTTGACAGCCAGAGTTTAAACAGATAACACAACAAAGATTAGTATAATTAGCCCCAAAGTAAAGAGTTCCTGTTAAAGTGTGTTTTACTGCTGTGTGTCTGAACGCTTTTCTAGACCGAGCTCGCGAACCTCGCCGTTCCCCCCGTGGGAGCCCCCCAATTCGTGTGTATTCATTAAAATACTGGCCTAATTGCTCCCTCATCAGCTATGAATCTTAAGAAGCTTAGCTGCTAAGTGCTTAAATTGTGTTTATTCACAGAAAATAGAATATTTGCTAATGACTAGATGGTGATGACTCGGGATTATTGCGGGGGCCTCACACCTTGGAGGAAAGGCAGCGATGCTTGCTTGAACTGAGATTTTGTCCTTAAGGACAGGAGACATGGTTTGTCCAGACTGTGCAGTGCCAAACACAGCCCTGCAGGGCTGATGGGGGAAAGCCTCCAGCCCAGGTCAGGGTCAGGGTCTCCTCCAGCTTCAGGAGGATGGAAAGGCAGCAGTGTTGCAGGGAAGGATGCTCTGTGCCCTCAGACCAGCCTACAGGCACCTTCACGGCATCCACCCACCCTGCCTGTACAGGACAGCCAGCAGCTGCTGCTCAGGTACCAGGGCTCTGCTCAGCACCCAAAAAGCAGTCTAAGCCTTAACCTGAAAGAAACTGACTATTGCAGAAACATATATTAGCTTCCTTTTTTTTTTTTTTAAGCTCATATCCCTTGGCTTTTGCTCAGAAACTGCTGTGGGGCAGCCCTGCATTGAGTAGCTGATATATTTATGAAGTCCTAACTTCCAAAAATATTGCCAGCAGCAGGCCATAATTCTCTGACGTGTGACCTATGGTTTTTAAATACTGACCTGAACAAACTGGCTACTGGGAATATATGTGTTTTTTCCTTCCCAAGTTCTCCTCTGAGACATATTTACTGAAATACTTTATTACCTCATCAGTGAGCATAATTTAAAACTGCAGTTAAGCACTCAGCGTTTAAGTAAAAGCATGTATCATTCTGACAGCATTTGGTTGTGAGGGTATAAAATTTTCCACAAACTATTAGCCCCCAAATTTCTTAAGATTCTCAGCTATTAGCTCTGCAAAAAAACGCTCCAACTTCAGCATGCTCACTGAAATGCATCTCAGAGCTTTAGCTTCAGCTGTCTGTGCTTTAAGGTAACTGTTGTGGATTGGCAAAATGTGTGAATTTAATTAGCGTAATCTAAACAAAAGAATCATTTCAGGGCTGCTTTAATCCATATGAGACCAATATGTTGATTTGTCAATGTGAATTTAATTAGTGTCTTTGAGTCTAAACTCCAACTCCCCCTTCTTTTATCTAATTATCACATTTATAAAAAACATTATCACATATTCGTTGGCCTAACTGTTTTGCCACGCAGTCAGACCGAAGTCCCAGAGTCAACATGCACTTCTAATAAGCTCAATATGTTTCAAGAACACCGCACTTGGTTCAGCAGCACCCTGTACAACTGCAGCACGCTTCCTCTTGAGAGGCTGAGGACAACTTAGCAGCCATTGTATCTTTTCCCTGTACTTTGCCATGCAAAGAGAGATCCTTCTGGTGTAGCCATTGGTGAAACGCATCAATTGCACGCCTTTCTGGGGACGGCCACCACGAGGCATTCACTTATGGATGACTAATTGAGCAGAGAACAATTGCTATTCATTTCACAAGTGGTTCCCAAGGGCTGTAAAGGGGCAGGGGGGACTGCATCAATTCTCTGTTCATCAAGTAAACATCCAAGTCATAAGCACGACCCAAATCTCTCTGGGGTGGTTAAAGATGTTCTCATTTCTCCCCACAGCCCCTATTTGTTACAGGCGGTGCAGCAGTTCCCAAGGCCAGCAGCACAGCTGCAGGCAGGGTGCTGGCCCCAGGAGCTCCACAGTCACAGCAGAGCCCACAGTGGCCAGGGACCTGCAAGGAAGCCCTGTTTTTAGGTGCCAAAGGTCCCCACAGGAGCATACCTCCCATGCAAAGGGAGAAGCAAGGGGAGATTCCCACCTGGCCACCCACCAGCATTGCAACAACTCTTGGTACCTCTATGGGCCACTGCCACCAGGCTCCCCAAACCCCTCCACCTGCCTCAAGTCCCCAGACCAGGCCAACTCACCTGCTGGAGGCATGCAGGTGGGCTATTGCTGCATACCTGAGCTAGAAGCAAGACCCTCACTCATCCCTGGCTACAACTGCACTGCCACCTGCCTTACCGACAGAAACCCTTCTGCAGATTCATCAGGGAGCACACAATATAGTTCAAGGAGGTTGAAGCATTAGGCCCAGACAGTGCCTTTTTAGTTAGGCAGATTTCCCCCAAGTGCAACCCATTGCAAGTCCTTCAAGATAGACATGGAAGGAGTGATCCCAGATCTCCCCCCACCCATTCATAACACAAACCAGAATTTTTCCTCTTTTCCCACCATAAAAATAAATAAATAATCCAGTAACAAAGACAAAGGTTGGATTTTAAGTTGTGCACACAGCTGTGCCCCCATCTTCCAGATCATTCTCCTGCCTGCTCTCCTTCAACAGGGCAGCAAGACATGGTACAGAAGCACATTGCTGTATTCTCCCTTCCACATGTAACTATTGCATTTGAAGATAAAACTGGTTTCACAATCTAGCTCAGCTCCTCTCCTTTCCTCATATAATGCGAGGGAAATGCACACCCCCTTCAGGAACCACATGCTGGCAAATAGAGAAGAAAACTTGAGAAAACTAGTCTGGGAAAGTTATTTAGGTCAAAGTTTCCTGAAAGTCTTGACCATGGATGAGTTGTTACTCTCTAGAGATCCTGCCTCATGCATGTGGTCGTTGCAAATTTGGTTTCCTTGAAGTCAGCCTGAGCAAGCAGATAGGATGGAGCAGGGGATTTTTTGGGAGCTCGTTTAACACAGCTGATATGAAGAGCAAAAGCTTAGTCTTGCATTGGCTGGAGAGAAAGGGTTGCAGAAGGGTCAAAACCAAGCCAGATCCAACCACTAAACAGCCAACCCACTACAAAGCTCTCCAGAAACAAAGGAACTCAGGGATGAGGCCAGCACTGGGAGCAGGAGAGCTACACAGCCAGCCATTTCAGAACTTATAGGGAATGGAGCAAGAAGAAAGATTCCCTGGTCTGTTCCCCCACCTCAAGATCATGTAAGCCTGCATCCCTGCAAACACATTTGCCGTGCTTTCCTCAATCCCTCCAGTGCCAGAAATGCCCTGGGCAATCCCATCCCCAG
Organism: Heteronetta atricapilla; assembly: GCA_011075105.1. NCBI lineage: Eukaryota > Metazoa > Chordata > Aves > Anseriformes > Anatidae > Heteronetta > Heteronetta atricapilla. The sequence continues at coordinate 7,211,984 of CM021734.1, forward strand.
TGACTCCTAACATCTCAGAAGGATTTCCAGGGATGAAGCCCACACATTCCTGCTGCAGCCCAAACCCCGACTCCTTGCCTTAGCCCTAGCAGATGCAAGGAACAGATTACTCTTCTTCCCTGCAGCAGTTTTGGGTATTTGACTGCCACGTGTGCACGAGATGGGGTGGCAGGAGAGGGGGAATCTCCAGCAGCAAAAGCCACTCTGTCATGCAAAAAGATGAAATTCTGCTTTTTGGCAAAAGTGAATTTTCATTAATTCCCCCAGCTGGAGATTCACCATTTTCCAGAGGAATTTGGCCATTTTCCCAGCTTGCAAAGCCTCTGTGGGTTAGCACCAGCAGGGTTTCATTTTCACAAGATCAGTCTCCAACTACGCAATATAGCCTATTGTCTAAATACAGTATGAGCACAGCACACCACCTGATCGGGGGCCTGGTTTCCTGGCATTTTACTTCCCCCATCTGTTGGCTTTTAGCATAAATTGAAGCGAGAGTGCCTACTAATACTAGTCTCTCATTTGAACGTGCTCATGAAGCCATATTCAAACATGCAGAGCATGTTGGACCAAGTTCAGTGTATGCAAAACGCAAGACACATCCCCAAGACAGAACTGGAATTGCTTTGAGGGCGCATTCTTTGCCCAGACCACTTTCTGCTATGCATGCATATGCTGGAGTCTTCTTTTTGGAAAGAGAGAAACGCACGTAAATGAGAGCTTCCCCCAGGCTAACTCTGATCCCGCTCCATTTCTCATCTGACCCCCAAACACATTCCAAATGAGCTGGGAGGAATCAAGACCATTACGTGGAAGATGTGGAGTTCTGAGTGATGATCTCCCAAATTTCCATGCACGTTAATGGCTTGGATGCATGACAGTGACGCAGCTCTGCACAGCAGGATGGCTTGCAAGAGCCAGGCTGGCATTTCCAAGCTGCATGGGGCTTTCAACATTCTGCAAGTATCCTCTGTGCAGAAGTGCTACGGCAAACCTTAGCCTCTGTACCTGGTGAAAATGCAATGGATTGGTACAGACACCAGAGCTAACATTTCACCATCAATCATTTCTGAAGTAACTTTTGTGAGCATCGCAGCTCAGCTTTGTCTCAAGGAGCTGGGACTCTGAGGGGCTGGGGTTTGCACTTGCCCTTGACCATTTCCTTCACTCTCCTGCCCCGGGTCACATGCAGAGCAGGGCCCCTCACATGCTGCCAGGGATTGCCATGCTCATCCCAGGCCTGAGTTTCTGAAGGTCAGTTACCCTGTAGCCCGGGCAAGGAGGGATCACACTGATTAGGTGCTGATTTTGGTAAGCTTCTTAGACCCAACCCATGAGGCTTTTCTGGATTTGTGTGCCTGTAATTTCAATAAAGGAGCTTCTTCCATATGTGCACCTTCTCAGTATCTCAGTTTGCCTTTATCTCTTTGATTCATCCTTAAAAACAACCATAAAGGCATGTTTCACTTTTCATCCTGTATTTCTCAGAAGTGCCTCCCAAGGACAGAGGTGCACCAGCTCCCTTCCCAGGGACCTGCAGGTCAGAGCACGACTGCACCAATGGAGCTTGCACACCCACGTGCACTGACTTGGTGATATATCCAATATTCTTCCTAGGGCACCCCCTGGGCCCTGCCCTTTGAACATCCAAGCAGCAGCACAGAGCACTTGACAGTCAGCATGCTATTTTCTACTTTATATTCCTCAGAAAGTTCAGCCAAGACCTTATCTGCATCCCTACAAGTGCACAGCAGACCAAACTCCTTTCTGAGCTCAAATCTCCGTTCACCTCCTCCTTCCTCCAGCACCACACGCACGTTTTGTCCTCCCCCAGTGTCGCATGTGCGAGCTGCAGGCAGGAGCAGGGGAAACCGAGCAGGCACAAGAAAATGGTGGTGTGGGGTGAGGCAGGCAGGATGTCAGGAGAGCCACACCACAGCAATGGATGTGGTCCAGCAGCTCCTGCCACAGGCCAGCTCCAACCCTCCACCAGAGGCTCACAGCTACAAGAGGAAAAGAATAACCCAATCGTCTTCCCCCACCCAACACCCTTCTTTGTTGGGAGGTCTGAAAGGCTCAGCTGGAACCATCCCTCCACTGCAGGAGGGTCCCAGCCCCGGCCCTGTTGCTATCCCCACTGCTTCTTACCCCTCCCGTGGGACCCCCTGCACACCAAAATGCACTAACAGTACAGGCATTGCAAAAAGGGTGCCAAAGCATCCACAATGTCCCCAGCAGCCACTGCCGGGAACAGAAGTGCCTCTTTTTTACTGCATTTGTTTCCTCACCCTCAGTCTGCATCATTGCCTGCACAAGCCCTGAGCTGCCAGGAGGTCCAGGGCCACATCCAGCACAGTGCAGCGCTGGCTGCATCCATAAAAGCCAGCTCTATGGCACTCCGGGGGCTGGGGCAGATGAGGAAGCAGGAACACCCCCCAGGTGAGAATGAAAAACAATTAGAGATTCTCCACACACACCCCTACTGCCTCCCCTGCTCCGGCCCACATCCCTGCCCAAACCCCAAGCGTTCGGGCATATTTTTCCCAGAAGACTTTCCCCTTTGCTCCAGCTTTAGTGGGAAAAGGCATAGGTGCCCCACAACTCCTGGGGCTCTTTCTGACAGGGCAGCAGTGCCAGCAGGCATCATTCCTCCAGAGGATGGTGCTTTGGCAGGGAACATCCCGTTCCTCCAGAGGAGGAACAAAAGGACGGGGGTTTTAACCGCAGCACAAACATCTCCGTATATAGCCCTGTGCTATTCTCATCCCCATGCAGCTCCTGCCCAGGGAAGCCACTGAGTGAGAGGCACTGTCAGGGCTTTCCACACACCCCAGTGCTCTATGGCAGCCTAGAGAGACTGGAAGAAAGCTTTCTGGGGCCAGAGCTATTTCTCTTGCCTATACAAGACACCTCTCAGTGCTGGCCCTGCTTGTGCTAGGAGCAGCACAAACATTCTCTGAGCGATGCTGCATCCCAAGTGAGCCTCCACACAGGCATTGCCTCTCCTGAGGGCTGGGTCTGACTTGGCAAAATCCCTCCCCAGGCACAGAGTAAGGGGCTCTTTTACTTCCTCATGCCCAGGGCAGCTCCCCAGGGCAGGACTTTAGCCCAAAGAACCCCTCTCTGTCACCACAGACCACATCAGGAGGCAGCCACTGCTTTGCAACACCAGGAGTTTCTCGGCAGTCCTGGGTAGGTTTGTAAGTTGTGAGCCCAACACTGGGGGCACACATACATACACACCACCTCTTCCTCTTACCAAACCCCTTCTTTAAGGAAGAAGAAAATCACCTCCCAGTTGCTAAGCACTCCATTTAACTCCTTCATCAACAGAGCCAAATGGTTGGGTCTGTCCTAGGCAGAGAAGGCTTGGGAAATGCTGTGATTCTTTCTCACTTATAGATGGAAAGAGAGGGAACTGTTGCTGACTTCCCCACCAGCAAGTGGTTTTGGTTGGAACTTGTCCATTTCCACCACTTTTTTTGACAGCAAACCAAAAACTAAACTTTCTGCTGCCAAAATGCTTTTTAATGTTGAAGCTGTAAATTCTCCTCGCAGCCTGTAACTCAGTCTGCTGCACGTTCCCTCTGTGCGGCTGTCCCCAAGGACAGCTCCACAGCCCCATGCCCTGCAGCCCCCACTCCTGCACGGTCACCCAGCCGGGCAGTGACACATCTACTGGGGTAAGAGAAGAAAACATTCTGTAACACACCACACCAGACCTCCTCAAACAGCAAAGCCCCTTTTTAGCACTCTCCTCAAGCTGAGTGCTTTCCATTCCATACCCATTGTGGCAGCTGTGGGCAGAGCCCATGTTCCTTCCCCTTGCAGGGCAGTACAGACAAACCCCTCAGAGGGAGGGACTTTCCACCTGTAAAATCCAACCACTTCAGTGGGAACTTCCCTATGGACCCCTGCAGGCTCTGGATGAGGCTCTGGTTTTCCAGAGCTGTTGGATTTGATTAGTCACCTCCCAGATGCACCCACTGCTTTTATTATTTTTACTAACCAGTATTTCATCCAGGCAGATTTGTGCACATTACTGCATGCCAACTTCAACCCAGGTAGGAAAGTAACACCATCACATCACACCGCAGAGAATCCAGCAAAGTATTCATACTCTGGACTTCAACATAAATCACATAAACCTTACATTTGTCAGTAAACACTTTGTCAAAAAGAAAACGCCTGCTCCCAGCTCTGTCCCTCCCTATCCCAGCATGCAGCTTTGGATTCCTGTGACTCCTAGACAAGAGGAAGCCTTGCCAGCACAAAGAGTGAGTGCGAGTGGAAACACAGCTCAAGCTGACCATCACCACTCTACATCCCAGGGAGAAGCAAGAGCCAGGCACCAGTGTCCCTAGGGAGCTAGCAGTCCTACACCTGGAAGTGACTCCAGCACCCACCACATGCAATCCCTGTTCTGGTCTAGCTCTGCATTGTCAGAAACCAAACAAGACCCAAGTCCTGGTCAGATTTTGGATGCCAGGGCTGGCCCCAGCAGCAGTCCCACACAAAACATACTGCCTGGTTGTCACCTTTGAGGTTCCCAAGCAGTGGTTCAGTCCCAGGAAAAACGCTCTGAATTTTAAACAAGGGTGCTGGTGTTCACCTACTACAGGCAGCCTTTCAGATGCTGATCTAACACTCCCTTCCACCTGTGTATGACTGTATTTCCTTCAAGTACAGCAAATGTGCTTTTTGAACAAAGCATTACAAGCAACTCTTAGGTTGGAGTTTAAAAACACAAATGTCTTTTGGAGGTGTCATTGACTAATCAAGGGTAAACAATGAAATCTTCCTGAGTTGCTACCGATAAAGGTGAAAAACTTTCAAACAGCAGCTGCATTGTGCCAGCACCTTTCTGTTACAGTGCAGAAGGAGGCAGCTGGCGGGCATGAGGCTGAATACCTCGTGTGCTTGAGATTTTGCACACATAGCGTGCAGAGAACCCAAGCTCCTGGAAAAGCCTGCTCCAGTCAGATCAGATCAGACTTTAAAAACTGGCTGCTTTTGGGGAGAGGGGAGGGCAGGGAGGAGGCTAATGGCTGCTTTATTGCATTACAGAGTATCTTCATTAAGGCAGAAAGGAGTAACCGAGGGGAATGTGCACGTAGCGTGACTTCTTTGCTAGAACCCCACAAACCGCCAACTGGCAGCTCCTTGGCTCCTGGCCACTAAAATCCAGGGGACCATCTGGCAACTGGTTCAGTTATCCCTCCCCAGTTAACAGATGCGCACTAGATGGTGTGGGAACAGCATTTTGCAGAAGCAATTAGTTTAATCCTTGGCTAAACAGTTTAAATTCCAAGCTATTTGGGAAAAAAAAAAAAAAAAGCCACCCCAAATGAGCCAGCTTGCTTCTAATGTCATAAAGAATAACCAACTAGCAGCCAGCTCTGCTGGTGTCACTGCTGACACGTGCCCACAGGGCTGGTGACAGCTGCACCAACTCTCACTCGTGCCGGACAGCAGAATGCTGCCAGATTTGCTCCAAGGCTACAACCAGCAGCACATCACCTCGTGGAACCAGCATTCACCGTCCGACCACCAAAACCCAGGTAGAGGCTGGTTTCTGAAACATAGACCTGAATTCCAGCTCACTGCCCAACCTTGGAAAAATCATTTAGCCTCTGTGCCTAGCCCGTGCTTCTCACTGTGTCCAGAAATTGGGGTAGATTATGGGATCCTGCTCCAGGGAAGGTGGAATCAATTAAGGTCTGCGAAGCACTTGGAGAGTCTTCAATAGGATGAGTCATAGAAACGCTGAACATTAATAACAATTACACTAACTGATTAATAATTAGTGAATTAGAACAATTTCATTCTCTCAAGAGGAGAAAGATTTGTTTTCTACCCATTTCTTTTGCTTGTTTCCTTAAAAGAGTGACTTTCACACCAGAATGACTGAATGAGGAGCTTAACCCAAATAAAATAAATTGCCAGTAATTTCTGGTATCCCCTATGCCATTATTGAACAATTTGCATTTGAATCAGAGCTTTTTCCATCACAATCCAGCTTCACCTGATCCTGCTCTATAATCACCATCCCCATTTATGAAATCCCAGCATGTTGCCGCAGAAATTATGTCACAAATTCATCATTATGACTTCCCCAGCAGGAGCAATTGGAGCTGCAGATTGGCTGTAAAAGTTGCCTTTTTACCAGTCTTGCTTTAAAGATATTTTAATATTTTTAAGGTACAGAAGTGAGATTAGCTACCATGGGGAATTAGGTGAACATGTCATAAATATCCCACGGATATGAGATTACACCCATGAGTCACAGGAACCATAAAATATGATCAAGAGACTTTATAGAGGATGATCTTTGAAATCAAATCCTAATCTCTAAGAGGTTTACATAAAATAGACTATTAGTTAAAAAAAAAAAAAAAAGTAATTCAAAATTCAAAAGAGAACCAGACTGATAATAGCAAAGTTATATCTATTTCCATCAAAAATAATAATAATTAAAAAAAAAGCAGACCAGTCAAGACACTCCAAACAACAAAGCCTGCAGGTTTGTGCACTCCTTTGGTAACATGACAATTAGATATCATGGCAAAAAACAGCCAGAAAGTGAACTTTTAATATTTAAAAAAATAAATTTATATTTACATACTTCAGACTCTTCCCACTAGCTCCTCTCACTGCCACATTTCAGAGACTGCTATGTGTCATATTTCCTAACAAGAACTACTCAAGAACTTTGGGGAAAACCTTAAAGCAAAGAATATTTACACTACAAGCAGTGCGCTTTACCTGTAACTGTATTATTGTCCCCTTTAATTATTGAAAATAAACCACATTGGAATACAATTTCTTTACGTAGCAGCTAGAGCTGAGAAAATCATCCAAAGAATTAAGGGTGCCTCATGGAGAGCAGAGTGCCCAGCCTAGGGACCAGGTGCAGCCTCAGCCTGCCCCGTGTTTGGTGCTGCTCTCCCCATGCACTACATTAGTGCCCCACTAATCAGGCACACAGGTGGGCACCACCATGAGCACAGCATCCATCTTACTCCAGCTCCACAGGGACAATGCTCCTGCCCTAGTCTCTGCATCCTTATAGAGACAGGACCAGGTGGAGTCCCCCAGATATCCCCTGGCAGTTAGCAAGGGAGAAGAACACAGACAGTATCCCTTTTTTTTTTTTTTTTTTTTTTTTTTTAATCCTGCTTCAAACCACCCCCTCTCCACCTCCCCCCTGGGTCCTTGTCCAATAGGCTCAACATCATCACGATGCTTGGCAACACTTCACATCGGGGAATACATTTACCATCTTTCACTGTTCCACCAGCGTGTTGCAGAGCAGGGCATGATACAGAAGAAATGGCACAACACAGACAGGGTTTGGGGGGACCTGCACAGCAGAGGAGCGAGGCGTTGGGGCTGGAAAGGAGCAGCACATGGAGGAATTAAGGGAAAGCAAAAGGAAGTTTTCTCCCAGCCATCCCAGGCACTTGCTGGGCTCTGCTCCACTCAGTCCTTTCCAGGCATTGCTCCAACATGTGCACCTCTCCCACTTTGTCCAGGCAGCTGCAGGGCCAGAGCTCACCAGCTCCTTCTGGGTGGCTGGAGAAGCGGCTGCTCCTGTGGCAGAGGAGATCAAAGCCACCACGTGCCAGTTCCTCTCCGCACAGACTGTTAACTCAAGCTGCCATAAATTCTCATTTGTGCTAACACAAACTACGGCAGCTGGAAAATTACCCCCTTATAAATCACAAGCACTTGTTGTCAGCCATCAGTCTGCTGGTCCTATGTGCAGATTTATCCTCTTCTCCCCACCAGCTTTCCACCTTTTCTAAATTAAGAAGTGAGGAAGACAGACAAAAGATATGTCCTATATTTAGTAACAATATATATATTTTTTTTTTGTGATGTTATGAAGCAGGCTTGCAGGTTAACTAGTTCTTTGATACTTCCTACCATGCACAGTTTGACTGGTAAAGGAGACACCAGCCATTTTAGACTAGCTAAAACAAGCAAGCAGGGAAACACAAACCTTTGCCAAAAAGGTGGAAAAACAGGGGCGGTCCTTAGCATAGGAGATCAGCACAACACACCACCAGTAATCATCAGCATTCAGGTCCCTCAGCTATAAACAGGAGTTCTTTGAGCACTGTTAAGTCTGTTACACCACAATTGTACCCTTCCACTTCTGAGCAGCCACAAACAATATTTAATTAGCAGCAAATGCTCTAATGGCTATTTCATTCCTATTCTAGCAATCAGATTCTTTCAGCCAAGAGATCTGTGCCTGCACGTTCCCCACTTAGCTCCATGCAGCACAGCTCATTAAAGGAAAGAGAAGGAAGAAAACTCCAGAGTCATTCAGACTCTGAAGAAGGGGGAAATAAAGGGGCCCATCCCTGTGGCTAGGTCCCAAGGAGCAGCTGATGAGATCCCCAGTAGGCAGCAAGCATGTTTGTGAAGGCCAGATACCCCCAGGCAGCACGTACAGAGGATTGCCTGCAAAGAGCACCCCCAGCATCTAACTTGCAAAGAGGGAGTGGGAGGTAGGAGCCCTTGCTGAGTTTGGCCTGTAGGGTCGCCAAAAGAACTTTCTTCATTAACATTTTAGGGTAGAGTCAGAAGTCTGGGAGGTAGAAATCATCCTCCCTGCATCCCCCATCACATTGTCCTGTAAGGTCTGCAGGTAGGACCGTGCCCACAGCCACCTCAGCCCACTCTTTCACATAGTGCAAGCCCTGAACACGTTACAGATGCATCCCCGCTGGCCACACCACGACAGGACGAGCGCTAGATGTGGCACAACCACCAGTCACCTCTCCTGTGCAACCAAAACCCGGCATCACCCACAACACCTTGGCACCCATGGTAGGAACACGTCTGCCATGCCACCTCTGAGGGCCAGGCACCTGCCACCACAAGGTGAGCCCCGTCCTCCTGGTTTGAGGCTCAGGGCACACAAACTCCCCTGCTCACAGAGGGAGCACGCATCACTCACTACATTTCACAGTTCAGGCACTTTGTCCCAAAGCTATTTGGTCTCAGTCAAGCTCAGGACAACCCTTTCCCCACCCTCAGGACCTGCAGGGCCAGTGGCACTTACTGTGGCAGTGCCATTGCAGCCTTCGGGCACCCTGCCAGGCCCCACCACAGCACAGCCACCCTCCCAGCCCAGAGGCACACCCAGCTTGCAGGGAGACCCAGAAACCAGCTCCCACCTCCCCACTTTTGACCAGGCAACCCAAGCACTGCCACAAGCACCCTCCTCTTTCCTAGGACCCCATTTAGGGAGGAAAAACTCAGAAAGTGCAACGTCACATAACTCACATTATCGCCTGCTGCTCGGGACCACAGGACCAGCAGAAGCTCCCCCAGCACACGCAGCCTGCCCCTGCTTCTCTCCCCTCTGCAGCTAGGAGCACTCACTAGGCAGTCAGGGGGCCCTGGAAGCTTTGCTGTTAACCACCCGCAGCTGCACAAGTAGCACCAATTCGCTGCTTGGTTTTGGTGCTGGGGCTGCTCACACAACCCACGGAGACAAGTGCTAAACCACCTTACCTGCTTTTCTCCTCCCTCTGTCTCAGTTTCCCTAATTTCCAGGCAGAATGGAGATCACCATGAGAGTGGCTGCAGCAGTAGGAAATTTGCTGGAAAAAATACCCTGTGCTAAGGCAGAGGAGAAGCTACACATTGGTCCCTCCCAATCTGATGATCTAGATTTTTCTTCTTCTTCCAGTCGTTAGATCGGGCTTGTTTAACCCCAAACACGACTGATGGACGATGAGGCACCCTAGCAGGGAAAGGCACCAGCAACATCTGCTGCTGAGCTGAGCCGAATGCAGCCCTGGCCTGCATAGTTTGGGGAAAACACTTTCTGCTGGCCACAGCACCTTCAAGGCAGCAGCATTTTCCTGCAATCCCCAAAAATGCCCACATATTACTCACATCAGGACCTCAGAAAGCCCCTCAAAAAGAGGCAGGGCTGTTGCAGCCACGATGGTCTCAGGACAGCAGTGAGAAAAGCTCCTTTGCAAGAGGGATTGTCTTTTATGAAGCTAACTAATACAGCTTGGATACTCGGGTTTCCTCACTGTGTCTCTTTTTGCCTGGAGCTGTCATCCTCGGGGACAAGCATTCCCAAGGTGCTGGCATTGCACCTTCAGCAGCACACCAGGAGCAGTGGCACAGCTGCACGGATTTCCTACGTTGCCCTTTGCTGAGAGAAGGTACAGCTCAGTTTCATGTCTTTTCTCTGTTAATGGTAGCTCAAGAGGGAGATATATACCCTCTAAGTGTACAAAAATAATCCTCATACTGTAGAATCCACTTTATTTATTTATTTATTTATTGCCAGGTCTCCCACGCCTTTTCACATTTTGCAAAGCCTGTCAAGGAGCAGCACAGGGAGGAAAACTGAACCAGAAAATATGGGAGGCACATGTGCACATCTGATTAACCCGACTTTATATGATAAACAAAACAGCTCAAGGGCCCTGTTCCCCCTGCCCCTGCAATAAATCTCCTGGTTTTACTGTTTTATGATGTCAAACAACTAAGAGTTTTCCTTTGCTTGCAAATAGAAAATAAATTACCTTGTGTAAACTCCACAGAGGCTAATGTTATCTATAAAATCCTGGCACTAATAACTTCATCGAAAGTCTAAGGGCTTCCCATTTTATATGAGCAATGCTAATTAGCATTGTAACTAGGAGGCATCTAGATTGGGAAGATAAAGTACTGCACTGTGAACACCGTAAGTGTAGCTACTTTGGATGCCAAAATCGACAGTGACTCTGACCTGAGGTTTTGGGTACAGGCTTGCTGCATCTCAATAGAACATGAAAGACATCCATCTTCCTTTTATCCCATCAAAGTCAAAGACATCCCACCTGGGTGTAAAGTAAATGTACTAAGAAGGATACTCCAAGTTTCTGGGAAAGTAGCATGGCTGATTGTTCTCCCACTGGAAAGCTTAGGCTGTTGTTAAATCCTTCCCTACCTGCTCTCTGCCACAGGAATTTTGCTCTCCACAAGTGAATCACACTGCATCAAGTCACCATTTTGCTCTTAACAAAGAGGCTAAAACAAACATGTTGATCTCTTCTTGTAACACTTTCCCCTCCTGGCTTTGTTGCACCCCACAGGCAAAAGGGACGGGAGTAATGCCGCCTCCTCCCTGCACCCCTGTAGGTGTGCCTGGACCCTGTTTTTAGTCTGGCTGGGATAAAGACCCCCAGTCCCTCTTCACTTCAGTGTGTGTTCATACCAGATGGGAGCAGTAGGCAGGAGACCGAGTCCCAAAAAGACACCTGGGATGAGCACCAGAGCAACTGGACCCCAGGGAGCAGCAACCCTCTGGGAACAGGGGCTGCCAAGACGCTAAATCCTCTCAGAGCACATCTGGCCCTCCCCAGCCATTGGCTCCTGCTCTCATTTTCGCCTGAGACACCAACCTTGTGGGGAAGTGGGAAGCTGACCTGAACTGGGTTGGAGCCTCTGGGCACTGAAAAAGAATGAGAAAAAAAAAAAAAAACTTTGTGTGTGATACAGGGTGCTTTCATACACACTGGGCTGCTCGCAATCTTTCCTGTCGAAGTCAGGACTGCCAGGGAAGAGCAGTTTCAGCGAATATACCGTGCTGCCACAGTACGTGCATGGGTTTGTATCCACAGTTTGTACCATTTTGCACAATCATACACTACTGATAAATTTAATGGGTTTTAAGAAACAATATGACTGTCCATATTGCTTTTCTTATTGTTTTTAGTGCATTTTACTAGCACGTATGCCTGCTGATTGAACACGAGCACCTTACATTTCATAGCTCCCCCAGAGTAGCATAGTATTTTAGTCCTCGAAGAGGCTTAAATAGGTATTGCATGAATCCCGTATGCATATTGGCACCTGACTCTTACCCTCGCTGTACATCAGCACAGCCTTTTTCTGACATTTTCATTCTGAACCGGGACTGAAGATGAAGTTGTGTCTGTTCAACACTGTTCAAGCAAGTAGAATGAAATGTAAAACATCAGCACGGAAATTCCTTCCTTCTTTGAGGCTCTTTTCTAACTTGTCAAGCTAGACTTAAAACATGACAAACATGACATTCTACAAACTTTGCAGGATTTGTGTGTTTATTACAAGAATCTCACAAGGGAGATGCTTTACTTCATCTTCTGAGTCCATTACTGGGAGGACTGCAACAATGAGATGTAGATACCTATACTTCTACTTCAGAAAAGGTAAATCTTAGCTTGATTTTTTTTTAATAGAGTGCAGAAAGGCTCAAGTATCTGCAACAGGATAGGGGATAGGGAATGCTTTACTAAGTCCATTGTTCTGTATAGAGTAGATGAGTGACAGCTATTTCCATATGACAGCTATTATTCACCAGTTAATACAAAATGGGTTAGAGATCACACTCCAGTTACTAGTAACCTGAGTACTTAGAACATCCCCACGCTGACCATGTCGTCTTCAGAACCCATGGCAGACCGAACATACAGTGAACAAGATCCTCACCCATCTCACTTAGAAACTCCTAAAGAGCATTGAGTTTTACTGGAAAGCCACATTACTAAAGCCTATTCTGTGCCCAATAAAATTAAAACCAAGAAATTTGTCTACTGCTTTCTGACTAGGTAAGCACACAACCTTTAAATTGATACACACTCCCAACAACCTGCGTTTAACTTGCAGCCTTGTGAAACACGTATGTATTAATCTGGCAAAATTTCTTGCCAGCATTTTATGCCAATTGTAGCTCCAAATTCTCTTGTCAATTCATTTGCCTTTGAACATGTAAAATTGAAAAGGAGCTTCAGCCAGCATTTTTTTTCTTTTTGAATGTAGCCAATAAAATAAAAAATATCAAATATATAATTTAATAGAAAGGACCTTTTTTAAACAGAGCAACATCAATTTCAATATGAGCATTAAGTCTTTAATAGAGGGAATGGTGTTCTTGGACTTGTAGATAACTGCAAGACAATCTCTCTCATGGCAGCTCTGTAGGTTTCTACCTCTGGGTGAAACAGAAAGGGAAGCAGAGATTTTGGTGGTAAACAGTTGGGAGGCCAAGTTGTGATCAAAAGCATACCTGAACCTCACTTGAAACAATCTTTACAGTTGCCAGTTCCCTCTGGTACACTGACTGTAAAGTACTTGGATCTTTTTTTAATCAATGTGTCTAAAGCTGGTATTCCACAGAATAAAACTTATTGTATTGTCATAATTTTATTAGAAGAACTCCTAAAAGTACATGCAATAACATGTATTCTTGTTGTATGTACTCTGTAAGCTTTCATTTGGAATTGCTCCCTGTCTTGCTTTGGAAAAAGAAATATATATATATATATATATATATATATATATATAACTTATGTGCTCTGGGAAGACTACTGGTAGGTCCCACAAAGTTGTAATAATTTGAAATCTGCAGAAAGCATCAGTTTGAAACAGAGTTATTATATAAATCTGAGTACAACAGTACAACACAACCACTCCTCAGTTAATGCTCTCGTTGCTTGAGCAGTGAGATAGTGAGGTTTCCATTGTGGCTACACACTCCACCCAAGCTTCCTCTCACCTGAGCTACATATTCACATCCTGTTCCCCAACAGTCAGATTTTTAAAGGTTTTTGTTTGTTTGTTTTTAAGTGTCACAGGCAACGTTCTGCAGATGTAGGCAGGTACATCCGCTTAGCCAGTTGATCTGTCCCACACATAAGTAACCTGGAAGGAACAACTGCAAGAGGTGAAACTTGAAATCCTCATACCAAAGTTACAGTTTTGAAAGGATATTAAACACCAACTACAATTACCTGATATTTATATGACTATGAAAAGATACGGAGTCAGTTTGGGTCTTGTTAAATTGCTGGCTTAGACCTTGAAAAGCAGCTTCCAGCAATGAACGTTTCCATATGCCAGTTAATAAGCTTTGAGTATTTCACCCATTAATCTGAGTGAACATCCCCTTATTCATCTCCAGCAGGGCCAGTAACACAGCCATTTGAATTATGTCTACAGTGACTTTCTGCTCAGCCTCAAGTGCAATTCAAGATGTTGGAGAGTCTCTTTAAAGCCTTGACATTCCTGAGAGAAGAATGCCTGCACTCTTGTAACTGAAGAAGCTATTAAAATACTCCATATCATGTGATCCAGCATTTAAGAACAACTCTGCAGAGTGGGAAGAAAAGGTTTCACCTTTAAGAATCATCAGTTCCCAAGCCCACTAGATTCATGGCTAAACTTTCTGACAAGTTGCAGAGTTTTCCTAGGATGAAGGACAATGAGATGCGTGTTTCAGACTGCTAAAAGAAGGGAAAGGGAATTTGCTCTAGTATAGAAAGCAAAGATTTGCAAAGCAAAAATGTTTTGGAGAGAAACTAAGTGCACAGCTGAAGCACAGCAATTTCAGAAGCCTCTGCCCATCCTAGAGACATGGACTCAAGTAGCATAGCAGTCCTGCTTGCAGAGACAATTTCCAGCCATTCAAGAAAAATAGTGCATGGAAGTCACAGCCAAGCTACTTATAAGCATTATAAATGGTACAGCTATCACTTGCTTAAGCTAATGTGATCTGTGTTGAAATAGCGAAGGCCTAATGAACAAAAAGGAAACAAGTCAGGTGGAATTGTGCAGTTTTATTTGAACAAAAACCAGTGTCGATATTTTTAATAAAGTCTACGTTACACTAAGAGCATGTACAGTTGTAAGAAGATATCTAGTTGTACAGAAGGTGTAGGATAATATGTACAATCATAGTTAAGTTAAAAATTCACATTTTACATAGATTTACTTGACAGTCCTGTGCTTCGATGGTACATAATTGGAAACCAAAAAACATTACAAAAAAAAAACAATACAAGAAATTTCAGCTGGAGGACTGGTATAATGCAGTCATTTCTCAAATAGACTAGTTCACAGGGTTTTTATTTCTTCCAAATCAAATTTTGGATACAAGTTTTAGAATGATTAGAATTAACATGTTCAATGAGCATACTGATGTAAACTTTTTTCCAATGGTGCCATTTCCTTCCATAAAAAATGTATTTTAAGCTGTAGTCTGCTGTTCAGCTTTTACAAATTAGAATTACAGTGTGTTTCTCAATACATGGTAAAAAAAAATATCAAACAGCAAGGGAGA
Source organism: Heteronetta atricapilla (assembly GCA_011075105.1). Classification (NCBI taxonomy): domain Eukaryota; kingdom Metazoa; phylum Chordata; class Aves; order Anseriformes; family Anatidae; genus Heteronetta; species Heteronetta atricapilla. The sequence goes on from CM021734.1 coordinate 7,227,105, forward strand.
TATGTTCAAAAGACGCTTTGAAGCTTTTCAGTCCACTTTCACAACACTGTAAATCTTACTTACAAACCAGAAGCAGGCAAAAAATCCAATAGTTCCTAAAACGAGAAAGTGAAAATGGTTAGTATAATCCTTCAGTCTGTGCTGAGAGAAAAAATTAGCAAGTATATCCCAGCAGGACAGAATATAACATTGTAATCCAGCTAACTTTCCAATATAATAACACTTGTTAAATTTAACAACATGTGCTCATCCCCAGGCTAAGTTATTTATTTAGATCAAAGATGACTTTTAGGACCAGACTGCTTGATGGACATTTAATGCACTGAAGGCGATACTGCTATCACCACTAGCGGGCACACAAGCACCATTTAAGAAAATTATTTTTATATGCAAGCAAAGTCAACATTTACCTAAATAATTCTTTTTTTTTTTTTTTTTAAGGACTACAGTATTTCATGGCCATCTATGACTTATGCTAGAAAACATGACCTTCAGAAAACTCACCTGGCCTGGTTTTCTGTTAATTGTGCTCTACTGACACTCAAGAGCAGTGATCTAACTCTGTATATCCCATTACCTACTTCTGCTAAAACAATGCAACAATGCTCTGAGCACTACAGCAGTTGGGAGCAAGAATCAAACAAAACTAGCAGTAGCAAGCTCTAGCCAAAATGAACAATTTTTATGTAAAGTATATTCAAGCTGTGGATCTGCTTGCCACAGGTCACTGTGGATACTAAAATCACAGAGTGTTTCAGTCAACTGAACAAATTAATGAACAAAGAAATCCAAAGGCTATTAATTACAGAGACACCATTTCAAGTGCTAAAATTGCCCTCAAGCCACAGGTGATGGAAGGCTGGGAGAAAGTGCCACTAACATGCTTGCTCTGTTCTCACACCCCTCCCTGGGAGTGCTGCTGTTAAGGTTCTTACCAATCCATTTCTTTAGCCATCCAACCCAACAGGAAGAGAAAATAAATAAATAAATAAAATAACCTTCTGCAAGCACTTTGTACTGTGTAACTCAAGCCATAGGACTTGACATGTGCCCCAAATTAAGATGACGAAGAGATACGACAACACTGAATGAGATTGGCTATACCAGTTTTCTATTTTTAACCTGAAGAACAAGACTGTGTTTTTCATCCCACAGTAACTAGTATGGGACAACTGCAAAGACACTTTGCACATTTATTTATGAATTCCTTTAAAAACTTACTACGCAAGGAGACACTGACTCCCATACAATTAAGTCTTAAACTATTTTGGGAAGTGACACATTGTTTCTCATGCTTTTACCTATGTGTAAATTGCCGTGCAGATACTAATCTTTATTAGTAAAAAAAAAAAAAAGAAGTCTCAGTTTCAGCTGAACTCACTCTCAAAGACACAGCTACACACCATCCCTGTGACAACCCTTATTAGCTACGCTACCGTACTTTCAAGATGATGCACTCAGCTCCACCTATTTTACATTCCTCATTTTCTATTTCTACAGGCCACGTTTAACATCAGCTCCAACCTTTTTCACTATTTCTTTGAGACTGGTGTACTAACTAGGAGGTTCATTATTAGGTATTTGTCTCTTCTGCATTCATTACACTTTCTCTTTCAGATTGCATCTATGCATTTGATAAGTGAGGAATGTGTCTTTGGATGCTTATTATCTATATGCCAATCCTTGTGTCCTTCGTGCTACCACGTATATTTGCAGTTAAAGGCTTTTTGACAGCCTACTATTACGTGCCACAGATTACCCTTTCCCTCTGAGTTTGCAGTTATCATCCTCTGAAACAGTAGGAGACAGCAGATTTACTGCTCTTGATAGGAGATCAGACACTAACCACAGAAGGAATTTAATTCCTTTGTAGGCCTGACATCATGAAGTCTTTGCAGTTTATGGTCAATTCTCATTCCTTCCTACTGTGTCCAATACTCCAATATCAGCATTGTTACTCTAAGCCTTACTCTCATGTTTTCTTTTCCTAATAATGGTTGTCAGCATCTGCTTTCTAGTTGTTTTTATAATATAGCCCACTTTGAGCCTTCTATGGCTTTGAAAGCAATGTTTCTTCCAAATGTTTAACAGATGACATACCTTAAAATCTATCTGCTGTTCTACAGCAGAATTGTAATATCATAAGAAAACGGTAGAACTTTAACACAAGAATGAGATTTATCATAGTTTTCTGAACATGTCATAACTTAATGTGGGACCATACTCTAAATGCACAGCATTTTCCTCCAATCCTTGTCATTCCAAATTTTTATGAAACACCAGCTTTCTAAAAAACATGGATTCATTTATAGCAGAATCAGCAGACTTCACACTGTGAACAAGCATTTCATCTATAAACAGATTTTCACAGGTTTCAGTAACACTGATTTTCAACTTCCCTCTTAAAAAGGCCTGTTTAGCTAATCAAAGACCAAGTTTCCCCCACTTCATTTTTTTTTTAACTTTATCAGAAATTTTGCCAATGGATTGGAATTAGAGTAAGTCAGTGTTTTGTAACACAAGCAGTACGTGGTAATGTTTATCAGACACCAAATCTGAAGCATGAACTTAAATGTTCAAGAGAGAAAGGCTAGACTCATCACCTAAAATACAGCCTTATGTACTCATTTCCTTCTTTGTCAGCAGATTTTCCTTCCGTTATTACTTCAGGTTTTTTCCCCCCACCTCAGACCTATAGATGCTGGTGATTCCATGAACCTGTAAAGAGGTCCATAAATTTTTTTAAAGGTTTCCAATTTTCTATAGAACAGTAAATATCCATATTAGAAAGGGATATTCAACTGAGTAATGATTGGGGAAAACCAACTCTGACCCAGTTTGGTTTATTAACAAAAAATCTAGACAGAATGTTTCCTACATTTTAGACCATTTCACAAATTTGCCATTTGTTACAAATTTTAGCACTTGATACAAAAGCTTCAACATGCTGGACCTTTAAGACAGTGATGACTTGGGTAGCAGGTTCTCAGATTCCTCTTTTGCTTTAACTGAAGTTAATTTTAATACAGATAAGCATACAACCAGTTCCCTACACCTGTCACTCTACCCAGTAAAGTTGTCATTACTTGTTGTATTACTTACAGTACAACTTTGCCATCCAAAGTAGCATGGCTTGAAGTGTATTTTCTTGAAAAGCACTCAGCTCTTCGATTTTGAGCATTTTTTCTAAGCACATCCTGTTCCTAAATAAAAATCATCCCTCTCAAATTATCAAATTATGCTTCTCTCATTAGAATACCAGGACTACCTAGATAAGCTGTAATCACCCAAACATCTTGCTTACATGTGCTTCTTTCAAACACATTCAAACTGAAATCAAAGTTTTGAGGCACTATCAACAAAGAGCATACCTCTTCAGCTTGCCGCTTCACTGACACACATCAATGAACGCAACAAAACAGAAAACAGATACTTAAAGACATAAAGCCTTTTTTCCCTTAGAGCTGTTAAATTCTAGCAGTAAGTACTTTCAAAAACAAAACAAAAAACGTCATTAGTTCAAAGAAGTAACCTCTAAAGTTATTCTATGATTGGTCTAAACTCCTTTCCACTGTAAGGTTTTCACAGCTTTAATATGCAAATCTATTAAATGTCACAGCACAAAGATACCAAGCCTGACACCAATTCCTCCACTAAGCCTGTAAAATCTATTTGTTTTAATTCAATGTGATCAATTAATTTTGTGGCTAATCTCTACCTTAACCAATCACAAGTACTCAGCAGCTTCAATTATATTAAAATTGAACAACATACATTTAAGAACTCACTTTCACAGAATAAGCCTTTATTTTTTCCCCAAGTTGGTAACCTTCATATCTTAAGATCCTGCATCTCTAAATAACCCCTACTAGTCTAGGAGGCTGATACCATCCTAGTGCACTGCAGCCCACTGCACATGACTGTTCTTCCTAGGGAGGCACAGCTAAAAGATTACTTTTGTGTGAGATATTTTAAATTCAAGCACCTAGTTGTGAATGTGTCTTGAGTAGTTTCTCCATCCAGGAGGTGAAATACATCCAACGCACCTGTTTATACTTCCTAGAGAAACACTGACGTCTCAGTTGTTTTTTGAGTTTTTGGCCTCCAGTTCCTATGGTGTTGAATACTCTGGCCTGTCATATATACTCTCTCTCAGCAACAGTTTTCTTACATGAGAAATATCAAAAGCTAGCATCTAACTGGTTAAAGGAAGGTTATTAGTAAACTAGTTTAGATTCAATATTAAAAACAAGGATTATTCCACAGAATAATGCCGAAATACATTAAGCAGACTTTTCTGCTCTATTCATCTCTCCTAGCTTTATTGTTTAATGAAGAAAAAAGAATTCAAAGCACGAACAATTTGTAAGAAAGCAAATAGAAAAGCACTCTGCACTTGGCTGATACTTCTTATGTACCTTAAAAGCTCTCTGTATCATACTGGTTTCAATCATTGCACAGTGGTGGGTGCTTCAGAATCTCAGATTCTAAACACAATCTACCCAGAAGATCAAAACTCAATTTTGAAAATGGCATTAACCCACAAGTGAAAATGATGTTCAAAAATAGAGGTCACTAAAGCAAACATGCTTTGACTACGATCAGCATTTTTCGTCTCCTAGCATAAAATGCATGTAATCATGTAGCTATCCACATTTAACCATACTTATTCCTTCTTGAATGATTAGCTGCACATCAAAATAAAATAGTCTTGTTTGGGAGTGCACGCTTAGTCTTCACCAGATTATATTATTTTGTCATTGTTGCCATACAAGTATTCAGTTCCTATATAGTTACTCACTACAATCTTTTCTGTAACATTCACAGTAACATAACACACTGCTGTGTAGGAGGTATTAACACTGCCCTTCGTATTTCTGTCACAGCTGCTGAGACCTAGTTTGCAACACAGAAAACCAGAATACCTACTGCTAACTTAAGTGGAACAGGCTAAGGTCCCATTTTGGGAACATACGTACAAGAAGAATGCTATTACTGCAAACAGTGTGCCATGTTACGTTAGTAAACTATTTAACCTCCATAAACTCGTGAAGGACCCTTACTTTCCAAAGCAAGTGTTATTAAGGAATATTATACAAAATAAAGCTGAAAACATCCAACTTTGAATCATTTATCTGCAATAGCCTAAATTTCAGACCAAACATCAACTATCAAACTAAAAACAGGAAAGAAAATGATTATAGCATTTAAAATTAGCAAAGATTTATTATACACGCTACACACCTTTCACCTTTCTAGTAACTAGCTATTCTACAACTTTTTTTTTTTAAGTGACCATCTTTCCTCATGAACTACAAATATAGCACAGCCACCAACATATTTAAAAATAAGTAAATAAATAAAAATGACTGCATCACAGCAGTAACAGCAGCACAGTTTACTATTTATTATTGTACTTTTGGGGCCTCACTGGCCTCCACATCAAGAACTCCAGGATCAGCACATCTGAAGCTTTTAATGTCATTTCAGCAGCTGCCATGACAGTTTCAATTATCATTTTATATATGAAAGGGATATTTTTAATTCTACCAATTTGCATCTTGTAAGTGAAATTTAAATTGGCAGAACAGCAGCTAACCTATGCTACAACCCAGACACATTAACATATTGCCTTAGTTTAAAAGTAATTAAAACATTTCAGACTACAGGGTGTTTTTTTTTTTTTTATTTCTTTCTAATCAATCTATTTATATATATATATATATATATATATATATATATATATATTTTACAGAGCACATCTGGAGCTTGACTGTTTTGCCAGGATTTAAGCAGGGTTTTAACCAGCAATATGCCAACTTGTGTGTTTGCCTTCTAATAATAAAGAATTAGAAGAATTAAATCCTCCTTGTTTTCCCTTTTTTGTTTTTAAAACTTCTTTTGACTTTCCTTAGCAGACAGTTCTAAATAACGAGCAACAGTAAAGATCTAGGAATAGGTAACAGTTATTATTAGTGTTTTTTATTTCTAGAGAGTATTTGTATTGCTCTCAGTAATTTTCTTCAGCATTTTAATATGAATAGTGCTATCTTTTTTGTACATACTCAACAAGTTTTAGAGACATAAAGATGAAGGAGGTCCTTCTCACTGCTGAACTTACGAAGTATGATGCTAAGGCTTTTTCATTACTTTTTTAGCCATTCTTTTCTAAATTGCATCAAGGGAGTTAAGTGACACATTCCATGAAGACAACAGAAAGTATTTATGGCAGGCTTTGATAATCAGGTAGATGTTAAGAAGTAACAGTGTGAACCATCATACCATCTACGATGAGAACCTTTTTTTAACATATTTCAGGAATGAACAAAAGGCTGGTTTTATAAACAACTAGTTTTACAAACAATAAGTGAGCATTTTTTCTAGTTCTATCACTGCAGAACTTTCCCATGTCAAATAGAGTAGTACCTAACTTCACATGTTAAAACTATGTACAGAACAGCAGCAGTGAAGAACAACAATATAGAACACTCCTTGCTATTAGAAGCTTCAAAGAGCTGCTGATTTCACATGGTAAAACTGGCATGGCTTTCCCATCAAATCAACCTCAAAACTATATTTTGAGCCACGTGACTATGAATATTGGAGTAATTATGTAAAAGGCACTTAGTCTGCATGAGTACCATCAGGAACAGAAACTGGATTACTAACATGGAAAGCTGTATTTCAAAGAGGTTCCTGCAGTTAAGGTGTTTTCGTGCCATTAAGAAGGGGGGCCACAATTCAACAGGTACACAATTCTCCTATCTCTAGCAGTACTAGAGCTCACTATTGTCATCCAGTACCATTCTGCTTCACCTGCTAATAGTGAAAGATGAAAACATCTTTTATCCTCCATATACTGAGTACAATCTTTGACTACAGAAATAGAACCAATTATGAAATCAAAAATTAAGTTAAATACCCCTGATATCAAAGCGAACAAGAAAGGCTCTTTGAAAATACAATGGTTTGAACTCGCTGCTAATATAATATGCAATAAAGGAAAATTGCACTATAAAAGTAATTTCAAGTTAAACAAAAAGCCTCTAAGAATATCTCAGTGTGGTTTCACAAGCCACAAAAGTAATACTGACCAAGGAGTCATAAATTGTATTTAATATTTCAGACTGAAACAGGAAATGTTAGGTGAAATTTAGACAAATAATGAAACCCCTGCACCCATTTTACATTGAATGCTATACTCACCTGTGAAAAGGAAGAAAATCAAAACCATGATCATTGTGTAACCGAAGTATAAAATGGTGCTAGCAGTTCCTGTTATCTGGAGTTTAGAGAAGAAGTAATGAACTGCATAGATAAAGAGATAAACAGCCGTAAAGCTGCTTGTCAAAAACGATCGCCACCACCAGTGATAATCCTGAAAGAAACAATAAACCATTCAGTACGAGACATCACACAGAAAACAAAAAATAAACAATCTGTTTCTTTTTAAAAAATAAAATTGTTTCATGAAACAAGTTTTGAAGAATCAAAGTTATCTCCAAAAAAACCCCACATAGTGCATAACTGCTGTTTTTTTCCTCAAAGTCCGCTGTACTGTTTCCACCATGAACACTAAATTATTCTAGGATCAAGGCTGTTTATTTGTGCTTACCTACTGCAGATGGTTGCAGAAAATAAAGGTCCAGTCTACACTGTCTTAATTAAATGTAGATTTTCCTGCCATATTTGTACCAATATTGCTCATCAGCTACATGTATGCAAAGAGATTTTTTGTTCCAATGGATTAATCTTAAAGTTGTTAGAAGTCATTCTCAGGTTGGCAACTTTACAAATAGTAACATATCACCATAAAAAAAGCAGCACAGGCACTCTAGTATGCAGTTTAGTTGCAAGTGGAATAGACACTAACTGCAAGGAATAGATATTAAAGACTGAAGTTCTCCCTATTTGCAATGCACACAAATGTTACGGATGCTGAGAGTTTTGAGTTTTTGTAAATCTGCCCTGGTCAGCACACAAAACCTTTAACCAACTGGATGCTGAAACTGTATCATAATGGCATTATGCAGTGCTTGACAGGACAAACCTTAGGTTTTGCCTTCTCCCAAAAATTAAAGGAAAAAGAAAGATACCTTTTAATGATCTAATTTTCAGCGCTGAAAAAAGTCTAATAAGACCTGAAGTACATTCAAACCTCATAAGTCAACTTGAAATATTTCTCCCCTTTGCACACTCATTGCTTTCTACCACTAAGCTAAAACTACCATCAAATAAAGCCTGAAGTCTTGTATGACAAGTTTGCATAGCAGTCTTCCCACTCAGCCTACTTGTTAACAGAAGCAGTATGACCAGAAGGCTAGTGCTGATGTCCATGTACTTTCAGAAACACCTGCACCATTAAAGGAGGCAGGCAATTTATAATCATAGTTGTAGTACCACTGGAAAAACTACAAGAACTTTTCGAAGCAGGAGGGGAATTTCTGAGAAGTGGCTAGGATAGTAGGCGTGTCAAGGGCTGACAACACAAGCCATTTATGGTGTCCAGCACACCACAGTATATGTGAATACCTCAATTCTACTTCTAACATATTCTAGCTAAAAATGGTATCTACATCAGAACTGTACTTTTTACCTCTGCACAGAGATGGAAGTAGCACAGCAAAACTGTAGCCTCAGAACACGTAATTAGAAGAATTATAAAAACTAGGAACAGGAAACCAAACATGTAGTACATTTGATGAGACCTAAAATAAATAAATAAATAAATAAATAAATAAATAAATAAATAAGAGTATCATTTTTAGCGTAAGTTATGAGTTAACTTACAGTGTTACACGGCCATATAATAAACTAATAAAAACAATCAACACACCCATACAATTAGGAAAAGAATTTCAACTATAAAAGCTCCAGAGTGTACCTGTTTGTATGTCAATTACATTTTCCAGCACAGGTTGACTACAGAGTTCATAGTTCTGTTGAGAGGACTAATGTGAAAGTCTGATATGCCTAATACATTTACATTTAAGAATTTATTTAGAAAAAATAGTTTCTAGTTTCCTGCTTCATGGGTGTCAATAAGAACTATTTTTTTTATAATTTCTAAGCATAGAAAAAAAAATACAGATTCTTGAAATTCCAAAAAAGTCTGCACGAAGAATCTGTTATTCCTCATGTTAACTGGCTTAGAATGTTCAATCTCACAGTGCTCACTATCAAACCAGTGTAACTAGAGCAGCAATAACAACACAGCAATACTCACCAAATGCTATTCAGAATGAAAAAGAGTTGAATGAAAATGCAGCCAAAGGGCAAGATGCCACCCATTATGATACCAGGCAATGGTTTTGTGAAAAAGGACTGTTCCGGAATTTGGCGAGGAATCTGGTTTGTACGAACTGGGTGTTCGATAGGCTTTGAATGAAATTAATATGATTAAAAGATAAATTGTTACATCATAAATAAGATTACTTTTCCCTAGTATTATGTATCTAAAGATTTGATCAACTTAACTTTCAGTTCTTTTCATCCATAAGCTATCAAATTGTTACTAAACCAAAAAAAAAACCAAACCTAAAAACCTGCTATCTATCATTAGGAAAAATACACACACTTTAAATACTCCAGCATTGGTCATTAATAAGTTAGTCATTAAGATATTGGTCATTAAGCAAGTTAGAACACAGAGGAAGTAACTCTGCTGTCTTTAATTTTTTTTTTTTTTTAAAAAAAAAAAAACACCATAAAATAAAACTTAGTTGCCTGGCATTATCTCAAATCAAAGTTATTTCAAAACTGAAAAGGGTGAAATACTACTGAAGTAGAAGAAACAAGTGCTTAAGACCTCTACCGGAACACTATCAAATTCTGATTCCAGTAGTCAGAAAAAAAGTTTGGTGCAGCTTTTTAATGGGCACATACAGAGTTTCAAAATCATGAGAAATTGAAACATCACTTCAGTCACAGGGCTGTATTTCAGTCAAACCAGTTCTTGTATTAGGGATTCAATAGCTCAACTGCAGAAGACAAGTGTATTTCAAAAATGTTTTCAAAGAGCCCTACCTTCTCTTTGAAGCCAAAATATGCACCAATAAAGGTTAGTGGGACTGAAATTCCAAACCACATGGCTAGGATAGCAACCAAAGTACCAAAAGGGATGGCAGCAGAAGATCCTTTTACCCACAGAATGAGATTCATAATGAAGAAATCAGCAAAGACAATTCTGAAAAAAAAAAAAAGCAGATAATATAAAAAACACTCAGGAAATAATAAATATCAGTTAGTATTAAAACCAAGCCAGCTAAAGGCCTGCATGAGAAAAATGTTGCTTCTTGCAATCTTTCATTCTCTAACAGTCCTCGTTACTCTCAGCAATAGTGCAGTCGATATAAAAATGCTTGCAACACCCAATGCCTCTAGTGCCTCTACGGTAAAGCCACTATCTAAAGATACTACATATAAAACAAAAAAGTAACATAAAGATTCCATTAAAAAAGCTTTTAAAAAAATCATATCTGAATCAACTTTGCTAATATTGCCAGTTTTTAACTCTTTTACACAGGTCCTTTCTAATCAGTAAATTCTCTCTGAAAAAGAACATACTTAGTGATAGAAAAATCTCATAATTAGGAGGCCATGTCAGTCTCACAACAAACATACACCACACTACAACACTGCAGCAGAAGGATAGATTGTTATGGGGAAGATCTCTCAAGAGTCTTTGTATTAACACCTCGTGAAGTTACACAGTTAAGTAGCTCACACTTTTGGAGAAGTTAAAAAAATGTCATCAGTTTTGGCATATCTACAGACCTGTTCTTTCCTCCCACACTGAGTGCATACGCCTCATTTTCTAAACATCTTAGAAAAACAACACAAAGATGTATGATGAAGATTTCAAACGTCCCATTCTGAAAGTAAAAGCAAAATGTTCTAACGTTCTGCAAGGGAACCCCATTTAAAAGCCTGCTTGAATTCCCACTGTCCTGTGTTCTGAATCTTTTGAATTCACAAAGATTCAGCCTCAGAAAGGGCCACAGCAAAATGCACCATTCTCTGGGTTTTGTTAAAAAAGGGTTCCTCAGGCAGAATTTATACTACCCTTAGGTAAATATGCACACTCCACTCTAATTAAGAAAGGAAGGGGATGGAGGGTGTTACTAGATTAATAGGCAGGCAGAAGAAGCCTTACATTTGCCAAAACCGTTTGAGGGAATAGACATGTTAAATAAGCACATTTGAAGTTACCTATGGTGTATGCATCTTGTTGAATAAAAAATAAATCCATTTTATAATCTGCCCATGCTTTTAATGCAGATCCCACTTACCCCCTCCAAAGTTAGAAAAAAATACTGCATATATGAACACCCATCAGTCTACTGAGACTGTAAGTGCCTTAGGTTGTTTATGATGTTATGCAAATTCACTGAACTAGCATAGCATAATCAAGACATCTGTTCCTATTTCACCATCCCCAATCATTTTACTTCCCCTGTGAAACTTAATTTATTTGGGAGTTTAAATGATCACAACAATATTTCTTCCACCGATAAATAGTTTCTTCTCCCTCAAGATAATATCTAAATGACAGCAGGGAGACTGAAGCACATTTTGTTTAGAAATAAGATCTCCTCATAGAAATGCTACAGTCAGTTGTTATCGAACACATTACATTTCATTTGATGAAGTTCTATGTTAGTTGAAATCAACTTATACTTTTTTTTTTTATTGGTAGAAATACCTTAAGAAATTTATAACCTTTTCCTTAACCTTTGCCAAGGGCATTTGTCAAAGGATAACTTCATGTAGCCAAAGTTGAAACCACGAAATACAGAAGACTTGCAGAAGAAATTAGTTTCTATTCCCTTTCTTCACTGACCTAATTCTCACAAAAGGTCTTGAGAGCTACGAGAAAACGAAAGGTAGGAGAACTGTCACTCTTCCCAAGCACAACAGCATTGGCCATACTATGATACACAACCACAGCAATCTCAGAAACTGGACATTACCTACATTTATATAAAGGCTTACAACGTTAGAGAATCTCTGCATTATTCTCACCTGGAAGCATACTGAAAATCTCCAAATTCTTATATCTGTTTTGGCTTAACATTTACTGCCTATTAAAACAGAGCTACACTGCCAAAGTTAACTTCGTAAGCAAAATTTTTCAACTGGTCACTCAAAAGAATTCTAAGGCCAAGAGGAATTCTAAGAACAAGGGGAAACACTTACCCAGGACAAAGCAGAGCTGTAAGCAAAACGTTTGTCTTCCACTTCTCACCTCTAAATGCTGCGGGGAAGAAGTAAAAACAATTTCAAGGTGTGGACTTTTTCCAACTGTTTTACAGCAGGGCAGCAAGAAGCAGGTTTTTATTGTCATTGTCTGAGACATGAGCTCCAGTCTGAAGTTTATATTAAGCTCAGCAATTCTGAGTTTAACCTGCTGTGTCACATTAAACAAATGCTTCTACTTACTCTTGTACATTCTAGCAGACACGTAACCAGCCGGAGTTCCTAGTAAGACCCACAATACAACTGCACAGGTCATCAAAGCACCACGGTTGGCAGGAGAAAGAAAACCAAGGCAAGCTAGAACTAAAGATACAAAGAGATTTAGGTATTCATTGAAACATCAGATTCTCCTGTAACATATATCAGAGTAGAGGCTTACCCTCTTCTACCACCAGATATTCAGATGAAGACTATATGTATAAGTTCCCTTGTATCTCATCATAGGACAGTACCCCTACCATCAATGTTTCCTTCATAACAAAGTATTATTTCTACCTCAACTTTTACAGGAAGCATCTCACAGCCAGCAGACTAAAAAACAACCCCCTTCCAGAGATAAGCAATGAACTTGAACCACAATGCAGCTTGAAGAAGCCTGCTTCCAACATCCTACGTTTCTGCTGTAAACACACATGGCCACTACTCACACATGGTAAGTAACAAGAGAAGTTTAGTATGCAGCATAATGCAGATGTGAGAACAGGAGGTCTAGAGAAGCCAAAAAAATTGACAGAGCTAAGGGTTGTGGTTTGTTCGCCATTTAAGATGGAAATAAGCATGAAGATGAAAGGCTAAGTCAGTTGCTTGAAATACCACAAAAGCACTCAGCCACCATGATGGACAACACTTACGTCAAGAACGCATTACCTTGAAAATAAGCCTCTCTATTAAAAAAAAAGTTGTCTGAGTCCAAACTAGTTATAGAGGCCAGCACAGCGAGATACTCAGAAAAGGAGTTTCTTAGTGATCTCTGGCAGAAAGTTTTGTTTCTAGTAGAAAGAGGATTCTCCCCCCTCCTACCCCAATTTCTTTCTACGCTCTCTGGTTGGGAAGAAAACTACTGCAGTTCAGGAAGTTAAAAAGAGCTATAATCAATAATGAAGGACAAACCCGCAAAGAAAATAATGTGAAGTTTATATTAATCTTATAGCATGATTTAATGAATAGAAAAAGAGGAGCCGTTCTGTGATATCACTGAAAGACCATGATGTCTAGAAAACTCCAAAAATTTTGAAAGAAAAAAGAATGGTAATATGCTTTATAGATAACATAATAAAACTGACTTGTGACAGGTACCAAAGTCACGTACATGTCTAGTTATTTATTGCAGGCTGTCATTATCTCAATGTTGTGTCAGTATTATTTCATCGGCATGCATTCTAGCTCTTAACAGCCTGCAGCCATGCAGAAATGTGTCAAACGTATTAGATAGAAAGTGTTCTGAGAACATTAAAGCTTTGATTATACGTCTTTGAACTTGCATAACTGGATCCTTAGATAATTTACACCATGACAAACTGTGGGTTTTTTTGTTGTTGTTTTGTTTTAAAAGAAGCTTGTAACAGGGAAGATTCAATTCTGCAATCATGAAGAATCTGAACCAGTCCAGGTACCACAACATTTTGAACAGGATCATTTCCAGAAACATTACTGAAGCTATCCAGATTACTGTTATGAAACAGCATTGATACTTTATGTCATTAAAGGAAGGACTTCACTTCCAAAAGAAGGCTTCTAATATTTGTGTAAAAACACTGCATCTTTCTTACACTATTGCACTACAAACACATCACCTTAATAAACTAAAGTTACTTACATAAAGTAATAAACGTCATAATGAAAATCTGTGTTCCTTGGCCCAAGAAGACAGACAGTAACATTCCCTTCCTTGGAGGTCTAAACACATCTCCATGAACCAGCTTCCAGCCAAATTCCTCTTGGGCATCTTCCTGTACAAAATCAACAATGTCTTTAGCAAAAATACATAATGCAGTAGTGAATTAGCAGAAACAAGATGTGAAATACATATTTAGAGTTTGATTAACCTCCAGTTTAGTTCTAGAGACAGACTAATTGCATCTGATTCATCACTCATTGATTTTTATAACCCCCTAATGGTTCAGTGAAAGAAAAAGGCAAGATTTATCAATAAAATCCTCATCTCAGAGCAAGAAAAAAACAAAGTATAATTAGCTAAACCATGTAACATCATTCTAAATTTAAGCCAAAACAACACATTCCATTTAATTTAACTTGGATTATAGTATTTCAATGTAGTTCAAGCTAAGCTTTTTTCTTTTTCTTTTTTTTTTTTTTTTTTTTTTTTCTTCCAAAGCATATCAGTCTCAATGACAATACTGAAAAGGATTAAGTGGTCTGTTCCCTGTACTCCAGAAGAAAGTCTGCTCCCTAGACTCACTAGGGACAAGTACAAACATTCTTTGTCCCACTGACAGAAGTGAATGGATGGATGGCATGGGGGGAGGGAGGAATCCTTAGTCCATTGGTACTAAGGAACCACTGCTAAAGAATACAGCTTTTCAATGAAGTTGCTAAAAACAAATACCTCCCCCTCACAGAAAACAAAACCTAAACACACAACCGCAAGCAAACAACCACTCAAGAAGACTACTCTCTTCCTCATACAGTTAAAAGCTACAGGTTTCATTCAACCCAAGAGAATTGCATGTAGTTCACTGGACTGTTTAAACACTAAAATCACAGCACGCAAGAAATGGTGCAACAAAGAATACAGACCAAACCGGTGAATGACACACTGCATCTTATCTTTGTCTTCCTTATGCTGATACTTCTGCCTGCATTTGTTAGCTAGAAATTACTCTCAAAAGTTTGGTATATTAAAAATTGAGAAATGTCTCTTAAACACAAGATAACGCTTTGATTGTAACTATGCCCATAAAGAACGGGATATCAGGTGTCTCTGTATAATTCCAATACATCAGTACTCTACCAGTAAAGAAAGGTTTGTTTAGTTAAAGAAGAATAAAGACCACACCTTATTGTAAGTTACCACAATTAGTTGAAGTTTCAGAAGACAAGAAAGTAAAGACAGAAGGAAGATTTTTCCCATGTAACTGCAAGGAATGAAAGAATGTAAAAGGTTACCATCTGAAGCTAAATCCTTATCTGTTTTCAAAATGGTGAACGCTAAGCATAAACACTTAGTACTTTAGTTCCTGACAAAACAAGGAAAATGTTGTGCAAGTTTGGAATGCGCGGCCCACGCATTTCTCTCTTCAAGTGTTCCAGTGAACCACCAGTACAAGTGAACCACCAGCATTCCCTGAGTGAGATTACTAATCTCCTTCACTGCATCTTCCTCAGCCTGGGCCCTCTTTTGCACCATTATTTCACACCTTTTTAAAATCAGCTCCTTGAACTACAACAGATCTCTAAGTCTCTTACACTGGCTAGAATACAAAAAAGTGGCTTTTTGAAAGTTGCACCTATCCCTGCTGTTATCCCTAAAAACTAATCAAACTTTTACAAGTCTCGCTCTTTATTACATTAAGAATGAGCAACTAATAAAAAGACAACACAGTATAAGATATTGAACATGATTTAATTGAGAGATCAAACAGGAGCTTCATAAAAACGAGCAGTTAAAGAACATGGAAAAATTCTTCCCCTTTAATTACTGTCTGCATTTGCATTAACAAAAGACATTAAATATCAAAAACACACAGAAGAATAAAAGTACTTTCAGATGTTTTAGTTTCAATATGAAACATTTTTGTGCATTTAAAGTATTTTTTTTTATCCAGATAGACAGCAACGACAGTGCAAATTCAAACCTTTGTAGTACCTGACATTACTTCTCATCTTTGGCTTGCAAATACCACTTCTACCGATTAGAGAGAGCAAATTTTCATTCAGTCTTTCACTCTCAGTCAACTGGTCAAGTCTTTTTTTTCCCCTCACAATCAGTTATATTCTTTTCCAAGGCAGCAAGCCACCATAGAGACTTGCCCCTTTCCCATTCTGAACGGGTAAATATTTCAAAGGAACTTGTAACAGATTCAGGCAGTCAGCAACAAGCTTTAGTCACACAAACCAGGTTCGGTTTGACACAGGGATTACAAGGATAATTGTATTAGCAAAATAAACAGTTACATACACCAAGTAGTTCTAACAAAGCTAGAGACTACTTGAAACTATACTGAAGTCATGCTGCACACAAAATACAATACTGCCATGTCCTCAGTGGAGAGGAAGTATGTAATTCCATCACACTTTCTGGCCACTGACAGAAGGCAACATCAGTTTGTATTAGTCTATGTTAATCAGTATCTCTCCTGTCACATTTAGTGAGAAAATACTGTTCCTGACATTAATTTTACTCCATTATTAGCCCTTAGTTTAATTTTTATTTATTTATTTTTGCTATAACTTCCTTTTAAAGTATTTCACTTACCTTACAAAGATGCATAGAATGATATTTCTTATGAGAGTTAGACCACAAATTTTCTAAACTTTTCAAGTCACGTGCTAGCATACTTGCCTCCTGGACAAGCTACCTGACAAACTACTACAAAAAAATACCACCTTGGAACTGGAGAAATTACAAAGGAACTTCTTTTTACAGCCTCAGATAGACACAATACCTGGCTGCAGTAGTTTTTAAGCCTGATATCTTATCAAGAGGGGAAAACACTGCTATCAATAAAAATACCTGCTCTTCACAAGTTTGGCTGTTCAAACTTAAAAACACATTTTTAGAGAGAAAACATGTCAAATGGATAGCAAAATCTTTGTTTCTATGCTGCACATATACCTACAACAGTTACAGCACAGCTCCTGTGCTAAATCTATGTAACATGAATGCAAACGGGGCTGCACTGACAGGGAATCTTCTGTATAATCCCAGGTTGCCAGTCATAGAATCACTGACTGACTGAGGTTGGAATGGATTTCTGGAAGTCATCCTGTCCAAAACCCATGCTCAAGCTGGGTCACCTAGAGCAGGTTACCCAGAACCACGTCCAGGTGGCTTCCGAGTATCTCCAGTGATGCAGATTCCATAAAGAACATTAGTGGTTGCTTAGATCAGTGTCATGCTACCCTCTGTACAACCTGACTGATTCCATAATGCAGTCATAGGACTCAGAGCAATTGACACCTTCTGATGGTGAATCAGTGACAGAATACTTTCCTTCAGCTTTTCAATGTCTACAGTGTATCATGTGGCTGTTGGTATGCTGTGAAAATCTATGTTAAAAACAAAATTAAAAAAAACATCAGCTTTCCTTTGTTAAGGCTTTGGAACAAAGGGACTTACGTTTTAAAAATGAGTTTGTTCACCAACCAAAAAAATAAATCTGTGAATCACTCCACATGCTTCCTAAAGCTGAAGTCAGTCCTTGCATATTAAAAGTTCAAACGACACCCAAGAAGTATGACTGTCATATCTGCCCATTTATTCCTTCCGTTAGGAGAGACAAAGTAGTAATAAAGCTATTTTTAACTCCCAGATAAATTATCATGTTTCAAATTCTAGACAGTTATACATCTCTTCAGATTGTACACAAACTATTTGAGAG
Organism: Heteronetta atricapilla; assembly: GCA_011075105.1. Lineage (NCBI taxonomy): Eukaryota > Metazoa > Chordata > Aves > Anseriformes > Anatidae > Heteronetta > Heteronetta atricapilla. Next base: position 7,244,924 of record CM021734.1, read on the forward strand.
ATATCCCCATTGCCAGAAAACATGCTCACATATACAAGAGCTGTAAATCTTACTCACAGAAGAGTCAATCTGGTTGTATCTTGCAATATCTTTATGAAGGGTCCTCAGAATGATCATAGCCACCATGCCAGATAAGAAGAGAACAATTACGAGGGAATTCATTATACTGTAGATAAAGAAAAAAAAGTCAGGCTTTCAGTCCACTTATTCGGGTTTCAGGCCATGCACTCCAATTCAAAACCACACGTACAGCTCAAATCAATAGGAATAGCCTCAGATACTAGACAAGACATTCCATCAGCCCTTCTACTACTTTCTCATACAGAGAAGATACACCATTTTAAGTTGTGTACCTTTATGACTTCTTAGGAGACAGAAGCAAGAATACTATTTATGTTGTTAATTCTCAGGACAGTTACATATTGCATTTCTTCATCTTCCTTTTTATGTAGCTCCAAAGATATTTTCTTAATGAAACAGATACAGCTCTCAAAGCTGATTTTACATGTATGAGCCAATCAAATCTATATCGTGCCAGTTAGTATTTTTTTGGATACATATTTAATCTGATCAGCCTCTTCAAACATTTAATATTGCAAAACATTATCATTTCAACATGAATTATATACTTACTTGATATATTTTACTCATAAAAGCAGACCTTTTTTTTTGTTTGCGGCTGCTCTGTACAAAACTTGCAGTGCACATATGTACCTCTTACTTCACAAATAGAAAAAGGCAGTAACAATAACAACACTGCAGAGCAGCGACTTCTCAGGAGTTTTACAAAACAGAGATGAAGAAGTAAAACCATAGAGGTTGCCTTCCTTTTGGACACTAATGTTGCATTCCTTTGGTGAAATGTAATACTATGGTTGCTCCCAAGAGATGGAAGACTGGTAAGTCACTCCACATATGAAAACAACAAAGTTTACTTGCTTGAAGACTAACAGACTTTGTTTTACCACAGCAGAAGTTATGTATTTCTAGAAACACAAATAAGAAATCTTTGTGCTCCCCAGCAAGGTTATTCACTGCATAAATGCAAGTCATACCTAAACCACTGGATGTTTGTGTGTGGCATGGACTCCAAAATGTAATCCCATCTGGAAGCCCACTTGATATTATTCTTTTCCTATAAAGGAATTAAATAGCAATTAAGAGAGACAAGTACAAGTTTGTTGCAGTCTCTGAGAAGGAATAAGCACACAAAATCTCTTCCAGAAACCTTCCATTCAGCATTAATATCTAAGCTTGGTATCCACCCTGCATGTTAGACCTCCCTCGTGCATTAATAATTCTTTTCATCTCTTGAGCCTTTCAAAGAATATTTCATTTATTGAAATCTCCTATTCATGCCTTCTACCTTCAAGTGGGGCTACACTAAGCCTCACCTTCCATTGATTTGTTATGTAGCTGCTGGCAACTCCCAAATACAGTCATGCCATTGCTACAAGATATTCCCAGCATAGCACATAACATGAAACTTCAACTTTGTTCAAAACACTTTATGAGCATGTTTCTAGTTTCCCCTGGAGTTTCCCCTTTCTCATCATCTTTAATGTGTTTAGCACAAACTTTCTTGCTCCCTGCCATAACAGTGTATGACACAGACTATTTTCCACTCCTGGCAACACACCCACTGACATCTTTGATTTCCATTTTCCCTTCGAAGGATGTAAGAAGAAATCATTCAGCAAGTTCCCTCTTCAAAAGAGACTTCCATCCTCTCCTATCTCCTCCTCTAGATGCTTCATGTGAAATCTGTACAAGGAATAACTTTTTCTGACCTCCTATCCTTGTCCTCCACCAGCTAGTCTCATGGAAGGTACATTTGCTGTCCTGCTACCAAACTCTGTCTCCTGACTGGTGTGAAGTTCATCTGAATTTCTTAGCTTATTTACCAGGTGATAAATCTGTACAGTTAATTATCAACATTTAGACTATACTGACAACAGCCTAGGATTTAAGTTTCAAGTCATGTTCTGGATCAAAAAATGTTACAATGAATTGCACCAATACAACTAAGTGGCTGAAATTGCCACAAGTTACTCTTTACTGGCACAATCTGTAGTTGATCAGTGGCACATGGATAGTTGGAACAGATATTCCAGAAGGGTGGTTTTAAAGTTTGTTATTTGAGTATCAAACTGCTCATGTGCTTACACTTTTGTACACTTGTGTATTAAACATGTAAAGCACAACTGTGTACCTTTCACATACACAAAGCTGAATACTTTGCCTTTTTATAATGAAATAGAACAGGCACCAAAGCTTTCACATCAGAAATCAGCTCTCATATCAAAAAGGACCATAAATGCATTTTACCTGTTTATATATTCAAGATCACTGCAACTAACATTCTCCTCTTTTAAAATATTTTTCACTGATGAATACTACCCTTTTATTTTTTTTTGAAACTATTGGTAATGCCTGATATATTTTATTTTTTCTTTCATTCCAAATCAAAGCTAATGGATAACATAGAAGTCAATTTTGAAATGCCTTGAGTGCCATCTGTTGGAAGCATCTGAACCAACAGCAGTTAAGCCTTACCTGTTCTATTCCCAAGAAAAAGGGAGTAAATAGCCCAAATATCTAACACATTGCGTCAATAACAGGACAAAGTGCACATTGCAAGTCTACATTGCAATTCGTCATTAAAATTTAAACAAAAATGTTAATAGACAGGAGGTTCATTCATGTAGTAAAATCAGAGAGTCTAAAGGGGATTGAGGGTCTCAAGGGAAAAGTAACAGCATATACAGCTTTGCACCTCAAGGTCACTGGTTCAAATAAGTGTCACTTAAACTGATGCAGACATAGAAGTTTTGGGGAAAAACGCTTCACAGGATCATCCTTATGGAGTTTACACTGCTTTAACTCAGTTATGACTTAGCAAATCATCCAGTTTTACTGGGTTTGTACTTTTGGGGAATTATGTATAATAGATTCAAGACTTACTTCAAATGTCACCGAGTAAGTATAGATCAAATTCAGTTTGCTGTTGAATTCTCCAGGAATCTCCATAGGTGGACCTTCACAGCTTAAGTTGTTTTCATCTGTATGTTTGTAGCTAAGGAAAAAAACAAAATAAAATTGCATCTAATCAACTGCATGATTTTTCACAATTTCGTTTTAAAGGTAATTGGAATGGGTTTTTATTGGAAAAAAAAAAGATCAGGGAGAGCTCTGTATATAATTTTGAATCAGCTATTCAACTTCCTTGAGAAGTTGTTTTTCTGTGCTTCTACGACTAAAGGTCAAAGATGTTCAAAGATACCTCTGTTATTTCTTATGTTTGTAGTTACAGATAATATGGAAGAAATACATGTATATAATTGGGCATCATTATTCATAATTTCTATAACTACTTCGGAGTTATAGCAGAGCTGAACACTATTTCTCACCAGCACTTGCAGTGAGTTAAAATCTCCCTAGAAAGCATCCCAGGGATTTGGATCAGTATCTTAAGTTTAGTTAATATCTGTTCAGACTTTTGGGCACTTGAGAACATTACACGTATGCTCAGGATTGTCAAGTATGTGAGAGACATGAAATGAAGGCTTCCAAAACTATGGGAGATATAGTTTCGCCCTGCTCACTTTTTTTTTTTGCCACATCAGAACAACATCCTAGTCCTAAGATAATATGCTGCTTAGTTAACTGGGCCGTGAAACCTGCAGATCTTTACCTGGTAAGAAGGTAAGTTTTAACATGAAATACCCCTTTCTCTGCCATTAAACCTCCCCTCCACATTTTAAACAGGACCACGTTATTGGTGAGGGATTTAACATCAGAATATGCTTGTCAACAAGGAAGATGGAGACTTTATCAGTCTCCCACAGGTTCTTACTTTCCCTCAAGTGTCATTAGGGGAAGGTTGTATATTTTATTTTTAGTGCATTTGTGAGTGCCTTTTATTTATTTTTAAACACTGGGGCAACAGAAGTGACTGCGTAAACCTTTTCGTTTTCCATTCCTATACAAGTAGTCTAATTTCACCTCTCTTCAGTCTTTAATACTCAGAAAAATATAGAACAACTCCAAACAACATTCTACAGTTCAAACGCACAAACCCTTCTCTGTTGCACCTTAGAAATACTGCAGTTATAGAAGCACAAAGTCAAATAAACCTTCAGGTTTGGTTGAATTTACTCCTGTGAACCTTTTCTAACACTGGAAAATAGCTTCCCTCTCACATCATCTCAGCCAAGATGCAGTTACCCAGCTTAGCCAAACAATTATTCCTTATATGCATTATTACATGTCAACAGCCGAGTCAAGCTACAAGACAATAAAATTTCCATGAACAGTCTAGGGTGCTCCAAGCTCAAATACTCCAAACTGGAAGAGGCTAAAGGTTGAAGCAAAGCACCAAGCAAAACTTCAGGTCAGAGAATGACAAAATTAAGGTTATGTGCAACCTAACTGTGCCCCCTTGTGGTTTGCATTACAATCAAGTTCTCTTACTTTTGAACCATTCAGGATGCAATCAATAAAGCATTAAACAAAAATGGAGAAGGTTAGTAGAATCTTCTTGCCACCATCTGGGAGCAGAGGAAAATGGAAGGAATAAACATGCATAGCAAGTATAATTCACTAAAAATACACCATACCATGGGAACAGGAAAAAAACACACTACACCCAGATCTCTACACAGATCATACACATCTGTATAATTTGAAAAGTTGTAGCCACATAGTTTAAGAACGTACTTAATCCCTATGGAAAAGGGGGGGGAAGACTAAACTGCAGTTCTCAAATACAAATAAGTATTAACTATGCAGGAGCAAACTGGCAATAGGCCAAATTAATTGCTTCAGTCTGACCTCTGGATTCTTGCATCTCCTTTCTTGGTAAACCTAGTAGAGCAGAAACCAAAAAGCTACTTATAAGAAGATAAGTCAGTCTTCTTAGATGGTCTGCTGTTTTGAATGGCAGTATTAACTTGATACTTCACTTGTACCTCAGTATCCAAAGTAACTCAGAATAAAAGTATATCTGTACATATATAGCATATATATAAAGTCTATCTGTACCTTTGTACAGAGCACATTTGGGGTACAGTGCAGCAAAAACAAGAGAGATGACAAGGGAAACTTTAACTCAATTAATGGATGTTTCTTGTGTATCTAAAACATGTTTTTTAAAGGAAAGAAATATACAGCCATATGAATCAAAATAAATATGAGAATGCTTCTATTGTTTGTGTCAGGTTATAAGACTCCACAAAAGCAGTTTTTCCAATCAGGATGGACTTTGGGTAACATCTGAAAAGCAAAGTTATATGATATTTACAGTCATCTTTGCAAACACAGCTGTGAACCAGTATACTGAAAACTTTACCAGAGTTCAGAATAACTGGTTCCTCAGAACTTAGTAACACCAAGCATCACTTCAAAGTTTGCAACTACTGATAGATTCCTCAGTACTAGAATTTGCTGCCCTAATGCAGAATTACCTTTGTGGTCTCAGTCGTGCCATCACCAGTCTTGCACCAGGCCAGTTTTCATCCTTCCCACTATGGTACATGATGGTTATGTCAACATGGTTGAACAGGTAGAAAGTGTTCTTCTTGTTAAACTCTGACTAAAAAATATCATCAAGAGCTTAAGAAACTTCCAGCAGGAGAGGGCGCAATGCAGTCATGAATTTTAGAATGAGATTACTCTCCAATAAAGGAGCAGGAAAAACATTTTTCTACATGCTTGTATAAAATACATACACATTTTCTTAAATAGTACATTGTAGTATGTTATCTAAATAAAACCCACATAACAGTTAAAGCATCACATGTTTCGATTAAGATTTTAAAGCATTTGACACTATTTTTGTACAAACTTGCCAAAACAAGTTCAAAGATCTTATTCAAGCTGCAAGTAATTCAGATTTACCACCTCTCCTGCCCAAGACATACAGCCTACCTGGTAGACACTGCAGCCACTGAAGCTGACAAAACAGCTTCTGCTTCAAAAAAAAAAAAAAAACTTTCACTGTCAGTAGCTATTCTACTTTGTCATCCATATCCTTCCAGAATTTGGAATTGAAGAACTACACAAAGTTCACATTCAAAAAAAATCACAGAAGATACCTGAGTCAATTCAAGTTGACTTGAATTTTCCTTGCTTCTCACAATTGTCATTGTTTAGAAAACTCTAACCATAACTTTCACTTGAATTAAGGGACCAGGATGATGGACTTCCCATTGAGTTTCCAAGTTTAAAGTTCCTTTCTTGGTTTTATATGTTAACCATTTTCCAACTGCCATAAAATATTCCTCTCCTGCCACTCTCAGCAAAACATTAAAGTGTCTTGCATTAAAGTTATCCGGATTCCTCATCTTTAACTGCCAGAAGAAGACTAGAATCATGCCTGTATCATACTGTAACCCTGTCTTTAGGTACCTTTTCCCTCCAATTTAAAGTAGCAGCTGAGGCAGTTATATAGTTTGTTAGCTGCATAAATGCGGGGATGAACAGTCTTTCTGACATTGCATGATAACAACCTCTTTTCTGCCCCATTTTGAAGGGATAATTACATCTTCCAAAATAGTTATTTAAGTATTCTTCCTCAGGAGGATGATATTCCCCAACTCAGCCCAGAGATCAGGCATGTTCACTGTGCTACGTTCTTATTTGCCCAGGTAACAATTCTTTCCTCTAGTGCTGTGCTTTGCAACACTAGCAAAGCACCCGCAGCACACCCAATGTGTACAGCATTTCATGGATATAACACACAAGCTCCCTGAGCACTCAATAGGAAATTCAACCATTGCCACTTATGTATGAAGCTCATCCTATCAAAAAAAAAAAGTTTAAGTTGCTGACTTTGCCACAGACATTTTCCATGTACCGCATAGCTTCCAAGACAGCATACACTAGTATCAACGTAACAAAATCAATCTTCTCCATAACCCTACAGTATAACATCACAAATAGAGCTGAATACCTAACAACAGCAGGTGATTCAACTCACTGACCATTTTCAGAGTTAAGTGAACATGCATGACAAACGCATCACCTGTGAATACAAATAAACTGACTGCACTACATACAAGCAGTAAGTTACGTGGCAGAGCACAGAAAACAGCTCTCTCAAGAGGCTGGTCCTCCACCTCAGAAGAACTGCATCACTATGGTGAACTACTGCTGTTACATATAACTCCCAGGATGAGCGACACATTTCTGTTGTGAATATCATTCTTTTCTCTATCACAGCTGTGTTATCTTCCAGCCATCTGGGAAAAATCCTGAGATATTTAGGTTGTAAACTGTGCTAGACATAACTTTTGCAACTACAGCACTGCTCATTTCTAGATCTTCACTAGACAGCTTGTATGTGAAATCCATAAAAGGTCTTGCACACAGATACAATTCAGGTTGCATGGACACAGAATTAATATGTATGGGGATGGATACATATATTTCAGAACAAAAACTCTGAGTTTTCTAAGGCTTCATCAAAACAGTTATTTTATAGCATCATGTAGACAAAGAAACATACGAAGTGTCTTTGTGGACACTTATCAATGAGACACTGCCTACAAAAGAAGCATTCAGTTTTTTCAGTGCCCGCATTCTGAATATTAACTATACTCACAAGGATACCTATTCTTTTTCAGGAAAACAAGCTTAAAAATAAAACTCTTAATAAAATTACAACTACTATACTAAAGAAAAAAGTTCCACCACTTACATTTATAACACAAGCATCTTTAACTCTACCATCTGGAGTAACAAAACATCCTATTGGGAATCCTGGATTACAGTACTTTTGTCCATCTTCCACATCATAGCACCATGTTACAGGCATGTTATCAATAATCCTATAAAGAAAACATCAAAAACAAGTCCTCAGAAGAGATACGCCTTATTTCATACTGACATTTAGCATTCATGTAATGCACAGTTTTCAGTAGCACCCACAAGATGCACAGTACAGGACAACAACCAGATAGAAGAAGGAAGAAAGCAACCACTTAGAAGAAAAATAACACAATGCTAAAAAAGGAACATGAAAAAGCTCAAGCACACATCTCAGCTTACCAGTGATGTTGATAGTTCAACTGCATTCCTTTCTTCAAAAAAGCCAGTTTGCTTCTATCAGCACTGTTTTCTGGGTCATAAGACCTTGTACAAACTTTCTTGCATGTTTCCTGTTTCTTAAAAGTGAACTGGTATGAAAGTACACAAAAAGAGCAATTTAAGTTTTGCTTCAATAACCTGTCCAGACTTTTCTCACGTAAAGCTGACTTATTTGACATACATCCTTGACATGAAAGTTTGAGGCAGAATTCCCCATACAATTAATTGCATTAACTAAATTTCAAGAGTTCTGTATATCTGGAAACTGTATTCCCCTTTTGTATTGCTGAAAGTCTACAACAGCCCAGATAAATTACCTTCAGATGATCAACATCTGAAAATTTGTAGAAAAGGTATTGCTTATTAACAGTTTATTTTGACAGTTTCATCATCTGTTACACCAGACTTTTAACTAAATCTTTTTTGAATGTTCTGCTTTAATTTTAGCTGTGTTTCCCCATGATTAAGTTACCACACAACGCTGCCAAAAATGCAACATGTTGCACAATGTCTATGCTTCAAGGGCAGATACCACGTAACGATAACATGCTCACGTTTGTATTTCAAACTGGTATGCTAACCCAGTTAGGATTTACCTGTTACTGAGCAAACATAACTAAGACAACGATTGAAAATTCTAACATTATCAAGGCTTAAGTGCTAACCAATAACAGGGCATTTTTTAATTACTGTAGTATACAGCCATTTCAAAGACATAAATGTTACAATTCTTAAAGTACAGGCATCAAGCCCAAACAACACATCATGCTTTGTATTTAAAAGCTTCTTGTGGTTAGCAGTCACATGACTCAAAACTACATTAGCTTAGAGAATCAAGAAGAATGAGGCCTCTAGGAGTAGTTTACACAAGGGAGGAGTCATCACCTTCTTAACAGTCCTATGAAGAGATGTGACTAGGTCCCGAATGACTGAGCAGCAACAGACTCAAACTCTGCTGCCTCATTGTCTCACAGAGATTTGGATTATCTAGTAACCTCACAGACAAGCACAGCCCAGTTTTCAGTTTCACCAACAAATCCCAGTTTGGAAAGCACTTGAACAGCATACTGTTTTCAAGCGTTAAGAGCCACAGTTTGACCCTATCTCCTTTATTGCCAATAATTTTCCCAATCTGAATGACCAGTACTTGATAGATGCTACTTTTTAGTCATTGGTAACATGGTGCACAAGACAGAAAAATACCTAATCTATGAAAAACTTGCACATCTTTATTTTATGGAAGGTTTCAAATGGCATGATTCAAAAATGAAAATGCTTGCTTTAGACAACAGTTTAAATGCTTCCAGCAGGGAAAGCTGGAAGGCTTCCCTTCCCACTCTGGAAGTTGCCTGATAGTACAACCAAGATGTATGTCAAACAGTTCCTGAATGAGCAGTTTATATATAATATAAAATATATATATAATTTATACATACATATTATATATTATATATTTTTATATAATTATAATTATTTATTTACATTATATATTTATATGTATATATTTTTATATTTTTATTTATATATTATATATATTATAATAATAATTAATATAGCAGACTCCTATATTACAGCACAAAAAATAATGATTTCAGATCACCTAACACTCTAGGCTATACATCCAGCTGTTCAAGAACTACTTAGTTTCTCAATTCTTCTATCACAGAGAAACAGGAAAGAAGAGTGATTACTGGCTCACAGCTTCCTCGCTTTAATTAGCCACCCTTTGATGCTTTTGGGACTGGAAAGATTTTGTTGTTGTTGTTCATTTTTATTGCATAAACTGTACAAAGTTTAAATGAAAAATGAAACCAAAAAACCCACACAATCATTAACTTTTCAGCCATGTCTTCAGCTGTATCAACGGACTAGAGCCATTAAAAGAGAGCTATCAAATTTAAACAGAATTGTATTTAAGGGATGGAACAACCTTATATGGAGATGATGCTATTCTCTCTCCAAACAGCACTTGCCCAAGATTTTCTGATGGTCTTTTCTCTTCCTTATCTTGACAGAAGTCAAAACTGGAAAAAAAGTAGAAAAGATAACGTTTAATTTTTAATTAGCATATAATTGTAAATAATAGCCTAAAACAATTTCTTAAGTTTTGTCCTTAGCATTGCAGTTTTCATGTTTCTTTCAGTAGGTCTGCAGCTGTTAATAAAAATAGAAGTGCTTCTGTATATACTAAATAGAAATATTCCTATTTGATGTCAGTTTCAACCAAAATATTTCAAAGGTAAAGTATATTTAACAAAACAGGTGGCTTTTAGTCCAAACAGTCTTTTCAAGTAGCAGTTTAAACAAACAATATCATGTTTCACATTGGAAAAAAAAAGTCACAGTCTGTCCATTCTCTTGAAAAAAAAAAACAATAATAAAATAAAATAATAATTATAACCACCCCCCATTCTTAAAGGGGGTTTTACAAAGACACTTCCATATGAAACACATTCCAAAGAAGGGAAGTACTTCCACTATTAATGTGCCACACTGCCAAATGCCATTCACCAACTCTTTTTGACTCAATATAGTCTGAAACAACTGAATACAGGAGAGAGAATATAACCATTCTAGGTCTTTATTATTTAAACACGGGCAGCAGTAGGTTATGAAAAAAAGAAATTCACTTATCTTTGCTGAATAAGTACTTTTCCTCAACGTGTGGGCCTAAATTCATTGGCTTTCATCAAGTTTAGTGCAGATAGAGATTTTGTTGGCTTTTTGAGCTAGCCTGTGGCCTTGTTGCTATTGTTGCATTATACAGCGTTAGAGCTACATTAACAGCAAGTTTCTCTTTTCTATATGTTAAACAGCAAGACAATTTTATTGATTGCATATAACTGCTTACTAGAAGTGCTCTTGTAGATAGTTATAGTAATCACCAACAATAATCAAAGTGAAAATAAAACCAAAAAGATAGATACAGAGCTTTGGTGGTAGAAGAAAAATAACAGTGACTCTTCTTTCAATTACTTTAGTTGCCAGAAACAAAGAACACAAAGATCCTGTCTTCCTAGATTTGACAAATAGTAAGGAGTTTCAAATGTGTCAAACAGACTATGCTAAATGTAAAACTGAGCTCAAATGCAAAGAACCTCTAGAAACTCAACAACCTCATCTTTAACAATAACAGAAGGTGGTCAGGAGGCACAGGGTTGGCCTTCATCCTTTCCACTCTTGCATTTTAGTCCTGCTGACAAGTACTGGATTTGCTCTGCTATCTGTACATCCAAAACAATCCTTTCTGTACATCCAAAACAAGGCTCACAAGAAACAAGAACACTTGTGTTTTGGGTTGTATCACTACACTAAGAATAGAAAACAGACTTTCCAAATGCTTCTGGAAGCCTGTTGTGATGTACTTACGCATCATACTCGTATGGCAGAACCGATTCGACCGAGTCCAGTCTGTTTACAAAGAGCTCAATTAGCGACTGAAACGGAGAAAATAAGTATGAAATTACAAATCTGCAAAATCAGGTGCACGGCCAACACGAGGCACATCACCAAGTGTCGGGAGCTGATCAAAGTTACAGCACAGCAGAGTTACTACACTCTTCTGACAGGCCTCGACCACAGCGCTGGGCCACGCCACAGCCATCCCCCAACAGCACCACCGCCACAGGAGGCTGCAGCAATGAAGGGAAATTTGATTTTTTTCAGTAGCGACTGAAAAAATGGGCGGGAAAGGGATAATTCCGCCCCCCCGGGAGAAACGCCAGGTGTGCCAGGGAAAAGGTGGTGGTGTCATTCCCCGGAACGAAGGTTGCCTCCCGAGAGGGACCGGCCGGAGCTCACGCTGGGCCCCTGGAGGGTTCCTCGGCAGCCCCCCCCGGTCGCAGGAACCCCGTCAAGCCCGCTCGGTGCCTCCGCATCCAGGGGGGAGCCCCGCCGGGCCTCCCGCGAGGGCTCTCACCTTGCAACCCTCGCTCTCCTTGTCATCGTCGCAGAAGCTGACGGGCGCCAGGCCGGGCAGGTAGAAAGCGGTGCAGAAATGGGCCAGCAGCAAGACGCCGGCCGCCAGCAGCCTCATCTTCCAGCCTCAGGGGGCGAAGGCAGCATGAGCCGAAGCAGCAGCCCCGACTCCCGCCCCCCGCCCGGCAGCGCCTTGCGGAGGCAGCCCCAGCCCAGGCGGAGGCCGGCTGCGGCGGCGTCACAAGGGCGTTGGGGCCGCGGCGCCTGCGTGGTGCCGGGTGAGGCGCTGGGCGCCATCTTGAGGTAGGGCGGTGCGCGGCGGCGCCCGCCCGCTCCTCACGGAGGTTTGCGTTAGCTGCGGGGCGTTTTGGGGAAGCGATTTCTCTTCTTCCTCGCCTTCCACGTTCACTTCAGTCCTTGTTCTTCTCAAGCGTGGCTCTTACTGCTCTGCTGGCACCGGGTTCCACGCAGCTGCAACCTCTGCAGTGCTCCCTATTTATTTGCAGTTTCACAATAAATAGAAAGGTGCTCTTTTTGCTAAAGCCTCCTATGGGTGATTAATGCCAGAATGGCTTTCCAGGTTCTAACCCCCTGCATAGCAGAGAAAAACTTCAATTAGATCTTTACCAGCTCAGAAATTAGGAGTGGAAATCCCAGATGTTGCAACCATCACTTTCAAGAATTAAGTGTGGTGGGGTTTGTAGGGGGAGCAGGGGAGGGTGTTTGTTGATTTTTTTTTTTTTGGTTTAGTGTGTTTTATTTTTGTTGTTTGTTTGGATATCTGGTTCATCAGGTTGTGATGCTTACTGCCAGTAACAGTGGGATGCACGCCAGCTCTTGGTGTTGCCTGGCTCCTTCCCGCTACAATGCAGCTACAGCGGTGCCACGAGCATGGTGGGCTCCAGGATCACTTGTTCAGGTAGCAACGGCAGGAGCAGTGCCCAGGGGCAGCTGCAAAGCCTGTCTGAGGAACAGGGCATGTGAAAGTGCCGGCTGCAATCCAAGCTCCATGCCACTATGGCAAGACGTAAGCTCACTGCTGAGACATTAAGCTAAAAGTATTGCTGTTGATACAGGGTAGGTAATGTCTCCATCTTCCTTTCTGTAGTTCCTGTGTAGGCAAGCTGTTGCCACTCTGGTTTCCAATCTATCTGTGAAGTTTCACTTGCATTTCCCATGCAAAACTATGTACAACAATTTTATCCAACTCGTAAATCAGTGGTGTGTTGCCCTTACCATTTTGCACTGGGCAAAAGGAGAAGGAATAAAGGAAGCGTAACAATTGCTTATCTCATGTGTCTTTTCAGTTGAATATGGAGAAACTGAGTTGTCATTTCAGGAAGCTCCAAATCAGGGAATTGTGATCCACCTTGTACTGCTAAACTGAAAGGGAGCGCAACTAGATCCCAAATAGGTTATTTGGGAGAAACACATAATGGAGTTGCGGTTTAGAGATAGTTGACAAAGTTAATCCCAGGAACAATTGGTTTGTGCTGCTCTGATCCACTCTATCCTGAATTTCACAGAACAAATATACTGATTTTCTATAAATATCTATCAAATGGCAGATGCCCAGTAAATTGTTCTTTGTCATGGGAGTATCAAGCTGATCTTTTCAGTTATTAATTTTTGACTATATATCTGGAGGGAATTATGTTCCTTTTTTATTCATTCTGATTACATCTTCTAACATACTTTTAAGTCTTTCTCTGCTCAGACATTTGGAAGATACGCAGTTTGTTCTCTATATTTTGTTTCAGGATTATTTGATTAGGTGTTGTACATGCAGATCTGTTTCTGTGATTATCTATGCTCGTTAGCCTGGTTTTCTGAAAATGAAGCCAAACCAACAAACAAACAAAAACAAGTCTTATGTGATCAGATTATTTATGTATTCAGTAGTCCTCATGCCCCAGCTTTCCGGATCCCTTTATCTAGATTAAGCTCAAGTATGATGAACGTGGTGAAAGGCCAATATATTTGATGAAAAAATGCAGGATCCAAAGGAGGATCGAAAGTAGTGCCTTTCTGCATGAGTTACAGGTCATCTTTCCCTTTTCCAATAGACAGTAATATCATCCAGAAACTTGCAGCATCTATGCTGAAAAGTTATCTTTTAAATACATACTACAGTCCAGAGTGTTTGAGAGCTACCTTCTTCTGTATTCTCAGCAGATCTATGAGGTAGTCTGGAGCAATGTTGCCTTCTGCTCTCACTAGCACATAGGGCAGTTGAATGTCAGTAACTGAACAGAAGGGACTGAAAAATTGAAGATAAGAATAGGGTCTGGTGTCCTCTTATCAGGATGTGACAAGTATGTAGCCACGTGACTGTAACTGCGCTGGGCAGAATGAATAGAGTATATGGACTCCGCGGCACCTCCGAGGAAGATCAGCCTGGAGAATGCCACATTGGTGAAACAAGACACAGAGGGCTTGGGCAAGTGCTAAGAAAATGGATGAGAATGTGCAGCCAGACCCATATTCTTTGTCTCCTATGACTGCCACAAGACAACACGGCCTGGAAAACTACACCACCACTTCTGATTACTTTGAGAAGGCCTAGGAAAAGCCATTGGTGACCTGATGCCACTGATGCAGACGCAGTACCAGAACGCGGAGTGGCTCTGGAAACTGGCTCCTCACAGCTAACATCCCTCAGCACTGCAAATCCATCCCTAGGAATGCACAGGGACTGGCCACTGGCACCCTATTTATTACTCAAACCTGAGATGAGGGAGCTTCATGTGAGGTTCTGAGTTCCCTGGTTTTTAACTAATAGGATTTCAGCACAGGAACCAGGTGTATTAATTTACTGTGATATATCTTGTCACCATTCCCTCAATGTACAAGGATGAGTTAGGAACTATATGAACCCCCTAAAACATTCAAGGAATCTACAATTCCCTAGTTTTTGCATCTTGTAGAAATCAATTTAAGGGACCTGCAAGGAGTAGGAATGACATCCGTAATCCTGGCAACCAGCTACGCTTTTTGAATTTTTGTAAAAGATAACAAATTGAGAAAGGACTTTAAAAATAGCTATCCGGTTTAAAACCTCACAGAATAAATATTCAGGCAACTTCCCTTTTGGTTTTGTCACTTATTTTTAAGAGGGTCACAGAAAAATCCATTTTTGCTTTTAAATTAAAAGACCGAATGATATTTGCACTGGGGTGACTCTAAGAAAATAGGCCTCGTTGGCAGTTTAGATGAAACACAAATTCAAATTATGGAAACCTAGCACATTTCTGTATGCACAGACTTCTTTCTGACTTTTCAGCTATCAAAGTTACTCAGCAAAATAGCCATAATTAAACCTCAGGTATAATTAAAAATGTAGTTAGTTGAAATAGCAGGAAACTCCGTGTTATGAATAACATATTTCATTTTAAACGAGGCTTGTTTCAGTTTACCCCAAGTCTCTGAGGAAGGGGTATTGACATACGCATGCCATGTGATACATATATTAACTAACAGTACCTTGAGACCGCTCTAAGTGTCAAACTCCCCCACAGACACCTCCAGGGAGTTTGACCCTACTGAGATGTTTCCAAAGCAGCGAAGCGGCCGGCCCGTCCCAGCGCAAGGCGAGGAGCGGCCGCGCCTTCCGAGCTCAGGCGCCTGCAGACAAAGGCAAAACCGCGGCCCGGTTGCAGAACGCCCGCTCCCGCCGGGCCGAGAAAGCCCCGCTCCTGCCGCACCCCGGGGCGGCGCAGGGCCCGGCCGCGCTGCTCCCGCTGTCCCCGGTGCTCCCGGGGCGCGGGGCCCGAGGCGGCCCCAGGGGGACCCCGGCCCCCCTCCCGGCGCCGCGTGCATCCGGGGCCCCGGCCGGCCGGTGACGTCAGCGCTATAAAGGCCTGCAGCGCCTTTGTTCGCCCTCATTGCGCAGTTGCGGCACGGCGGGAGTGGGGGTGAGTGCCGCCGGGCGGCTCCGGGGGCTCCGCGCACCGGGGAAACGGGGTCCCGTCGCCGCCTGAAGGCCGGCCGCCGAGGGCGGCGGCGCGGTGGCAGGCGCGGTGCGTAGGTGACGCAGGCGGGCTCCGCGCGGCCGCCGCGGAGGGCCCGAGGCGCGACGGAACCGGGCCTGGCCGCCTGCCCGCCCCGCGCAGCGTTGAGGGAGCAGCGCGGTGGCGGCGGGCCGCGGGGGGGTCCCAGGCGTGCGAGGCAGGCTGCGGCCGCCATTTTAGGTGCAGGGGTTCCGCGCGGGTCCCGCCGCGGGCTCGCTGCCTCCCCGGCGAGGACACAGGAGGGCCGGGTGGAGGGATGGGGATGGGGTCGGGGCTGCGCGCTCGGGTCAGCGCCCAGGCGGCCGTCTGGGGCCGGCAAGGAGAGGAGTCCCAGCCGGAGGTGGCCGCCATTTTGTGGAGGTGTGTGGAGAGCGCCGAGGGTCTGCCGCCCCCCTCCTCGTCCTCCTCCTCCTCCCCTTCCCGGCCCCGCCGCGCGGCTCCGCGGGGCAAGGAGGGGGCGGCCCCCGCGGCTTCCGCGGCCCCCCGCTCGGCTTGGCGGCCCGGCCCGGCCCCTCTGGCCCTCGCCTCGGGGGGCTGCTTTGTCTCGCCGCCCCGTGTGCGCGGGGAGCGGCGCAGGCCCTTGGTGCGCCCCGCTGCGGGCTTTCCCGCCAGCGGCCTGCAGGCGTGCGGGTAACGCTCGGCCACAGGCGCCAGGCGTTTTGCCAGGCGTTCTGAGGCTTCGCTTTGTCTTTGTGCTGGTCTCTTCCCGCTCCCCTTAGCCGTGGCCTCGTTGTGCAGGATTGCAGTGATGGAGGGGTATCCACTGAGCTGATGCGTTCTGTAGGCCAAGACTGGTGTAGCCTCGATGTTCTTAAAATAATTGAAAAGATTGGACTTAATTTGGAGTATTGGCCCAACTTTTTTTAAATTAAGTTCTTTGGTTTTATCTTGACACATTAAGTATATTTATTGGAAAACTTGTGGCAGGGCTGAAGAGCAAGCCCAAGGATTATTAAGGGCAAAAAGGCAGTGACCTGCTTTTCGATGTTCACCAATATTAGTTGTTGTTAAAACTGTTTTCATCAGTGCTTTGCTTCACTTCTCAAAGTTGATTTACACTATTTGAAATAGCTATTTTCCTTAGCCTGTTACTTTTTTATCCATAATACATCAAATCTCTTACTTGACATCCCATTCAAGGAAAATTCCCTTGAACGTTTGAGGAAAGTTGAATATTCCATGGGGTTGTCTGGAAGCCTCATTTAGTTTAATGTTTTGTTAATGACAGCCATATGCTTTTAATAGGTCATTTGTGGCATCAAAATGGTTGAAGCAGATCGTCCTGGAAAACTGTTCATCGGGGGCCTGAACACAGAAACAAATGAAAAAGCCCTTGAGGCTGTATTTGGCAAATATGGACGCATTGTGGAAGGTAAAAACAATAAAAAATCTCTTGCTACTTTAAGATTAAAAAAACCTTAGCTGTGATGACTCTTTGGTGTTGATCATCTGAAGTGATGGTACCTTTGTGTCCTCTAAGAAGTTCTGAGCGTAAAGGTTAAATAAAGGCTGTGTTGTAACCTAATTATGGAAAAAGAATAACATAGCTTTATTTCCACAGTACTCTTGATGAAAGATCGTGAAACCAACAAGTCCAGAGGGTTTGCATTTGTAACGTTTGAGAGTCCAGCAGATGCAAAAGATGCTGCCAGAGATATGAATGGAAAGGTAGGAATTAAGATCAATTACACTTTGCTGGTGCTACTAACCAGAAATACTTATCCATGGAATAAATTAACTAATAATAAGACTGGGAAAGACAATGGACTAGAAGATCCTGGAGACAAGTCATAGCTTTACATCTGTCAAAATGTAGTACTTCTGAGTTTCCATGAAGTTGGAATCATGTTCTCCTCATCCTGGATATGACAGTAGAAAGTGAAGCCTGGCCATTAGTTAATCATACTTCTTCAATTGGTGATGGATCGTGTTCTAGTAGACAGCTCTTCGCTATTCTGTGTTCTGTGATGCTTTTTAAAATTGTATTTTAATGTAGTGCTGTAGAAATTAAAATTAGGGGAAGTGACTTACCTGAAAACTGTGAATGTTCCCCTTAACATGGGTTTAATGTGACTTCCCTACTCTGTGGTGCATTGATGCACCCTTAATTTGTAGGTGTCCTTACATATGTGAGTTGCATCGTCAACCCGCTTGGCATGTATATGGAGCATTTTTCCAGTTACTGTGAAATAGTTTCGCAGTTAACTAGTGATTTAATTGCTTGTTTACACCCTACAGTTGAACTACATGACTTACTAGAGAAAATACTAAATAAACAATGTGTACTTAATATCTTTAAAAGAAAATCAAACCTGAAAATTTCGAGCAAAAACTTCTGAGACTAGCATCAGGATAGCATAAATTCCTTCAACAAGCTATTGTGATCTGTGTCTGTTTCAGGATGTGTTTGAAAAGCTAGATGCAAGTGTGTAACTTAATGGTCAACAGCAGCCTATCTTCAAAGAGATGCTGTCGTTTTAGGCAGTGCAGGCTGTCATCTCAGTTAACTTGAATTTCAGTCTCTGGTCTGTAATGCATAATCTGAACAGGTCAGGTGTTAAGCTCATGCTGAATCGGCCTTTCTGTAAGCAGTGCTTTTGTGTGAGGTTAAAAAAGCCTTTATTTACAATGATTGAATAACACCTAGATTTTTGATAGCTGTTGGTGCAAGATACTGAATTGAAAGAAGAATTTCTGTTATTGCAGTCCATAAGTAATGCATATAAATATTTGTACTTCTGGCAATAAAAAAAAATCTTCTAGTGTTCACAGATAATGCATATAGTAAAATGTAGTTATGCCTTGGTTAGTGTTATAGTGGGCTGTCTGCTGTGTGTGCTTCTTAATTTCTGTGTGCTTGAGGGCAGTCTCATGATGGTCTGTGTTGCTTTCTTCAGAGGCTTGCTTGTTCTTTAATCAAGTTAGTCATTTTCCTCAAGATGGAGAGTGACAAGTCAGATAATGCCCTTTCTACTGCTGGTCTAAATATCCTTAAAGGTGTGCCTGTTACTGAAAGTACTTCCCATTGTGTGGTTCGCTACAGTTCTGAAGACCTGTTTACTTGCAGTTCCGAAACCCTGATTTCCTCTGAATTAATCATTCCACTGAACCCTCACATACAGTAACATGAAACACCAACAACTAACTGTCAGACTGAAAGGAGTTTAGTCACTAATCCTAGGAATTGTTTGTGGAGTGCACCGTTTTCATTTAATGCCTCTGAAAATAAGTAGACCAACTGGTCTAAATGTTTAGTACTATCTTTTTGATCACATTGGAAACATGAAAATAATGCTCAGTAAAGAAGCTAAATCAGATTTAATGCTTGTCTGAGATGTCTGTTTTGGACTGCACCACATGCATCACTCAAGAACTACTAGAAACTACTGCCTTGTGGGTCATCATTCTAATGGATTCCGTCTTCAGAGCTGCAAACCTAAACATGCCTCCACCTGCTTCAAAATTTGAACACTGAAGTATGAAAAGAACTTTGTCACTCAGGATTTGGCCAAGAATGACTGTTTAACATAAACCTTGTAGGTGTTGCTATATATCATTCCAATTCTGTAGTGGTCTAGCATGGCTTAACCATGGGTATGAAAGATGTGGAAGATGATTGGGAGGTAGCCTCTTGTCCTCATCTTGAGAAAGCCTTCTGGACAGTAGGTGATGCTTGTACTTCAAAAAGACTGTGTACTATAGATCTGAAGAGGAGTGATGCTTGAGGCATGCTGTGGGAAGAGATCATTCTAATCTGTCTGAAATAGAAGTTTCTCTTCACATTTGGAAGCCATAGGTTGGAGTTCTCATGAAAATTCCAGGCACTTCAAAAGATGCAGCATCAGAAGTACTGTGCAGACAATAGTTCAAGCAGTCTGTAAGGAGTAAGTTACAGTCTAGCCAGGGGAGAAGGTTCTGTGTGGCCTGTGTGTAGCTCATTCCGTCATTCTAAAGAAAAATCAAACTTGCAGCCAGTAGAAGAGGCTGACTTCAATGATTCCTGCAAGAGTGTATCTGTAGTTGCTGTGATAGAGAGGGGGGAAGGGAAGAAAAGAGTTAAATAGCTCATTTTAAAATGGAACAGGCATAAACTAGTCTCAGCTTGCCTGTTGAAAATTCTAGTCCTGAAGAAGGTCAGGAGATAATAGTTTTGGGGGAAGGGCAATTTTTTCAATTCAAATTTACTTTTCTCTGCAGAGCTGCATCAATTTTAGCCTGAGCAGCACAGTAAAAATGTTAGAAGTATCTTATAGTGAATTCTTCAGAAAAACCTTAATTGCATGGTGAAGTCAACATCCTGATGTCATGAAATGGACCTGTTTATCTAAATACAAGTGTGAATACTGCAAGTATGTATTGAACATTCAATGAAGTAGGCTGTTGTGATCTTCTGGTTTTAAGTCCTGAGAGGAAAAAAAACAACTTTAATTAAAGAGAATATGACCTTAGAGAAACATCGGGGACAAGCCAGAGATAAAATTCCATTTGAAGCATTCCATTCTTCCAATTGAAGACCTGCCAAGCCAGCTGGAGTGTGTTGAGATGTTGGAAGCAAATACTACAATCCAAATGACAGTCTAAACTGTACTCAGCACTAGAGAAGATTGTCTTCCTCTAATCGTCAGAAAGTTATTACCCATTCTTCTGGTGAAGAATTGATATAATATGCAGAAGCTCAGCCTGATAGGAGATTACCTTCAGTTCTTTAATGTATTTGGTGAAAGGAAGCCGTCATGATGTGATGTCAAGGAACATGCAGAAACGGTGGAGTTGCTGCAGCATCAATAGTAAAATCTCCTGTTTGAGAGGAAAGCCCTATGTGATGTTAGGCCGCTGTTTCATGCGGGTTTCTTTGGAGCTCTTAAATTGTGGCCATTGAAACTTTCCAGATACACTACATCTACCTTCTTGTCAGAAAGGGAACAATTTGCAGGACAGATCTCTAATTCTGCTTGCTTGAGGTTCCCTGGAACAATACAAAATGGTACAGGTTGTTCATTCCACATATTGGACTTCTTAATTATGATTGTAAATCTACTACTAGCCTTAGATGACCATTTAGTCAACTTCCCTACATTCTAGCACCAAGGTGATGCCACTCAATGATGTCCGGATCATACTACAGATGCTGCTGTAACACTCTGAGTCAAGATTATAAACACCAACTAATAAGTTCATTTTGACAGCCTTTTTTTTTTTTTTTTTTTTGCATTGGGCCCATTGGAAAAACAATTCCTTATTCTGAGATGGCTTGTCTGAGTTTATCTGTTCAGTAAGATGAGACCTTTCTCTACTTGACCTGAAAACTGATAACATGAAAATGTTCCCTCTGCTTTAAAATAGGACAAATTTTGACAAATGCCTTCTGGTTTAAAAAATCTTTTTGTACTTGGAAAAGCAGCTGGAAAGCAGCTTAAAAAGAAATCTGTGTTTTGCCTTGGTAGGATGCATAGGTTCAAGACATAAGGAAATAGTAGAAATCATTAGGAAAACTCCTAACATTTTAAAAAGCAAATCAAAAAAACACATGGACTTGGCATCTAGATACTCAAAAAAACCCATGTTAATGAAAAGTGATGATACTTGGTTTCCAATATTCAAACAAGCTGTCAGGAATTTCTCATGAAATGGGACAGCAGCGGTTGTGATTGCAAAGTTTAAGGCTTCAAGCCTGCTTTTTCCAGTTTTGACAAGGATGCCTGAGATACGAGTTGTGATGGTAAAATTATGAGATACAAACTAAGTTCCAGGGATTAATGGTATTAATGTTTTCTCCTGGAATGTTTCAGCTTGACATGCCAGATGTGTTTTTGAGAAACTTTATATAATTAAATGACTTCTATTAAGTCAAAGACAAGACTAGTGTGATTTTGCTAGTATTTTTTTCCCACAATGGATCAAGTCAGACCTTTGGATATACATAGGTCTTTCAAACAGTGGGTACAACTCTGGTGGCAGAACACATGAGCTGCTAGAGTGGATGATTTCAGAAAGGGACAGATTTCAGTGAAGAAGATTGTTCTACCTCAGTAAGTAATCACCAGCAGTCGAGAGTAACATACTACTAGCACTCAGGTTTTGACCATTATTGCAATAAAGAAGTGCAGTTAACAGCACTTCCTTCCTAATTCATTACATATTGTAGCAGAGTCAAATATTTAACAAAAAGGCAAATAAACATATTTAGATGTGCAGTAAGCCAGCTTCAGTAGAGCTCGTGATCTTGACTCTGTTCTGTTGACCAACTGTGAGGTGTCTGAAAGGCGATACACTTACTGAGTAACTAACTACTCAGTATGTCTTACTACCTGGTCATATTTGAGGTACAGTAAGCTGGCTGCAGAGTTCCTGTTACTGCAGGCCTGTGCTCCAGAAAATACATACACTTCAAAGACAAGTCTCCTCTGCAAAAGCAAGTAAGAGTAGTTTGTGGCAGTCACCTCTTTTTGAAAACCCAGCTTGAAACGGTAGAAAAGAGGGGTGAATTACCATACTCAGTCTGCTTTGTAGATGCTGAAAATACTTCTAAATACTTCAGCGATCACCGTTTAATCAGGACATCAAGCAAATGTACTTAAACGGCCTCCCCATTGCCAGAAACCCCAACTGAAGCTAAGATACCTTCAGCTTAATCCTGTAACTACTGGTGCAGTCAGTTTGGTACAAAAGTTCATGGCAATTGGAAGTAAATTGGAGCTCATAAATCATATTTCATTTACAGAATAAATGACATGGGGCTGCCGTAATCATTGGACACTTTTGTTTTGACTGAAAATCCTTTTCGATGCTGCTCTGTATTTTCATCAATACAACAAGAATGAAGTACTGTAGAAATAGGCCCAACATGCTGCTGAGTACATGGGGACTAATACTGAAGACTGAAATCTGTTCTAGAGTTGCTCTAACTTTATAAAATGGAAGCCCAATAATAGTGAAGCAAGAGGGGCTTAATTTAAGAAATACAAACATGACTGAGCAATAAGTAAAGCAGCTTCTTCTTTAGTCATTAGATGGGAAAGCAATTAAAGTGGAACAAGCAACCAAGCCCTCCTTTGAAAGTGGTGGTAGGCGTGGGCCACCACCCCCTCCACGAAGCAGAGGTCCTCCCAGGGGCCTTAGAGGTGGAAGAGGCGGAAGTGGCGCAAGAGGACCACCTTCAAGAGGGAGTCACTTGGGTATGTATTTACCTATCTCATTATATACTTGGACAACATACAAGACAATCCCATTGGAAGATGACAATAATCCTACTGGAAAAAGTCAAAGAGCTGAATAGTGCACTCCTTGTTCATTATTAAAATGATGAAATATGATCTCGGCAGTTGAGTCAAATTTTTGATTAGGCAAGTACACCTTAAGAAAACTTTCAAATATGAAGATTCCCTTCTACATCTAACACTCTACCTGACTTTTGGCTATGAAAGAAAAGCAAAACTCCTGCCCTGCACGTGAGAAAGGAAGTTTTCTGGTATTCAAGTTGAAAAAGTGATTCTCTTCCACCAGGGACAGGGAACTGCCTGCTGTTCTTATGTAGAAAGTGGTCTAAACTCAGTAAACTGTAGGTGTTTACAGGACTGATCCTTCTGGGTCACAATGGCAATTAGGGAAGTTAAACATTGCTTGTTACAGTGTTTTAAGCTGAAGTTTTCTGAAGTGGAGGGGTAATACGCTACTTGATACTGGATATTCTTTAACTTAGATATATTTTTGTTTAGAGCTTTTCAGTATCAAAATAGTCATTTAAAAATAAAGCAGCACCTGAGGTATAATGGGGGAGGGAAATGGAAATAGTGGAAACTCCATTCTTGGAGAGTCTGTGTAGTAGGTCCTACAGTACCTCTGTTCCCTCTTTATGTAGGATCTTCTCTAGTACATCTTCCCACGTGGCTTTTTGTCTTCTGAGGACAGTAACTTGTTCAGCATTTAAGCTGTGGCTGATGACAGATACCAGTTTTCTTTCTCCCTTGCATCACACCCTATGGCTTTTGGTTCACTTCTGTAAGACAGTTCATAAAAGGAATTTAAGCTGTGAAAAAGTTAATTTGGCATGCTCTCAATTCTGCTAGTAGCACTTAGTAGTGGCCAGAACAAAAGAGAAGGGGTTTTGAGGTGCTTAATATTAGAGGTTTGCTGTTGATAATACAGTAAAGTTAACAGTAGTTATTGCAGTCAAGGCTTTTAAGGGCATATAGATGAGTACCACAGAAGTAACGAGGTATGTGGCTTACCCTTCTAGGGTCTTCTCGAGGACCACTTCCCATGAAGAGAGGTCCACCTCCACGAAGTGGAGGCCCTCCACCTAAAAGATCTGCACCTTCAGGACCAGTGCGTAGCAGTAGTATGGGAGGAAGAGGTAAGAACTTGATAAACTACATTATTGCTTAGTCAGCCATCTTGCAGTACCTTAGATTTCAGAAACTAATGCAAATCACTGATTTTAAGTTAAATCTGTTGTGGGCTAGTGCATTCTCTTTACTAATCCATCAGTTCTCTTATTTACACCACATTGTAGCTGTTCGTACACTTCAGTGTGATTCTAAAGATGTTGCTGTTAGTGCTTCATTATAACTATACAAGCAGAAATGTAAATTTTTGCAAAGGTAAACTACAGATGGTGTACCTAAATCACTGTAAGCAGTTTGCTAATACTTGGCTAATACTGTCTTGAGGAGTCTTCTCTGTTCAAGTGCTAGGTAAATCCTGAAATTTGGGTTGCTTCTCTTTAGCTCCTGTGTCACGTGGAAGAGACAGTTACGGTGGTCCTCCACGCAGAGAACCGATGCCATCACGAAGAGATGTCTATATGTCTCCAAGAGATGATGGTTACAGCACTAAAGACGGGTAAATGTTCTTACTAATTTAGTTTGGCTTAATTTTAAGTTCTTCTGAGAAGGATTTTGATCCCTGATTGTTGCAAAGTGTGACATGTAGCTAACAACTCAATTCTTGTTCTTTGTAGTTACTCAAGCAGAGATTATCCCAGTTCCAGGGACACAAGGGACTATGCGCCACCTCCACGGGACTATGCATATCGTGATTATGGTCATTCCAGTTCACGTGATGAATACCCCTCGAGGGGCTATAGGTATCTACTACTGGATTTTTGTCCATGTCCCTTTATTTCTGCTGTGGTCCAGCTGATTTATACTAAGTCTCAGTAGTCTTTCCTCTTACAGTGATCGTGACGGATACGGTGGTGGGCGTGACAGAGACTACTCAGATCATCCAAGCGGAGGATCCTACAGAGATTCATATGAGAGTTATGGTAAGAATTCATTTTGAGATTCACGTAGTAATTTTTACAGGTGTCATTAAAATCTGACTTTTACTAGGTTGCTCGTGTTTTAGGGGGAAGTGGCACACTTTTTTTTTCCCCTACAGTGAAAGTGCAGTTGTTGGTTATCATTTGATCATCTTGTTAAATAAGCTATAAACTAAAGAAGCAAAGTCTACAGTTCAGAATTGCAACTATCTCTGGAAAATGTCTGAGTTTCTTCTCTAAAGTAACAAGCTGTTCTGGAATACCCAGTAAAGAGCCTGCCTGAATAAACACCGTCTGCATTCCTTCAAAGTCTTTAAATCCACTCACTGCCTGATACTCAATTCCCACTTTAAGTACCTTTAACATGGCAGATTATATAAAGAGCATCTTGCTACATACAAAAGAGTAACAGTAAACATTTAATACAGCAGTTCTGTAAATTCAGATTGAAATTGTTATATATAACTTATGGTGTTGCCATATTACCTGACCATTGACCCTGCAGGTAACTCACGTAGTGCTCCACCTGCACGAGGGCCCCCTCCATCTTATGGTGGAAGCAGTCGATATGATGATTACGGCAGCACACGTGATGGATATGGAAGCCGAGAAAGTTACTCAAGCAGCAGAAGTGATGTCTACTCAAGTGGCCGTGATCGTGTTGGAAGACAAGACAGGGGTCTTCCCCCATCCATGGAAAGGGGCTATCCACCGCCTCGTGATTCATACAGTAGTTCAAGCCGCGGAGCACCCAGAGGTGGTGGCCGTGGTGGAAGCAGATCTGACAGAGGTGGAGGCAGAAGCAGATACTAAAAACACTCTTAAATTTTTTGGACCAAGATAATCTTGCAAACAAAAAAAAAAGTGGAAGTTGTTCTATCTTTACTACCAGAGGACTACTAAAAGGAAAAGTTGTTTTTACCTTTTTTTATTGTTGCCTGTTAAGTTTTCCCCTCCATGACTTTTATGCTTTTGTGGAGAAAAGTTAAACCAATGTTTAATTTCATTTCAAAATTGTTAACATTTCTTTCAAAAGGCAGATGTTAAATGTATAAAAGTTGAGCTGTGTACTAGTGTTGTAATTTTCAAAGTAAAGTTTCCCTGAAATGCCACACTTCCATCTGACTTTCCTCATGAATGGAATAAGCAGTTCTTACGATCTTCTACACAACATCTAACCATCTAGGATGGAGCTGGATTGTTCTACACATTCAGCATCTCATTCTTAAAGTATTGATTGTGATGTGGAGGGTGGTGGGGATATTCCACACAAAGTTCAGTTTTATCTAGAATTTGAAGTCAGTGTTCCCAGTTCAAAATGCCTTCAAATCGTTGTGTAAAGAAAAATAGAGGATATCATTCAATTAACCTGAATGAAAAAGCAAGTGGATAATACTATTTTTTGCCTTCCTACTGTTTCATGGGGAATTTAAAAAGATGTCCCCTCCCAATGAACCATGTACTTGTAAGTCAGCTACAGAATACTGTATAAAAAAAAGTAAAAAATAAAAAGTTTGACCAATTCCATCAAAGAAGCTGCAAAACGATGCTTACTCATACTGTTTCAAATTTTTGCAACTCTGTAGTGTTTCACTTTTAAAGGAACATCTTTGATTCCAAAGGAGAAAATAAGATAAGCAAGGAAGTCTTTCTCTCCACTTCTCAAAGGCTTATGGCTTCATAAAAACAAGTGAAACTTTCAGCATTCCACAGCTGATTTAAAGCATCAAATGCCTGTGAAACAGCAAAGATGGTAAGCAAAGCAAACTAGTTTTTCAGTCTAAGTCAAAATTGAATCAAGTTGTCTTCCTCTAGTACAGTAAGACAAGCTGCACGTCATGGCAATGGAAGTGCTGTCTAGATTTAAAAAAAGAAACGAAAAACTTCAATGCATTAGAAGTTCTCCAAATTCAACATTTCTTCTTGGATAAAAGCATTTATGACACTGATTTTGAAACTAAAGACGTGAGAATGCAGCTCGCTGTAGAGAAAATACTGTGAAGTAGGGTTGGGAGGGGATGTTTTGTGCCCAGTATCTTTCAGTGAAGATGCTTAAACAGGCTGTATATACTATTTTAAAAAATAAAAGCCTTGTGAAATCAGGAATTGGTTTAGATTGACAAATACCATCTCGGCTATTGGGAGTTTGAAGCAAGCCATTGCAAACTTGACGTTTAGTTGGATGCCTGACTCTTTAGTTTGACACTACGTTACAGGGATATCTAGCACATGTGGCAGAACCTGTGGCAAGTTATGACTCAGGTAAAGCCACGAAGTTCAAAAGATGCTCTTGAATGTAATAGACATGAAGACCTCCAACTAAAAACAAAACAAAAGCATTGTGCTACTGTTAGTCCTCAGTAAATTTTGTCGTTCAACTTAAGGATTTAACATGGCAGTGCACCATTGAAAAGGAATGAGAATCCATAAGCCATGCAACCTATCACTAAGTCATTCCAGTCCATTCCAAGCCAGTGAATCTTCCACCACTTAGAAGAGAAGTAGTAAAACTTGCAAGAGACTAATCTGCAAACCCAAGCTTGTGACTTGAAATGGGGGGAAGCACTGTAGGTTGACTTGCACCATAAAATGTACTCTTCTCAATTTGTTATATCTTACTTTGGTTGCAGGGTGATAATTTCTAGAAGATGCCACTGAAGTAACGCTGGTTCGTCCGTGGATGGCAGACGTGAATGGTGCCTGTACTAATAGAACGGGTAATTATTGTACTAACAAAGTAGTAGCTGGATGGATTATTTCTGGTGATTCTGTATTTATAGATTTGGGTGGATGCTCTTGGTGGCTAAATAATGCTTTACGATCTGCTGAAAGCAGATTTTGGAGGAGGCAGTCTTGCTGGTTTTTTAATTGCCAAGATAGGAATGACAATCTTACCAGCAGTTTAAGAACAGCAGATAATAAAATACAATTACAAGTCTGTCTTAAATAAGGATGTGGAGTTTACTTAATCTAGTAATCTTCACTAAATAAGACCAAAAAATATAAATCTAAATAATAGATGTTGGTACAGACCTTTAATCGGTCTTGTTAAATATGCAGAATGTAGAATTTAATGGTTATAGTAAGTGAAGTCTTTGACTACGAGTTAATCTCTGCAAGTGTCCTTGGATTAAATTGCAGGCTTACACTCGTGTCAAAAAATGTTTTAAACTTCTTAGGTCAGCTGTACTTCATGATTTCAAAGCCTACCACGTTAAAGTTAATTTTCTCTGTGAGTGGAGGGACAAGTCGATGTTGGAATAACTGTTCAGACTTTATGTGAAAGTGTCACTGTCTGTTTCTCTGATACTTTCTGGGAAAAAAGAAAGCAATAGTGGCTGCCCTGCTAACATAGTGCCTTGGCAAACTTGTCCACTAAACAAACATCATTTTAAAAAAATGCGTGTAATGCCTGTTAAAAACTAGCATAGAGTGAAGGATATGTACAAGTCCTTTTTTCAAGGGCAGTACTGATGTAAGAAATGTGTATACTTAGGGAAGTTTGGCCAGAATTATTTATGTATTTTTTTTAGTAGTATTCAAAGTACTCTATAAATATAAGAACATATTTTGCTGCTACTTTCAAGTACTGCTTTTGAGAACCAGCTTTGAAATGGTGAGAAGAAAAGGCTGTACTTGATAGTGTTGTTCATTTGACACATTATCATTGATTTTAGGAAATATCCATATTGAATGGATAGGTTTTGTTGCATACTGTGTGGTATTATAATCTTAGTTTGCTTACAGTTTTTTTCTATGGTTCTGTATATAATGTTTTTGTCAGAACATTACAGTAATATTTTGTACATGCTCCTGACAAATTCCTCTTTCATTTCGGAATACTGGATTTTATTTCAGATCAAATACAGAAGCATCAATTGTATTTTATATTCCGAGTTGGAGGAAGCACATAGTTAAATAAAAGCCGTTTACCTGGCCAGCTTAATATTTTGCTGTTACTGATAAAATCTCATTGAAGAAAAAATGGGAAAATACATCATAAATTAAGTTCTTTTCACACCCTCCCTGACTTACAAAAAATTAGGAGTCAATTATCAAACTTTAAGTTTGAGGCTGGTCCAGGTCATGAATTCTCTAACAGAGATGACAGACTGTCTTTAATATGCAGCATCCTAAGTGACTTTAAAAGGTTTTGCCAAATCATCATATAGACTGTGTCAATGTTTCCAACTTCATAATACATATATGCCATGTTAGCTTCCATTTTTTGTATTAGTTGGGAAGTAGATTTCCCTCCCCAATTTGCTCTAGGCAAATGAAAAAGCTCTCTAAAAATTAGGGCCTTTCTTAATTTACTAGATGTGTTTTGTCACTTACTAGTGCTTAGTGTGGGCCATGTTGTAATTAATAAAGATAGTAAAAAATGGTAACACACTTTCTCAGCCTACTCTGCAGCTTATAAACATTTCCAAGCTTTTAACAGGAATTATGACAATCTTAGTTTAGGGAGCAGTAAATAGAACTTAAGTGACTACCTGGCAGGAAAGGTAATAGTACCTTCCTAAAAAATACTACTTGTACTAGTTCAGGAAGCTGGACGCTTTTTTATCCTATGTTTTAATTTATAATCTACCTTTGTGTACCAGTTTCTTAAAAGATTCTTGAGTGGTCAAAAACCAGTGGGTTTTCCTGGTAGACGGGACTTGGAGAGGAGGATACGCATGGGTGTTACAGAGGTGTTACTTGGTACTCAGTCTAGAGACACTGTTGTTCCGTATCAATAGAATAGTTTTCAGATCATTTTAATTATTGTGGTTAGCTTCTGATGTATTTTATCATCCTGAGACAGTTCGGAAATAAGCCAAATGTATTTGGTAAATATGCAAAAAAAAAACCCCTCAATTTGGCTTTTTTTGTGTTTCTTGGTTTCTGAGAGTATACTAACTTGAATTTCCTTTTTTTTTCAGACTAGAAGAAGGCAGTGCAGCAGTGGATATGCTTGGAAAATCGAAGGATAGCATAAAGCAGCTGATAACGCTTGTCTTCTGAGCATGGTGTTACCCACCATGTTGTTTTAGAGGGTTGGGTTACCATTCAGGGAACTGCCTAGTGCTCCTAATCTCTTGGATACAAAAGCTGTTCAGACAGGTGGAAATCAGTTATTGTCTCTTACAGCTAACATCTTCCAAGAGTCTCAGTGTAGATGCATCACTAGATTGTGCAGCAGAAAAATAATACAGGTTATTTACGTGCAGTGTTGTAGTCACCTAAATTGCAAAGGACTAAATTGCTGGAAATTCTACCTCACAAAGAAACCATCAGAAGTTTTACAGTATTCCTACATTAACAGTTTTATAAGTGTCCAGGCCTTCTGGTTTAGAGTAAGAAAGTGGTGATGTACTGAGATGATGTTAGTGATAAATCTCGAGAACGATCTGTTTTTATGTGTACTAGGTTCTTCCAAACTGCACCCAGCAGTGCATCTCTTTAACAGGTGCAGAATTCGATAGAAATTATGTTTTCTACAGAATATTTTCTTGGTTTTGATGCATTTTAGTCCTAAATATGTGTTGATGTGCCAATGTATGTGAAAGTAATCCTCAGGAATTGGTATGTCATACAGAAAACTAACTTCACATTGACAGAAGTACTTAGTCGTGGCTAATACAGTTTATAGTATTTCAACAGTAGACAAACTTTTCTCATTTAAACAGTTCTGTTACTAATGAGTAGCTTAGGAAGAAAAAGCATTTATACCCTTTACGCATTTAAAACCATCTTACTTTTTGGTATAAGAGTACCACTAAACTTCAGTTACAGACTGTAGACTCTAGGAGTAAGCATGCCCTGTACATAGCAAATAGGTATAATAGCAATGTTTTCCAGGGCTAATAAATATGCAGTTAAATAAAAGCATTATGTGTTTGTTCTTAAGCCACGTTACTCAGCTACACGTGCATAGTAGAAAAGTTTACCAACAAGTACTTCATAGTGGTGTGGTGTACTGTTAAGAAGTGGTATGTGGTCTCAGAGAGCATACCTTACTTGGAAAAGAAATAGTCATACTCTGTAATAGTAAGAAGACTTCTTTTTCAGCACTAGCTTATAGTCTTGAATACTGCTGTTCAGGCTAAACCAGATTCTAACTGAAAGCTAATGCCAGTGTATGAGTTGTATGAAAAAAGATGCATATGTACTGGAAATGTTACATAATTCACGTCATTGGTGTATTCTCATTAGCCCATGTGCTGTGTTTCAGACTTCATCACTGAAAAGCAGTGGCTTAAATGTAAAGCATTGTTGGGTGTTTTCTTCTATGCCAAAAAAAACAGAGTTACATAAAAGTGACTTGTGTACAAACACTCCAGAATGTTTTCTTGATGTCTGAACAATGTTCTTAACTTGCTCCTGTTACTGATTGTATATGCTGTTTGTTAATTTGATCTAGACCTCCTCCTTCCTTTAAAAAATATATATAATACTGTAGTATAGTCATTATTCGTGTAAATCAGGCTGCAAATAAAAGCTTGTTGGTAACTTGGGGGTAGAGGTTGACTCTGCAAGAGATGATAGACAATTCATTTGTTTCATTCCTCTTAAGTAATCAATGTTGAAACTTTTTCCAAAGACCAGACAATAAATTGTTCCTTGCTTGGTGGGTGGTATACTTTCATATCCTGAGTTTTGCAAGAGACCTAATTCTACTGTGAGGGTAGGTGAACAAACTGGAAGATGACTAATTGGGTGCTGATGATTTTCTGAAAAGTTGGCTTTGAAGTGGCTTACCTGCAATGTTTTTTTTTTTTTTCTGAATATGTAAGAGGTCACCTGTTCAAGCTCTTGTTAAGTATTCAAGACACAGGAAGTATTTTCATTTAATTGTAGTTGAAACCATTAGCACAATACATGCCTGGCTGCAACACATGAAAACAGACATAAACCTCTAAAACTGCCTATCTATGGGGGAAAAAAAAAAAAGTTTGGAGGAGTGAGTGAGTGAACTATTCTGTGTTCAGGTTTGCAACATTGACTGTGAAGTGAGTGTGTAATTCTCCATCAACAGAAATTGCTATGCACGTAGTCTCTGGTGCTGTATATCAGAAACTTGCTATGTTCTGGTTAGATGCATGAAGTGGATGTGTTCCGTATACATACATTTTTCCTACACACATCTGTTGACCCCAATGGATGAACAAACATTGCCAACTGTCTGAGCTACTATAGGTATGGTAAAAGAAGAAGCAAGCTCTGAACATGGAGATTGCCTGTATTCAGTTCTACAGAGTAGTGCTCACAAGAACTGTAAACCAAACTAACCAAACTACAGCAACAACAAAAACACAGTGAAGGTCTTGTAATTAATTTGAAACATTTTGCATACATACGGATAGCTATAGATGCACATTGCCAGATGGCAGTGTTTTATGATTTAGCTTCAGCCTGCTTTACTGTTCACACTGGCTGCTGCTGTGTGCTATATTTTCACACAACATAGAACTCATCTCCACGTCCTGTTAGAGGTTAAAAGTCTATAATCCTAAAAAGGCAGTGTTGATTTCTTATTAGTGGCTATTGAAAGTGATAATTAGGTAGGTCCAAGTACCAACCATAAGACCTGGAAAATGAAGAGACAAAGCCATGCATTTCAATTGTGTATAGTTTTTCATGTTGCTGTTCTATTTCTCTCTACACCTCAAATTACTGTGTAAGCAGTTTAGCAGAGCTGGTGTCTTGAAAGAAATAATAATGTTAGGAATTGGCTTGGAATGTTGTCATTGA
This sequence comes from Heteronetta atricapilla, assembly GCA_011075105.1. NCBI lineage: Eukaryota > Metazoa > Chordata > Aves > Anseriformes > Anatidae > Heteronetta > Heteronetta atricapilla. The sequence continues at coordinate 7,277,942 of CM021734.1, forward strand.
GAAGTTACTGTCTCTGGGATAATTTTTGTTTTACTCCTTTAATCCATGATATTTTAGTTAGGCATCATAAACATAAATTGCTTTATTTTCTGTTTATGCTGGTGAAAGCAGTTACAAATGGAGATAGCAAAATGACTGGGCTCTTCTAACTTAATGTGGCCAGTGTTGATGGTTAGTATCTCCCAGTTCAGGGTGAAAAACTGAAACCACTTGTTCTTTATACAGTAGATCTTGAAGAGCTGGTAGGAAGTGCCATTTTAATAGGACAAGTAAAATAGTTGGAAATTTTCATTCTCAATTTTGGGTGACTTCATTGTGAACTTTCAGAGTTACCTGTGATACTTGTTTTGAGAGATTACATTTCATCCTAAGAACCGTTTTGGATTATAAGTGTTTCTTATATAAAACAGTTGAAAAAATATTTTTTTTGTACATTAAGTGCATGATCAGAATTTATTAAAAAACAAACAACAACAAAAAAACTTTGAAAATAACTAAAATGGCAATTTTACTGACAAGGCTTACTACGGAAAAAGATGTAAAATGTTACTTAAAGTTAGTGTGACGTTCCCCCCCCGGTCATGTTTAGTGGGAATTTTAACTCAATTTTAACTCTGTATTAAAGACAGTTACTACTTTGGGCAGTAGCCACAAGACCAGGTTTACAAGATGATAGTGTCTGGCAAAAGGAGAAAGTCAGTAGCTAAGATCTTTTTTTGTGGAGTAAAAATATCCACATTAAATACTTCTATTTGCAGTAATTTAAACGTGTAATTGATGATCTGCTTTGCTGTCTCTCTTTAACAGGGCATGCTAGAAATGATTTTGTAAAAAAGTTGTTTCTTACCTTAAAGTAACATTACTTCTGGTTCTTTAGCTTTGGTGAGCATTAGTGCTGAGCAAAAGGGAGAGAGGGAAAAAAAAAAAAAAAAAAAAAAAAAAAAAAAAGTTTCACATTTGAGCTCTGCAACCAGCACAAGAGGCAGGAAGATGTAATCAGGATGTGGGTTAGTGCAAGCTACTGGCCAGAACTGCACTGGTGGCAGACGTCTCGGCAATGAATCCAGAAGAGCAAATTGTAACGTGGCTTATTTCACTAGGAGTTCTGAATTCCCCTAAGAAAATAGTAGATGATCCAAAAGAGTTCCTGAAAACTTCTCTGAAAGATGGAACCGTGCTCTGTAAACTCATCAATCGACTTCTTCCAGGGTCTGCAGAAAAGGTAATTCTCGTAAGATGTATCTTGCTAGTCCGAAATAACTGTGCGGTCGTTTTGAGATACCTTTTTCTTTTCTTCATCGGTTAGATGAATGATTAACGTTCAAGTTGGTAGTTATGCCTGAGAGCAGAGTATGATTTAGACTTGTTTGATTTTGTCTTTTGACATCCAGAAAAACAACCCCCGGACGGTTGCAGTTGGCTGAGTTAGCGCATGTTCATTCAGTGACAGGAAATACTGGGCCTACCAGAGATGAAAATCTTGGGTTTGAATAGGATATGCAGTTTGTCTATATTTACTTAAATACTATGAATTACAACAGTGTAAATATACTCTTTCAGAACTCTTACTGTAAAATACTTCGCTAATCATGAAGTACACTAGAGAACAAGATTAGGAATAAATTAACCATATATCCATGCAATTGTTCCAAGTCCAGAAAATCCATTGGTGCTGCAGTCATTTAAATTATCTGAGTACCTCATATTACAGTTTTACCAGGCATATATTCAGACAGTCCAAAAGTGTGCTATGTAACTGCAGGAGAAAAAAAAAAAAAAAAGGGAAGGAGTCCAATGAGAGATAGGAAATGGCAACACAGAAGAGAAGCAGTTAAATTTAAAAAAAAAAAAAAAAAAAAAAAAATTCTGCCCTGTAAAAAAGGAAACATTATTTATAAAAAAAAAAAAAAAAAAAAAAAAAAGGAAAAAAGCCCAACACTTGCTAGCTCCTTTTTTTTGCTTATATATGATAGTTTGGGACTGTGTGTTCTTAAAAGTCATCAATTTCCCCCTGTCATTTGGGGCATTGTCATATGCTGACATTCAAAACAAGATGCCGACCATTTCAATTTATGCATCACTTCCTCCAGTGGCTCTTTCTTCCTGGTTCGACAGCTTGCCTGCCACCCCCATCCGCCCCCTTAAGAAGCTTCCCTAATTCAGTATAAAACACACGTGTCAATATTCATGCAGGCCTTCTGACTAGAGGCTATACAGAAGGTAATGCAATGATCTCAGTGGATTTTGTTTCTTTAGTATTGTCTGGAGCCTAAAAATGAAGCTGATTGCATCAGTAATATCCAAGAGTTCTTGAAAGGCTGTGCACTTCTTAAAGTGGAGGTAAGTCAGCTCGTATCCTTTACATTGTTTTGTTATAATATTGTGCTTGTTTAATAAACCTTTGGAATGGAAGCCAAATGCTAGATGGACAAAACTGGTAGTCATTCCTCGTCTTTTGTATTAATAACATAAATAGGAGGATCAGCAATGCGATATTCTTTCTGGAGAACTTGAAGTGTATTGATTGTGAGCTTAACAGGTTCCTCTGCATCTTTGAGAAGAATCTAAATGGTCAGGTAGAAATAGATTCGTCTATAACAGGATTTCTGTCTAAACGGAGTTAAGCAGGGTGAACCTGTGCATGTTTTGTTTTGTTTTGTTTTGTTATTGGAGGCAAGGGCTTGCAGTTTTTAGCCTTGTTTTACTATAAAGGTGAAATATTCTTAATCCTGCAGTATTTTTCATCCCTGTGCAAATGTTGCATGAGATTCTGCCAAAGCCATAACATTAAATTGATCCTTATCCATATAAATAATCCTGACGAAGACAAAGAGTACCTTATCAGTGGCTATTCCTGATCCTATATACATGCAGCTTCTTATGCCTAAGCATAATTCATGTTTGCAAGATCAGAGTCTGAATGAATGACTTAAGACTTCAGCTAATTGTGCCATTACATTTTTACTAAATACATATGGATTTAAAGTGTATTTTAAAGACTTTTGTATCACACTGGCATTCCTACAGTAGAAAAGAAGCCTGTAATTAAGAACTGTCAACATCTTGTTTAAAATACCAACATTGTGAAAAAGACAAAATCTGCCAGAAGCAGGGAACGACATCCTTGAGCATTATGCAAAACATTCACCCACCACAGTGAGGAGGAAGTCCAATTCATGGTGACTCTGTTCCTGCACGTCTCCTTTGAAGGTCTAAGCAAGCAAAGATGCTTTCTTCTCTACAGACCTTTTCAGCTAACCAGCATGAAAATTTGCTTACTCCAGAACTGTTTCACTAGCCTGTTGTTTCCAGTAATCTACTTCTAAAGCCTTCTGCAGCAGCAGAGTTTAAGAGCAGATATATATAGAATCACCAAAGGCCTATCACATCAGAAATCAATGCTGAGAGTCTTCTGGTACTTGACCATGTGATTTTCTCAAGTTTTCAGAGATACTATTTTTCTGTTTAAAAACTAATCATAATGGTTGTGATGGAAAATATCACAAAATAGAAATCTTAAATGTCTAAAAGATAAGACAGGAGTAGTCCTCAACTGTTGTGCTTTAATATCTCATAGTATTTAAGCCACTTCTGCAATACTGCAGTCACTTCATGATTTTCAGGTAGTATGGACTAACAACACTGCATCTCGCTCCGGCTGATGCTTTGATCTTCCCCATTGCTTTTCTTCCTTGTTTTAACTTAAGAAAATGGTTCTAACGTTTTTTATTATTATTATTTTGATTTATAACCCTCTTAATCTTTAAAATGTTCTCAGCATTCAGTAGCTTTGATAATACTCGTGTCTTGGGTGAAAGGAGACCTCAAAAACTGAATAAAAGCTCATGCTCAGATCTCTCCAGCTAAAATGATTTTTTAATTATTTGTTTCCAAAAAAATAATAGCCATATTAGAATGCCAAGTGAAGAGGGATGCTCAAGGCAGGACAGCTGAGATGGTGGACAAGACATGGTACATGTGTTTCTCTCCAGCTCTTCTCTTCCCACATTACCAGCTTTTCTGAGTGCTCTAAAGGGAAAGCCACAGGGAACTTGAAAACCTTCTGCCATGTGTTCCTCCCAAATACTGCCCTGTCTGGATCCTCTTGGCAATGGCACTCTAAAAGCATGCCTATAGGTGGCTCTCCCTCATGTCTGATCCTTAGTTTGCCTTGGGAAGGGCTGCTGCCTTTCAGAGGGATTTTCTGCCCAGCTCCTTACTCTGAAAGCATGCTGGGAGCATCAGAACAGGCAGGGAACCTTCTTGTTCCAGGATGTATCAGCAATGGAGTTGTGATGTTCTGGTGTTAGGTCTGAGGAAAATAAACACAGGACAGAAAATCCATTCTGCTCCAGTAACTGGGCTAGAGGAAAGGGTAACATCAGAAAAGCTTTTAGTTTAATAACAGGTTTGAGTTCCTTGACTGCCATGCTGCTGCTTACACATTTGACATTCTGTCAAATTCAGCCCTTCTCCAAGTGCCACAGAACTGTTAGGTAGGAAACAGTAGCCTGGCACTAGGGCTGAGCTACTTCTGTCTTGAGACTGACAAGTGCATGTTAAGGTCAGGGATTCTGTTCCTGTTGCAGATGTGAGCAAAAGAGGATGTTTGAGGATGTTCAGAGCCCAGAACTTCCTCTGGATAAGGACCTGTATGAAAGGCTCATCCAGGGCAGTCTCAGGCATTCATGATATCAGTGTTCCCTCCTAGCATCCCATGGCTTTGTCACACTCTACTACAGCAATCCCTACTTTTATACTATGCCTAAAATTTGTTTCCATCACCACACACTTTTGTATGGCTGCCATTTGGAGCTGAGTACGTCCCACGTGATGCATCTCTAGTGTGCTGGGAAGGTGTGGGTTAGTGCAGAAGGTAGGTTTTCCAACAGAATGTGGTTGAAACCCAAGTCCCACCTTCCGCTGAGTAGATGCTGCTTGGCTGTCTCTTGTGGTGGGGGGCATGCCGAGAGGTTACTCCCGCAGAGCTACATCCGTGCACTTTCCTCCCACCCTTCTTTGTTGTCCTGGTAACTCAGTCTCGGGAAATGGGAGTCAGATACAGCAAGGCAAACAGCACCAAGCAGTCAGACGTACGTTTGGACCCAGTGGAAGGGAGGGAAAAGGGCACTGTGTGACCTTTCTGCTTTGAGTGGCTCTGTAAAGTTGCAGCAGCTCCACAGGCTGGTGGGGTGAGCTGGAATAGTGCATCCCGTTGCAGGGTGTAAGCACCCAACCACTTCCTTTGCTTCAGCCTAGGACTGAAGCGTCTGCAAAGATTTGCTGCTTCAAGTGTGTTAGTCCTAAAACAAAGGAGGCAAGCAGAGGAGTCAACACCTACTTCTAACCAGGCAAGTGCTGTAATAATTAGGTGAAACAGTGAGACTGCGTCTAAAATTTTCCTGCTGCTTTTCAATGCCAGAATTTGCTGTAAGTCATAGGAATGCCCGTCAGCCCAGCTCTGCTGCGACAGAGGATGTGGGCACTTAGTTGGAGCTTACCTGTCCTTAGAGGATTCCGTGGTGGTTTGGACTGAGGGACAGTTCGGATAACCTCCCTGCTCTTCGTTTACACTGGCTTCAGCTCTAAGCTGTGTAGGTGACCCAAGACCTGGTCCCGTGAGTGAGTGCTGCTAAGGCAGTGACAGCTGGCTACTGGTGGGTCAAGGGGGAAACTGGAAGGCAATTGGGTCTGTCTCAAGGGCCAGAGGGAGTCTAGTGTAGATCAAGGAGAAGGATCACAAGGAAAAATGATGAAGCAAGTGAATGATGAAGCCTAGCTTGTTCTAAGGGCAAAAAATGGGAACGACGAGTTGCTTTTGCTGTCGATACATCTGTGCATATAGTAGCAAAAACTAAATAGCTTCACTTACTGCTGAAGAAGCACGAGATCATATCTTCCATTCAGCAGCAGCATTTTATTGCTAGTATGACCACAAAATTTCTGGCAAGGGGATGCCTTTTGTGAACTAAGACTGGTTTCTGAAATCAATATCTGGATTAAATCAGTCTGTCCAGAATGACCATGAAGCATGCAGCGTGTCATTGGCATTGTGGGCAGAACTGAAGCTATTTGAAGTTGGAGGTGCTTGCAACTTTCACCAAAGTCTTTGTAGACTGAGACAGTGGGAGGGCAGCTGAAAAATCAGCACCCTCTTGGCTCCCCATCCGTGTGCTTCCTAAGCCTGCTCTGCTTTGTCTTTGCTCCTGCTTTCCTAGCTGGGTAATGTGAAAAGCAAGAGCCCCTGCCCAGCACCGACCAGTGCAAGCGCTGGGGATGGATATGGCCGAGACAGCGCCTGGAGACCTCCGGCCCAGAGGTGTACGGGGCGTCTCTGAATCCCGTGTCCCCCGTGGGGTAGGGGCCTACAGCTGGGGTCCGCAGGGGATGCCAGTGCGGCGCCTCATCTCCTTTCCGTGCCGCAGCTGTGCGGAGGTGCCGGGGGTTGCACGCTCCCCGCAGGAGCGCGTTCCCGAGCAGATGGGCACACGCCGTGCCCGCGCTGCGCTTGCTGTGTGCGGACACGTTGTGTCGGAGTGTCGCTGCCTCCGCTGAGCTGCGGCTCCGGCACAGCCCTGCTGCAGCATGGCTCCGTGTTGCAAGAACGCTGTAAATACCATTTCCACGGCTTGCATTTTCCCTTCTATCCTTTCCCCTTCATTTTTCCTGTCGCTTTTTTCTCTTTTTTTTTTTCTCCCTTTACCTCCCTCCTTTTCCCTCGCTTCCTCCCCCCCCTTTTCTTCCTTTCCCCTTCCCCACCTCCCGTCCCCCCCTCGCCCTCCCGCCGCCTCCCACCCTCTGCCGGCTGAGGCAGCCGCGGCGGGGCGGAGCGGGGCGGCGGCGCCGCCTGCCACTTCCCCTTCCCCTTCCCCGCTCCGCGATCCGGCTCCGGGTCAGAGCCGCAGCGGCCGGCCCGGGCCCGCAGCACCGCCCGCCGCCGCCGCCATGCCCCGGGGCTGCCCGCCCGCCCGCCCGCCGCCGTGAGTCCCGCCCGCGCCGCCCCGCGGGTGATGCCCGGCGACCCCCGCCGCCCTCTCGGTGTCCCCCCGCCTGCCCCCACGCGCGTCCCCAGCCGCTCCTCGGGGATGGCACCCACGGGTGTGCCCCGAGCCGTCCTCCCCGGTCCCGTCGGTGCGTCCGGTCGCGGCGAGCTTTGGGCTCGGCACTGCTGGGGTTGCGGCCAGGCGCCGGGATGCTGCGTGCGGGTAAAGCGTCTCGGCTCGGGCTCGAAACGCAGCCCGGCTTCCCCCAACTTTTCTGCACCTCCTGGGGTTTCGGGTTGCCGGCGGCTTGCCGGGTGCAGCTGGGTTGGATTTATGGATGGGGTTGTTTTTCGGAGGGTCAGGGAGGTGTCTGCAGGGAAGGGCTCCTCCGGCGGCTGTTCGCTCCTTACCAGCCCGCTCTTCGCAGCGAGGGCTGGCAGCAGCAGTGCGGTCTGTCCGTCTGTCTGTCCGTCCGTGGTGCGGTGCTTAAGGAGCAGCCGGAGCGATTCACTGCCGGCAGCCTCGGTCTGCGATTCGGGAAGCAGGAGAAGGTTTTAAACCCAGATTCCCTAAAGGCAGCTGTAGATTTAAGTGGGGTCTTGCTTCCATCCACCAGCTCTTCCATGAGCTAATAGCAGAAGGTCTCACCCCCTGTTTTTCATCCAGCCTTGCAACTTGTCTTGTAGTTAAGAATGGAATTATGAATGGATTGCACTGGAAAAAGCGACTTTTAGCTCATAACTGAGGACTTTTCTATAAGATGAGGTTATTCTGGAACAAGCTGAAGAGCACATTTAAATTATGCTGGCTCAGCTGTAAGAGTTTTTCACATTGTTTCACGGAAGCTGTTCCAGACAAATTCTCCATGCAGAAAAGTCCAAAAAGTTTGCTTGCTTTCATGCTAGGATTTATTTGCGTATCCATTGCCACCATTTTCCTCTGGACTTTGTCAGTCTGATGACTCTGAGCCTGCAGCATTATTCCGTGCATTAAAGGACTGGGGAAGTTTTTCTCCACCTTGGTCGTTAAAGAACAACACACCATTCATTCAAGGCAGGACTTGTTTTTCTGGACTTACTGAAGTGGAAGAAAAAAGGCATGACTGAGAAAATGACACACCAGAGAGATGCACACAAACACTGCAGCCTGGCTGTTTACTTTCCGCTTCTGCTTGGCAGGAGGGTGAGGACGCGTTGCTGTAACGTTGCATCCGCTAGCGGCTGCCAACGGGGTCAGCGTGCGCTGGGGCTCTCCGTTACCATCTTCCCTTTCCACGGAGGCTCTAACGTTGCTGCTCAGGGCTGGAGGCGATGCTCAGATAGCATCGCTTGCCACTGCAAGGCAGGAAAATAGTTCTCACTCCAGTGGACAGCTGGCAGGGGGGACAGGGTCCGCGTGGTCTGCAGGAGCAAAAGCGAGTGAGAGCGGGCAATAGATGAGCTCCGGACCAGCCCGAGGTAGGTGGGGACGTCCCAGAACCGTGCGGAGCGGTAGGCGCGATCAGAGCTGCTGATTTTAATGCTTGTAAGGTTCGGGTGTGAGCCGCAGCAGTGTATTTCCCCTGTGAGCATGGATTAAATTGCTTTCTCTTGGGTAAAACCTTTCTCTCAGTATTGAGTGTCCGACTTGGGTTTTAAAAATATAATCAACAAAGAGTAGCCTTGTACTGCCCGTGTTGGACTTCTGCTGCACGAATGTGTAGGGGAAAGAGATGCCGCGAGCATCTAGGGCTGCAGAAAAGGCCAGTTCCATTCCTCTTTGAAATACACCCAGTGTACCCAAAGAGCTGTATGTGGAAAGCAAGAGAGGGCCATTTTAGAGGGCAGTACTACCCTAAAGATAATTAATGCTCTTGTACTTATTTAGTAGGATAGACTCCTCGATGCATTGGAAGTATTTGTGCATGGATGGTGTCTGACAGGACAGCTTTAAAACCACCTTTTGTACATGTTGGATTTGCAGATCTGTAGCCTCTGTCTGCAAGACAACATGTATTCATGGATTAGCAGGTGGTGTCTCAGTGGTAGCACGAGCAGGGGCTTTTTGTATTGCTTATTTCTGCTTCATTAGTGAAAGGGTTTGTACAGTCTGTCTGAACTCCAGGGCTTTCCTCCCGTATTGGAGGGGATTGCAGTGCTTTGGAAACTCAGGTTGCCCCTCTTCATGGTGAGGGTGATTTGTAAAGGGCAGGGTTTATGAGATCAGGTTCACCATTCAAAGAAAATAAGCCGTTGCTATCCATGTATTTCTGTTTTGCCATTGAGACTCAGTAGAGTCTCTTGCTTCCTGTGAAAAATTGTAAATGTATTATATGTGCCATATTGCAACAGCAGAAAATTCTGTGTTGTGTGTTTGTTTCTTCTGCTGTGGAAAGTGTGTGTGTGTGTGTACAGCCTCAATCTCTTTAGCTTTAGATAACAAAAATAGCAACAAAATCTTTCCTTCCCTCAAGGCAAGCAGTAACCTTCTCAGCGATTTTCAAAGGAGTCCCTTCTCTGCAGGCAGCACCAATTGCTTCCCTCCGTGCCTGCAGCATTGCACTCCGTATGCCGATGGGTGTCCCTGCCCTTCCCGCCCCGCATGCCACCGCACCCCAGCAATGCCCTAGCCCCAGAGGAAATGGGACTGATCAGCCCCAAGTAAAGCCCCTACCCCTGCAGAGACGTTTGGGCTACTTAATCATCTCTGTGCTGTGCAGCAACGTGGGCAGCTCAGACGCGAGAGTGAGATGTTTTGCGCTAAACTGACAAAGTTCTTTTTTTGCAGCTATTTGATCCACATGATTTATACACTGGAGAACAGTTCTCCAAGGTCCTGAGTACATTAACAGCTGTAAATAAAGCTACCGAAGGTAAGAAAAAGTTGTTGTTTTTTTCTGTCGCATTTTCAAATACTATTTCATATGCATGCCGGGGTGGGTTTTTGGTAATTCATTGTTTATGGTAATTTCTGGAGGCTTGTCAAATTGTGCTGCCAGCCTTGTGTGCCTGATACTGAACACTAGGATCAATACGTCATGTTTCTACCAACTCCAGGTTTTAACGTGGTGCTTCAGAATCGCTATATGCACTTTGCAGAACAAGATTATCACTTTACACTAAGGAACCTCTGTTCATTTTTGACAGCATTAAGGGACCTCAAAGTAGGTCATTGTAAAGGAGCCTCGATGTAAATTAGCATGTACCTCTTAAAATGCAAATGATAGTATGTTTTAGAGCCGAGCAGAAAAACAGATCCATCTGTGTAATATCTTTACTGAATGTCAAAACAAACAACGTTGCCAGATGCTCAGTCAATTGTATTGATGTTCCTCCTCGGGGCTCTGTGGAGTGGGATCCCATAATTGGGAACCAAACGCTGACAATTGTGGCTGATGACTTCTCCTGTCTCACTCAGTGCAGGAGCAGGCTGCTGAAGCAAAGCAAATCATCATCTTTTTTTTTTCCATCCCCAATATCTGGCTGTTCTCTGTGGGCTGCTACATGCCAATGTATTCAGTCACTTGGGCTTTGAAAGCAGAAGTTTGATGGGGGGGCACAAAAAGGTTTTCTGAATTTTCACAGCCAGTTCCCTGCTTTTGTACTGACAGAGGAAAGGGTTCCAGTGTGGTGTTCAGGGGAGGGATGCAAGGACCGGGGTCTCCTTAATGAGGGGCTGAGGAACACTCTGCACTGAGCTGGAGAGATGTTTCAGGGTGGGGAACACATCGCCCCATCATAGACAATGGATTTGCACAGAGTCCTGCACACCCACCAAAATCCAACACCAGGATGCAAGTTCAATTTCCCTGTGGGAGATTACATTTTAGATCATTAAAAGTAGAAAAATTCAAAACCCAAAACACCATTTTCCTTTCATGGGAAGGTTTTTCTGTTGATTTACTGTGTTTTGTCTAAATTTAGTTTGTTTTGGTCTTGAGTTGTTTCCCTTTTCAATTTAGTTTTTGCTTTGGGGTTCTCAGCTGCTAGTACAGTGCTGCAGAGCTGCTCGGGTGTTCAGTTAAACAACCTCATCGCTGGGACAGGACGCTCTTCTTTCTTTTTCCATATTCTGTTCTGATGCAAGGTTTTATAAAATTCTCTTTATATTTATATATAATAATTACTATACTTATATAAACTATTATATCAACTCTAATGTGTATATTATGTAAACACCAAGGGGTATATGATGCAGATACGTACACGCACACACACGTAAGTAAATGTGAGCACGTGTGTGCAGTGCTGCTCCAGAGAGGCACAGGTTGCCAGCCTGCCCCTCTGCAGCCAGCCCTCAGCCCTGCTGCCGGATTGCTCCCCAGCTGTCAGCGATGGGCAGGCAGCCTCAGCACATCTTACAGCCTCTCACCGGCCCATTAAATGGCAGCACCCGGAGACCCCATTTAGAAAATTCCTGCAGTTCAATACGATGGGGATATAAAATGCAGATTACCTAGACAAGGAGTAGCCTTTGCAAGTGCTGTAATTATGATTGACATTAGCTTCATTATTCTGAGAGCAAAAAGAGTGAGAAGCTTTCCTGCCTCTCCTGGCATGTTGGAGCAGAGGGAGCCTTTGCTCCCCGTGTGACGATGGGACAGCGAGGCTGCCGTGCCGTTGTTGCAGCGATCTCCAGATTAACAGCCCCAAATTGTTTTTTGCAGTCACGGGGGGAAGCTCAGGACACGGCTTTGCAGTGGAATAGTTTCTATCACGTGTTCCCCAAGGGGCTCTGGGGGAGCTGGGATCCTCTTGGTTTCATGGCAAACATCTGTTTGAGCATATGCTTTCTCTGTTTAAATGTTAAAAAGCGCAATGCCTGTGATATAATTAGCTGCTCAGGCAGAGAGCACCCTTGGGAAAAGTACAGGGTAAAATAAATACATGTCTAAAATGTTTGCTTTTTGGTGGCTTGGCTAAGTTCCTGAGAAACAGGAGCCTGCATCCTACAAGCTTCCACTGTGGATGGCCCGGTTTGTCTGTCCACCAGGGCTGAGAGGGGTGGCAGGACCAGCCTGGTGCTGCTCCTTCAGCCTCTGCTGTCACAAGGGCTCTGGCAGAGCTGCACATACAGCCCTTTCCTGCAGAGCACCCGACACCCGTGTAGGAGACGGCGAGAAGGAGATGACAGCTAGGGAAGTGGTGCGAGAATGTGTTTCTGAGCATCCACTTGAAGTCCAAATCCTTACGTCTTCATGGGTCTTGCTATGTAAATAACCAGGGGCATGGTGAAGTGTGTGAACTCGGTGTACAGCAGCTAACAGCAACACAGAGCTTGATGCTTTTATCTGAAAGAGAGGGCAGGGGAGGAAAACCAGCTGTGAGGGATCAGGCTAGGCTCTTCTGCCCAAAATAGTGTAGGAATGTGAGCAGAAAACTCAGCTATTTTAACCATAGTTTAAGCAACATATGGCAGCAGTGTTCCATGCTGGACCAGGCATAAAATAGGACGCTGTCATGATGCAATATAAATGATACACTTCCCTGCCAAACTGTCAAAGTCAGTTTTACATTTGTTTCTAGGTTGCTGCAGATATTTATAAAAGCTTTGGAAGATAGGGAGGGGCAGACAGAAGCATAAAATCTGCAGCAACCAAGTCATTTCCGTGGGACTGTGGCTGATTGCTTGAATAAGCAGAGAAGTCTAGACTCGCGGTCTACGCCCTCCCTTTTTAGAAGGAATCAAGGGAAGAACATCTCAGACTGGCAGCTGGCCACCCCTCCTGGTCTGTGTGTTGCTGGGAGCAGCTGAAACCACTCCTGCTCAAATATCAGGGTGCTTCAGAGAAAAAAACAACTGTGTTTGCAAAGCGTCTTTTCCATACCGAGAGGTTTTGCTACTGCTGCTGCAGTCTGGGGAGCTGGGAATTCACTGTGTGGTCATCAGGCAATTGTGTAATGAGCAGGGCAGGAGAGAAAACTGACTCACAGATGGCACACTTGATTTAGCATGAACGTTGTTCATCGTTGGAGCAGGGATTGGACAGCCCGGTGCACATTTAAGGTACGACTGCTGACCTGTAAGGCAGGAGCGCCTGGAAGTCGTCGTCATGGACCTGATCCCATTGTGCAAGGCATTGTAGAGAAAGACAAAGCAGAAGGCAGTCCCCTCTCCAAAGAGCTTGCACTTTGTGTTGCTCCAGGTCTGATCTAAGGACGAGGTGTTTTTCTATTGAAACCAAAATCCTCCTGGGAGAAGAAAAGCCCAGCTGAGTTCCAGTAACTCCCACCAAGCTTCCCCTTTAGAATGATTTTTCCATATTGACATTCAGATGAGAGGATAACAGGGAAACAGCAGCCTTAACTTTGTGTTTTCTGAGTCCTGCACATACTTGGTCACTTGATCACCTTCTCCTGTTGCAGCATTTTCAATGAAGAACTCCAAATGTTATCCAGAGGACCTGCACGCCCAGCAAAGTGACACCTGCAGACAGCAGTCTGCTCTCCTCAGGGCTTCTGTGATCTGTGGGCATGCGAGCTCCACACTGGAGTTGGAAAATAGCTTCTCTGGAATACAGACGTTTTCTTAGATCTAAAAAGAAGCTAGAAGGGAAATCTCAAAGTACTCCTCACAATTTCCTGAAATGATAGTATCTGCTGTTGCTTCATTTTTGCATGCTGGCACATAGAGAGGAGGTGATCTGATTGTTTTCCCACAGCGTGGCATGAGGTACAGTAGCAGAGGACTACTGGAAAATGCAGTGCCTTGAAACTCCTCTTTTCACAGCTGTGCAGCACCCAGGCAGGATTAGGGCCAGGTGCTGCGAGGTCCTGCAGAGGCTGGTGCTTCCCTTCAAGGTCATTCTCTCTCAGCACAGGGCAGTTGCAACCACCAAACTTGTTATCCTCTGGCAAGTTTCTCAGTGTCAATATAAAAGCAAATTGCTCATTGTGAAACATAGATCTGTGTCAGAGCTGCATTATTTCCATCATCGGGCGTGTGGTGTCAGGATCAAGCCCAGAGACCAGTATGCAAAGCGACGAACTCGGAGCATGTGAAGGAAGCAGCTCCGAGAGTTGCTGGCATGGTTTCGTCCTTTCTGTGCGCCGTCGGTCTCCTGGGGGTGAAGCTCCTGTCCTTCCTCAGAGGAACCCGCATCCCTCTCTCATGTGGCTTGTGGCATCAGTCCATGAACAGTAATCAAAATTGTGCCTAGCCTCTCTCAGCTGTGTGCTGAACCCAGAAGGACTTCTCTAAACAGAGGAGGATGTGCTGAACAGCTGTTAGCATTCTCTGCGGGGAAGCCCACGCTGCAGCTGCAGAGGTGACCTGAGAGCGCTCACTTGCGAGCTAACTTTTGAAACGCCTTCAGTGGTGCTCCCTCAGATTCCGGAGATGTTCCCAGTTGGGCAGCACCAGGCTAAGCAGTAATCTATTGTTCAGCTGCTCTAAGGGTGATTTCAAAAAAATACTGCAATTGAGTATGTGGCCACAGGGCTGGCGTAATGTAGGAGTGCCTTGGGATGTAACTCAGCTTCTTCCCTCATGAAAGAGTTAACCCAGCCCAGCAAAACCATCCCGACTGCTGACTGGGAGTGCCTTAGGTATTGTGCTCTGATAGATGCTCCTCCAGCTGCTGTCCCCTGTTCTTGTTTCCTTTGTGGGCTTTGTTCTTTGCTTGGTGTGATGCAGAGGGACTGGGGAGTGCTGGGTTAAACTCAGACGTTGTTTTTGCTTTACCAGATCAGCCGCCAAAAGGGCCATGTTCGCATCTGTCGTCTCTTAGCTCTGCGGCTGGAGGTGCCCACGCTGACTCCAACAGCACAGCTTCACAGTCAGCAAGGGTGTTAAGGAGGCAGTCCAAGCCTGTGGTATCCTTTATTTAATTTTTTGTTAAGGGTTTAATGGCTGTGGGGGCAGAGGGATGTGAGCGGTACCTCTGGGTCAAGCACGCCAGCATGGCTTGTTCTGCCCTGATCTCCATCGCAGCTTTGCTGCGTTGGCTGGAGAAAGTCTGGTGGCTTCTCAAACTGTGGTGCTTCTCTCTGGGAAATGAAGAGGCTGATGCTTGTCTGCTTCCCAATGCACTACGAGACTGAATTAATTCTTGGAAAGGATCTTGTGATCCTCTGGCGGGAGTGCTTACACAGGAGCAAGATGTTACTGCTGTTTTGAAGTGCAATGCTGAAAAAAACAGCTGTAACAACAAAGAACAATGGCTTGTCCTACTGGCTTCTACTTCTCTGGACTATCCACTAATGTTTTTCCATGTTTCTTTCCTTAGGAGATGACCGAGAATGGCAGTCATCAGCTGGTGGTAAAGGCCAGGTTCAATTTTAAGCAGACCAATGAGGATGAACTCTCCGTTAACAAAGGAGACATTATTTATGTCACCCGTGTTGAAGAAGGGGGCTGGTGGGAAGGGACCTTGAATGGAAAAACAGGCTGGTTCCCAAGCAACTACGTCAGAGAAATCAAATCCACCGGTAAGCAAATTGCTTTCAAGGGCTGATTGAATGACAGTGGTATAATGCAGTGTAGATCCTTATGCCTTTGGGAAATTGCTGCTATTTATTAAGGACCGTTAGTGTGCTTAAAGCAGCAGTGCTAATGGAAGTATGAATGGCGCCAGGAGGGGAAAGCCCAGGCTTTCTCATGACTTGTTTGAGAGCTGCTTTGCCCTCCTCCCCAGTGTGCTTTGCCAAGCCCCAGCAGCACAGTGGCACGTCGCTGCAGGACAAGGCTGGAGATTGCTCCGTGGGTCTGCTTGCCTCCTGCTGTTCTGGGGAGCTGTCATGTCGTTCCGGTGTCAAAACAGAGAATTAGCTTTTTGTTAGAAACCTAGGTCAGGCAATGCATTTGCCTTTGATCCTGCCATTTCTGGCAGTGGTGGAATGGATGCTCCCAGTGTCAGTGAGGAAAGCAACAACAACGATATGGCCGTAGGGAAAGACCCCTAGTTTTGTGCATAGCAATGGCTGATTTCACATAATACATTTTCCCCCAGATGTATTTTCTGCTCTGAAGCTGCAGGCAGTATTGAGAAAAGAGTACGGGAACAATCCATCTGATGACATTTGCCTTTATTGAGCTTTGTCTCGAGTGTCCTTAACATCTTCTGAGATGTGATTTTAACCAGATGTGGGGTGACGATGACATGAAGCATGCCCCTGGCGAGCTGCCCTGTACTGTTACATAGCCATTCAAGCAGTTCACCCTGTTGTGTTTCTGAGGATACATGACAGAAAACTTTTTTTTTTTCTTAACGTCCCTTGAAGACTTAAAATAGACACAGACCTGTTGTGTGCTCGGTGTGGTTTGTGTGGGTCAGGATCAGCCCTGGTCTCAAACACCGTGAGACATAAGGAGTGGGCTGCTAAAGGGCTGCAAAATGTAAAACCCCCATTAGACATCGTTACTCCCACACTAGCAATCAAAAAAGAAGAGGAAGGAAGAACAAAAGTAATGAGTAAGTGTTCAGAATTAGGCCAGTTTTTATTTAATTCTAAATGAAATGATCTTTGTTAGGATATCTCATCTCCCACTATTTCCCTCTGGGAAAATGATGTCTGAGCTAGAGCAGGACGTTGCAGCAGAGATTGAAGCCTTGTCTGGCACAACCCAGGAATCACTAATTAAGTCAGCGAGTGGAGAAGAGCACCATTTTATAAAAGGAGAGCAAAATTCACTCCCACGGGATAAGTCAGATGGGAGCTGCATGAAGTAGCAGCACCTCATTGAAGCCAAGGATGAATTCCCCATGGATCCCAATGTAGGAGCCCATCAGATTTTTTTACGTGCAAAGCTTTTCCCCCCTGGTCTTCCCACTTCACATGGGAGCAGGGCTTGTTCCCGTGGTGCAGGCACAAAGCCGAGGAGCGGTCTCCTCTTGCTCGAGGGCACGTGGCTGTATTTCAGCAACTGATGCAGGGAGCTGTATTTCAGCAACTGATGCAGGGAGCGTCAGCTAACCCACCATGACTGCTGCCCGGGGCACGGCCCTTGCTGCAAGCCAGCAGGAGCTGCTCTCCTCACCTCCGAAGCGTGAGACTTGTCACTCTAAATAGAGTCACTCGTTTTTCAGCAGCGTCTGTACTTCCACCGTGTCCTAAGCGTGCCCTTTGGGTCGAAATAACTAGCTGTGTGGAGCAAAGCTCCTCTGAGCCTTTAAAGAGGCACAGAGCTGCTGGCTGGAAGTGACAGGCAGCTCTACAAGGGCAATAATTAGACAATACATCAAGCTGCGCTTCCCAGCAGCTAAATTTATCAATTTCAGCTTCTCCCCTGCTGTCAGCATGAAAGTAATTGCCTTCCCTGAGTGCGTACAGGGAGAAAGGCTGGCCTGGCCACCCTGCACATCGCAGCCCTCCGAGGGGCTGTGGGCTGGCCGGCTATGTAGCTGCGACCGTGCCTCTGGGCTGCCCAACCAGAGGTGTCAAAGCCAAACTCACCCGGGTCGTGAGACCGAACCCAGCCTGCGACGGGAACATCTCCCAGCAGATGTGGGAGTTTCCCGGCTGCATGTCCTGGCAGCAGCGCAGCAGAGGTCTTGCTTCCTCCGCTGTGAGCACACCCTGCTTGTCGGTGGGTCTGCGGGCAGGGGATGTGCTTTTCGAGGGAAGGAGCAATGGAGCGGGGACTGGTGTGGGGATGTGTTGGTGCCTGTGCACACGTGTGGCATCCGCAGCGATTCAGCAAATGCATAAAAAAGGACGACAAGAACTGACTGCCAGGTTTGTGTGAGCTTTTTTTCTTCACATCTGCCTTCATTCACATGTGGATTTTGCATCACAGGTGACTGCAGGGATGGATCAGGGTTAATTTACTAATCAGTGTTGGCTTCAGTCTATGAATTGCCTGGAACTAAATGCCATGTCCAACATTTTTGATAGCCACCCATTTTTAAAACCCAATTTTTTGGGGCCAGGTGAAGGCGAACTGTAGCTCCAAACAGCGCCAGAAACTGGGCTGCTGCCAGGGATTTGGGAGCCAACCTGCGAGTTGCTGCCAGGTGCTGTGCAGTGCCACGGCCGTGGTTCACTCGGCTGCAGCCAGTGGCTGCACGTTGTTGATTCGCTCCTGAATTTTCTGAAGCAGAAAAACCAACCCTGCAACTGAAGTTGTGTGTTTACAGGGGTGATGTTGTTTTTGCTGGACATGATGCAGCAGTGACTCTTCCTGCTAGAATGAGAGCTGTGCACTATAATTTATTGATGTGTTTTTTTTGTACAGATAAACCACTCTCTCCCAAAGCATTAAAAGGACTCGAAAGCACTCAGCTGACAAAGAATTATTACCCTGTGGTAAGTTTTAAAGTGCTGATCATACGTTGTAATAAGTACCACATTATTAATCTTCTGAACTGTCTCCTTACCTTAGAAATCATTGGAACGATTTGTAACAATTGGTGATGAGACTCTGTATTTAAAATGCAGCTGTTGCCATTTCCTTGATTCAGGGCTATCAAGACAATAAATCACAAGTGGAAGTCACTGCAAAATGTCATGAGGAGAGGCTGAAAGTAGGCAACTAAGATAGCATAGCAGAGGTGGTAGTTTGAGATCAGTGTTGGAGAATAAGGCACAATATCTCAGTCCCAGTCCTTTCCTGTCTGTTACTATCTCCCATTGATAAAGATAGGGAGATAAAGTCATGGCACAAGGCGAGCCGGATTAGGGCTGTGGCCCACGATCTCTTTTCTGGGTTTGGCTGGAGGTGTTACACCTGAGCTGTGTGCCCTCTGCCTCCACCAGAAGCTGTAGCCCCCGAGAAGGGGCAGTGGTCACAGCTCCCATCCTGGCTTGTTGGCTTGGTTTTGGAGCAGGTCGGTATGCCAGGCTGTGAAGTGTGGCTGCAGAAAGGTTAGAGAAACATTGCCTGTTCTGCCATCTCGCTACCAGAGTGGTGATGTCTGGCAGAGGGGGCAGGTACCTTCCTCCAGGCTTGAGTAAGCCCTGCGGTATAAGCCAGATAAAATGCATGCATGTGGACATCCCTCCCTCTCAGTGCTGGAGGTAAAACATGCTCATCAGCATGTCTAAATATATTTCAAACAAAACAAAGCAGAAACAATATCTCCAGACAGCTGGGAACCACCTCCACTGTCGCAAAAGCTCTTCTGCATTGAGAAACTGGAGTGTGGTTTTTTTTTTTTTTTCTGCATTGAGAAACTGGGAGCGAGGGCCAAAGGTTTGATGTACCCTGTGCTGGAGGCAAATTGGCTGCTGAGGTGGAATCACAGGGCCAAGCCAAACTCGGCGCTTCCTTGCAGTGGCCAGTGAGCTGTGCCCTGGCTTGAGCTGTCTCAAGAGCCGTCCGAATTCCAGCCACAGTGGTGTTTAAATCATTGCCTGCCTTTGTGCAAATGGTGGTCCCAGGATGCATGCATGAATTGTTTGTTTGCATACCTTGGCAGCCAGTTCTGCATGCAGGGTTAGGCACGAACCTCTCAGGAATCAAATACTAAACTCAGATCTGAACTTACATTATATTCATGCTTTGCCAGAGAAGAAGAAACAGCCCTTAACACCTGCTGTCCAGACCTCCCCTGGTTTGCAGTGTAAAATACATAAATTGAACCACCAGGGTTTTCCTGAGCATTCTGGGTTCTGCATTAGCAATTTTAAGTGCACTCATGGACGTAACATACACTTCTGTGGTTTGCCACACTTGGAAGCTGATGTCGTGTTCCTTTGACTCGTCCCTAGTACTAAGATCTACTCAGTGCTCTGTCTCTCACCCTAGGTGTTGCAAAATATTCTGGAAACAGAACGAGATTATGCGAAGGAACTACAGTCACTTCTGGGAACTTACTTAAGACCCCTCCAGTCTTATGATAAGTAAGATATAAGGGCATCTGAGATGGACAGAACCCCGCAAAATTGACCATAGTTCATTACTTTCCTGCTTTTGAATGTCTAGGGACTGTTACTGCCATTCTCGTAAAGCCTCACAACTTCTCTGTGAACCAGAAAAAAACCACACGTGTGTACAGGTTTCTGCTCTTTCCTATTCCTCAGCAATCATGCAGGCGTTCGACAGGCATTTCTGCCCGACCGAGGGCTGGCTGCTACCTCCATCTGCAAGCTCCTGTGTGGCTGTCCTGGCATGCATGTGTCCTGGCGGTGTGCCTTGCATGGCTTCTTCCCTCGTAATTTGTCTTGCTGTGACTTCTCAGCCCCAGGTGGCACCTCCTAGTCATCTCTTTGTTTAGTGAGCAACAGCACATATTCCTGTGGTTAGGTTGCTTCTCGCTAAACCCAAACTGCTGCTGAGCAAGAAGTGATCTCCCCATCTCCCCATCTCTGCAGTGATCTGCTTAAAGTCCCTCCATGTCTTGCCTTCCTTCCCCAAATCTTCACATTGGGATATCTCCAGCTGTGAAAATTTCCCATGCTCTCAGCCTGTCGACCTTGTAGGCGGCAAATGGCTGAAACGAGGAGTGTAAGGGAGTGACAGAAGCAGGATGACAAGCAGACACGGTACTTTTGGTTAGGAAAAATCCAACCTGAGGGAACAAAGCAACCCCCACCTGAGGGACTGCGCTGCAGGACCCTCCTCATGTGGGAAACCCACAGCATGAGCCCACGAAGACAAAGCTGTCTCTGTGTCTGTGCAAACACCTCCCTCCCCGCCCCTGGAAGAAATCCCATCTGTCTGTGTCTATTAGACAGCTAAACATCTGAGAAGATTAGAGTGATTAAGTGATTAAAATCCAATTAAGGTAATCCTTGACAGCAGACATCTTCTCCAGGAGACTGTGTTCTGTAGCTCACAGATCATGGGTTTTGTGTTTCCCCGTGCCCCATGGTGTATCTGGGGAAACAGAATTTTTAGGCGTTTTTGGGAGGGCTGCTTGCAGATGCCATGGGGTGCTCCTGAGAGCTGTGCTCAGAGGCACTGCCCAACATCCCTTTGGTGCTAATTGGTGATTTGACTCTTGTAGGCTCAGCGCTGTGGACATCGCATCGTTGCTGGGAAATGTGGAAGAAATCAGCGCCTTTCAGCAAACACTGAATCAAGCCTTGGAAGATGTTGCAAAGTAAGCTCATGCCACGGCACTGAGGGTGTTAAGCTATTAAACTGCAGCTAAAAATAATAGAAAGACCCATTCACTTATGTTCCTCCTGGCTGCTGTCTTGGGCTAGTTAAATATAGAAGAAAATAACAGGACTGAAGAAAGGCAGCAGGTACTGCTTTGGCAGGAGGTAGAAGAAACGTTGACATTTCTACTATTCAGGTGTCTGCTGAAGCAGCTGACTTCAGAGTGTCACTAGCCCAAAGATACAGACACATGCATGGTGGGAGGTATGGTAGGCATGAAGGTGGGATTGCCTGTGAGCAAAAAGCAAATTATCAGAGGTAATCCTTTCCCTTAGGGACCAGCCGCAGGGGGCTGCAGCATCCCATCTGCATCTCAGGCGGTGGGACAGGGCAGGCTGGGTCACCCTGTGTCCCGGGCTGGTACAGGGCTGCAATACTGTCTGCAGTGCAGAAACACAGTCTCACCTGAGGACCTTCTTCCTCTTTCTCAAGTAACAGGCATGGGTGTTTGGATGGGTGCTCCAGTCTTGCAGGGACCTGGGAGTGTCCCCGTGCAGCGGGCGCCTCCTGGGCAGATGGGTGAGTGTGTCATAGCTGCAGGGTGCAGATGAAGAGCCTTAATAGCAGTGTGCTGGTGTGTTGGTGTTTGTAGGCTCTCCGAGAACCAGCAGCGTGTGGGAGGCTGCTTTATGAACCTGATGCCCCAGTTCCGGTCCCTGTACCTGACATACTGTGCTAACCACCCATCCGCAGTCAATGTCCTCACGCAGCACAGGTGAGTAATGGAGGAGGGGACCCAGACCAAAATGCCTCCTTTAAAAGTTGCTTCTGTCATTAGTGCGTGAGCCGGCATGGCTTTTGCCGTGATAGTATGGGATCCTGCTGCTGGGAAAATTGCTGGGGCTTTGGGCTCTTCAGCATTGCCTCTCTGCTGCAGCGTGCAGACATCGCCTGCTGCTTTGGTCAGCTCGTGCAGCTCTGCCATGCACTGACCTGAGCTTGTCTTACAGGTCCTGTCTGTGCTTGCAGAGCTCTCTTGCCTTGGGTAAAGCGGAGGCAGTAACCCTTTGCCTCCCTCGGTCCTTGCAGCAGCAGCTCCTGTGCTAAGGACCTGGATGCTGTTTCAGACTCACTGCTGCAGTGCCCACACACTTGCAGGTGGTGGGGATGTTCCCTTGTGGCATGATGGTGTGGAGCACATTCTTGCAAAAGGAGGATGTTCGTTAAAATCACCCAGAGTTACCCAGTTTAATAATTGAGCTGCTGTTCAGCTGTCTGGTTGCTTTGCAGACTCTTTGATAGATCACAGTAATAACACCTTCCTTCACAACGTGTGCCACTTGAGCACACACCTGAATTTGTGTAAGGTCATGCTAAAAAGCACGCTAAGCTGAAAGGCTACCACTGTGTCATCCCTAAGGCAACTTAGCTGTCTCCCTACAGTGATGGTAAAGCCCGGATCCCAGCTGTACTGTTTAATTCTTCCCTTTCTGTAATGGAAGCTTGCAATATATTTACTTACCTGCTGAAAGCCAGCTTTAATTCAGCTTAACAAAGATCTGGGTTCCTGTAAATGATTCATTCATTTGGTTCACTAGCCTGACCCCTTTTCTTAAAGAATTAGCTTGTACATATGTGCTGACATGGGAGTTGTGTGTGCTAACACCAGCATCCCAGAGGGGTGCCAGTGGCACAGCTCCCACCACGTCACTGCATGTCCTCTGGCATGGCATGAGCATTGTCAGCCAGCCCACACCATCAACCAGACACCTCGCCCTGGGCCACTCCGCTGTGCCATCACCGAGGTACCCCAGACACTGCATGCACAAACACCCACCACCATGCAGCATCCCCGGGGAGCGGGCTCTTGTGCTGCTGTGTTTGCAGATGGTTACTGGGAGGGGAGGCTGGAACGCCTGTAAGTCATGTGCAGCTCAGAAGAGAGCCCTGGTCCTCAGGAGAGCAATGGGAGGCAGCAAAACACAGCCCTCAGTGGTGGTGAGCCCAGCTTCTTGTTGTTGTATCTAATTATAGTGACGAGCTGGAGAAGTTCATGGAGAGCCAGGGTGCGGCCAACCCAGGCATTCTCATCTTAACCACGAGCCTCAGCAAACCCTTCCTGAGGCTGGATAAATACGTGACACTTCTGCAGGAGCTGGAGCGGCACATGGAGGTAGGTGGGACACCAGGCAGGCTGTGCCCCTGGGTGCTGCAAGAGCTGCCCCAAACTTCAGGAGGCATCTCTGCTCGTTCCCCTAGTGTTGAAGCACCCAACTGCTAAATGTCTTTAACTCCCGCTCCAAGGAGCTGAAAGGGGCTGTTATATCTGCATGGGACATTAGCTGACCAAAGCGGGGAAGGTGGGGGAGGTTGGGGGAAGCTGTGGGAAGCCATCGCCTGCTCTTTGCCTGAGCCAAATACGGGCCAATCCCAAAGTGGAATTCAGCGTCAGGCTACAGCTGGCATTTATTTGCCCAGCACCTAATAAATCAGTGTTTTTATAACCATTTTATGGGATTTCTATCCCTGGCTGCTCACTCCTGCTGCACACAGGCATGTCCCCAATTCTATGCCCAAGGCTTGCACTCCGGGCTGGAAGCAGAGCTGCGCACACAGGCATGGATCTGGCAGCCAGTGCAGACACGGGGGCGGAGGAGCGAGTGCCTGGGAGCAGGGAGAGCAGCCAGCGGGTAGAAACTTCCTCAGCGGGCAGCAGATCTGCTTTCGGATGTTTGTCCCCAAGGGTTTGTTGTCATCTCTGTCCCTTACTGCTTTGGCTCTGCTACTCGCCTGGTGGTGTGCTCCAGCCATGGTGCAGCCCTCCAGTACCAGGAGGAGAGGAAAGTAGAAGTAACAATCTGGTTTTAAATGTGTTTGCTTTTCCCTCTTCTGATATTAATTACCACCAGTTAATTACTCACCAGACTTAGCCATGAGCATTCAAATCGATGTCCCAATGAAAGGATTAAAACCTCTGTGTTTGAGCAAGAGGTTTTTCTTTATAGGAAAGGCCATAAGACCCTGCACCCTACGCAAACCTGCCATCCCCTCCTCTCGCCTGGCCTGGCTGAGCTGAAGGGGCAGAGCTGAGCTTGGATGCAGCCACTGTGACCATGCAGAGACCGGCGTGCTCTCTGCAGACTGCCATGTCAGGGTCAGCAGTGGATGCAGGGACACGCACATCACTTGTTTCTTTTAGGTTCTAAGCCGGGTGTGGGAGTAGAGGTTTTATTGTATGAGTAAGGAGGGTTGAGGTTTAAGCTGTGATGCCCTGGGAAGTGTATGTATGCATACAATGTGGGTATACACAGTGTGGATGTATAGCACAACATTCCCTGCACTGCTGCACAGCTGGAGATGGGGCAGGTCTGTTCAGGGCAGCCCGTGCCCTGGGTTCAAAGGCAGCCTCTGAACAGCCATGGGGTTAGCTCCATCACGGCCTAGATACCTTATGATTTGCTTGTATGAGGTCTGGATGGTGAAGAGCTTGTGATGTAGGGCCCCGAATGCCCAGGGAGCATACCAGTGTGCAGCTGCAGGCAGAGGTAAGAGGCAGCGTCCTGCTTTCCCCTCCCTAGCCTGGGATGTGCCCTCCCTTAAACCCTGAGTTGGAGCTCCCACTGATGCTCATGGAAACTGCACCCTTGATGGTGCAATGGCTGGAATATTTGCACTAATAGAAGTTTCATTTGTGAATGTGAAACTAGAAATCCACCTTACCTGCCTGTTGGATCTGCCTGTTTGAATTTATTTTCCTTAAGCTTTCTAGTCTTTCTGTGGCCTCTTTACACTCATTAAATAGGCTGATACCATTGAATTGCATAGCTGCTTTAAAAGATGCCAAGTTGAGCAGGGTGGTGAGGAAGCCAGCACTGGTACCTGGGGCATTTGGGCTGCCCCCTGCAGTCCATGATGCCTGCCCCTGGGGCCCTGCAAGCCCTGGGTGCACTGGAGCCATCAGTCATGTTGGGAGCTATGCAGGGCTGTTGTTGTTTGTGATTCAGGGTTTTTTCTCTCCCTTCACTAGGAGGCGCATGCAGATCATGAAGACATCTTGAAAGCCATCACATCCTTCAAATCTCTTGTGGTAGGTGGCAATTCTTAAAATAGAGCACTCAATTTCAGGGCTGCATTTCATGAAGAGTGAGTCAAGCCTGACATTTGTCTCCTCATTTAAAAGAAAAGAAAGGTCTTTTGGAATGGAAAAGATGGGTGATAAGGACGCTTAATTTCAGGTTTCAAGCCTAGAGTGCCCCTCTGGTTGCATGTTTCAGCAGTTACATGCTGGCTCTGCACAGTGCTGCAGGAAGCCATGTATGGGTAGTGGTGGTGGCTGGGTCCCTTTCATCTCCTTTTGCCTTTTTACCCTGGTCATTTGCCACCTGAAACTATACAATTATAGTGCCCTTTGCTCTTGCAGGTGAGCTGTGAAGGGTTAGTACACGTGTCTGACTGAAATGCTGGTGCCAGCCGAAGGGTCCCCTCTGAGCTGCTGGACAGCTCAGGGCTTTGTTGAGATGTGCGCCACAGGCATCAGGAGGCCCTGGCCATGGCGCAGAGATTTGTGGCTCCTGGTGCTATGGCCATCAGTGGGGAAAGGACAAATGGCAGCAAAATGATGAGTCAGAGGAAGGTACCAGCTCTGTTTCTGTGTGCTGTATTACCTATGCCCCTCAAAATCCTAGTGCAGTGAGATCAAAAAGAGAGGTGAAAACCATCCACATGCACAAAGGTTTTACCTAGCAAAGCTTTTTTTCGGTTATAATAAAAGCTGTCATTTCTCTTTGTAGCCACTAAATACCTTTCACTATAACCACTCCAGATGTGGTCCAACTTCCTTCCTTAGCATGGCAGATGCAGGCTTTCAGTGCTTAGCAGTGCAGATAACAGATGCGGAGGAGAAAGTTCATAGAAAACAGGAAAGGGCGATCATGTTACATTTACTTAGAAACTCAGCTCCCGTTCCATTAATTCTAGTAGGTAGTAGGGGAATAATTCAGTTAAATTATAAGATGTCATTCATCTTTAGGAGTGCTCGTAAGTTTTTTTACTTGAAAAGTGCACTGAGCAATTCAGTGTAATTATGGTAGAACGAAAGGGGTTTGGCATGGGTTCGAGGTTAGATGGGCAGAGATGCTTCTCGCAACGCACACGTGGTGCCTGGGACTAGAGGCTCCTGGGCAAAGGCAGAGCAGTAATTGCAGAACTCTGCCATTTGGTGCCTCTGTACAGATCGTGGTGGGCTGCTGTGCATTTAGTATGAATTTGCATCCTGAGAACTTTGAATTCAGACAATCAGGGACCTGCTGAAGCACCCAGTAGTTGCAAAACCAGAGGAAGCCCCCACAAAATTGTGTCTTTTCATACCAGACCCAGGGCAGCCTTTCCTTTGGGCATGCCTGAAGATTTGGATAGTCAAAGAATTCACGTGAAACTCAACTCCTTCCTGAGTCTGAAAGGAGGAAAATCTCCATCAGAAACCAGGGTTTGGAGAAACCAAGCAGTGGGTGAAAACTGAGCCCAGATTTGGCCTTGCAGCAATTTTTCCCATTGGCAGAAAGGTCAGTTAAAACAAGTTTTGTTTGGATTCGCAGGGCTGCCTTTGCTCAGTCAGCATTGTCCTTTGCTTGCTGAAAGCAGCTGTAAGACTGGCTGCTCCATGGAGCTCTGAGTCCACAATGGCAAGTATTGCTGCAGTCTTTTGAATTATGGCAGCTTCAGAAGCTCCCTTTCGTGTTGCAGTACTGCATTGCTGAAATACTGTGCCAAGTTCTCACTTCTGGGTTTGCAGATTTTGGTAAGAAAATATCTGCCTATCTGAGTTGTGGGGACTTTGCAGTGCTGCAAGGATAAGTCTTTCTGCTGTTTCAGCAAAGTTGGACGAATCTTTCTGAACACCAGCAAAATTAGCAACATTTAACTCTGTGGCTATCTTGGTTTGGAAAATGTGACCCTGTACTCTCAGAGGTAGAACTGGTTTGGAAAGAAAGGTTTGCTCAGTACAGTTTGCAATTTATTTGACATTTTAACATATTCATTACATCATAAATTGCTATGGTGTGATTTTTGACAAAGTTTGTGCAATAGAGCCAAAGCAGGCTTGTGGATGAAAGATAATGATGCTTTCACAAAATGGCAAGTGTTTTGTATGTGTAACTCTGGCCAATACTATTGACCTTTGCTAAGTTTGTCTCATCGTTCTGGGTCTCTTTTGGGGTAAAATGGTGAAACCTGGAGCACTACAGTCAAATTTTGCATGTGGTGCGATCTGTTGAGCACTGAGCCCACATGCAAGCTTGGCTGGTGAAACCATCTTCCTTAGGATGGTCTGTATTTGCATCTGCACTTTTTCTAACAAAACATACCATGGTGACTTCCAGTCACAGTGTCAGGAGCTGAGGAAAAGGAAACAACTTGAGCTGCAGATCCTTTCTGAATCCATTCAGCGCTGGGAAGGAGAGGACATAAAAACGATGGGAAACATCATCTACATGTCCCAGGTTATGGTGCAGAGTGGGGGGAGCGAGGTGAGTGCAGCTTCCAGGTAAAGACATTGTGACCAAATGCCCTCTGCTTGTGGGATCAGCTGTGCAAGGTGACAACCACTCTGACCGCAGACCAGCAAAATGCTCACAAATAATGCTGGTACATAGTTTTATCTGGACAAGCACTGCACAACTGGAACTGTGCACGTCTT
Source organism: Heteronetta atricapilla (assembly GCA_011075105.1). Classification (NCBI taxonomy): domain Eukaryota; kingdom Metazoa; phylum Chordata; class Aves; order Anseriformes; family Anatidae; genus Heteronetta; species Heteronetta atricapilla. The sequence goes on from CM021734.1 coordinate 7,305,587, forward strand.
TGGAGTCAAGTATCAAGACCTGGTTGCTTAGCTTCAGCCCTTCACTGACACACTTTTCCAGCAAAAGAAGTGTCTTGGCGTCATACAGCACATTCATTCCCCTCCTTTCCCCCTGTGACTTACTCTGAGAAATGAGAGTGATTTTAAAGTGTGCATTAGCATCATCATTTTGCCACGTCCTGTGCGCAGCATGATGGCTGTAATGATGTTACACTCCAGAGCTGACTGTGTTTAGCAGGGAACCAGAGGGATCCCTGCCAAGCCCATCGCTGGTCCCGAAGTATCACACCTGTGCTTTCAGCAGGTGCTCGCCAATTGTTAGACCCGTGAATGCCATGTGTTTGGTGTTTGCTGTCTGGGAAAGTGCCCACCATCAATGAATTGCTTGCTGTAGCAACTTTTCCCTGGGAAGGGAAGACCTGTAAAACAAAACCCTGCAGAGTCTAGTCCCTGAGTTTTGTTTGGGATGTGAAGTGCTGGGGACATAAGGTCATAGTCTTCTGAGGCATTTTGGAATGATGGGAAGGGGAAATTAGTAACATCATTAGGACTAGCAGGATGCAAAGATATATGCAGGCTCCCTTGGAAAAGCCAGTACAGAAATAAGATGCTGTAAAGAAAAAAAAGCCAAAATAACTGGTTTGGGTTTGGTCTCTCTAAAGCTGTGGTTCCAGCTGTAGTGGGTACCTTTTGCTGCAGGAAAGTACTCGTGATGCACTGTGAACTCGACTAACCAAATTCGTATCCCTGCAGGAGAAAGAAGAGCGGTATTTCTTGTTGTTTTCCAATGTTTTGCTCATGCTGTCTGCAAGCCCACGGATGAGTGGGTTCATCTATCAGGTAGGCATGCTTAATTTCAAGTTGCAAGTCAGATCTCTCTGATCAAATTCAAATCCCCTCCTTCCATAAATCTCTGATTTATGTAAACGGGCTGGGAACTAAGGCTTGGTTTTGCCATGCATGCCAGGACACTTACTGCAAGTAGCTTTGTCCTGCCAACTGGTTAGACAGCATTTTGTAAGTGTGAACACTTTGAAATTAGAAAAAATATAAAACACGCCAATCCCTATCCTTCATGCTCTTCTCAAGAATTCAGTGAGTGTGTCAAGTGCCTTGAGCCATCTGTGGGGTTTTGCCCCAGACAGCCAGCTGGTTGTCAATGTTGTGTTGTCTCCATACAGTATCTCGCTGTTATAAAGCCCACTGTAAACAAGCCCAAATTTCCCATGTGTGGGGCACCCCAAGTGATGCACTTCAGGTGTCTTACTATTCTGAACGGCCGCCATCGGGCTCTTTTGAGCTTCTTTTGAGCTTCTTTGGCTTCTCTCCAGTTGCCTGAAATAATCAATGCCCTCCAGGAAAAGGACACTCCTCTGCTGATGTGTCATTTGTGATATGAGAAGGTGATGAGACATGGTGAAGATTGGGGAAGGTTTTGGCTGGGTCTTTAGAGTTTACCCACCAGTGAGAGTAAGGTGAACAGGCAGCCATGCAAAACAGAGGGACAGGGAAGGCTTTCAGAAAAAAGAGGGGAAATTGATAGTCCTGACTTCTTTGTAAAAAGGGTTTGCACCTCATGAATAGAAAGGGTGGCAGATGAGCTGGGGATGACTCAGTTGTCACGGGAGCCTCTTCTCAGGGGTTTGACCTAATTGTGCAGGGAAATCTAGATCCATATATTAAAGGATACTCTTCCTGCAGTCTGAGGCCTTCGCAAATCAGTTTTTAATGGCAGTTCCCAAAGAGTCAGCAGAAAGGAGCAGGACAATATGGGAAGTAGATGCAGACATTGACTCCTCCTCAATTCTCCTAGGGAAAGCTGCCTTTAACAGGAATGACGCTGACAAAGCTGGAAGATGCCGACGGGAATGAGCACGTGTTTGAAATTGCAGGTGAGTGTGGCCCCTGCCTTGGGCTGTCCTGCCAGTCTGAACAGCAGCTGCCACCTGATACCAGTCCTCCTCACAACCACCAGGCTGTGCTTTTTGCTCTTTTACTGTGCATTGTCTGAGTTCTGGGCATGTACCCCTGGCTGAGGCTACCTCCTCCCAATGCTGGTTCCCTTGGCTTCCCTGTGCTGCTCCAAGGCTGCCTGGCACTGGCAGCCCAGAGCTGGACAGGCAGCCACATCTTTGTGGTCTCTGGCCACTGAACTTTGCAAACAGAGGAGCCACTTGCTGCCCGGCTGAGTTGAGCTCCTCCTGTGTTCTTGCATCTCTACCACTTGCTAAAGATGGTTGTTTGACCCTCTGCTGCAGGGAACATGACGGAGCGGATCACCGTGTCCTGCAGCACCAGCCAGGACTTGCACGAATGGCTTGACCACTTGCAAAGACTGACCAAAGGGACGTGCAACACCATATCCAAAACACAGTCCTGGAGCGCTCATTCGGTAAGCATGCTGCCTCCCAGCCTGTTGTTCTTCAGTCGTGGCTGATCTCTCTTTTTCAGCAGTGTGCTGTGATATTGAGGTAATACAGCTATAAAACTTCTCACATCCTGCAGTTTTGTTTATAACCATGCGGTGCTTGTACCATTTTTCATATATCCTGCCCTAATTTTGTTGCAACTTAGGTGTCTAAAAGGCATTCATGGTGAACCTTTGTCCATCCCCCTCTGCTTGACTACTTTGTTTGGTGGCTAACAATCTTCACTGCTTCTCATCTATTTTCTCAGACATTTAGCTCAACCGGACAGATCCGTGGCCCTCTGGAACCCCCCAAAATCCTCAAGCCTTGGAGCTTGAGCTGCCTCCGTCCTGCTCCTCCACTCAGACCATCAGCGGCACTGAGTTACAAGGAGGTAATCCTGCGTGCGTGCAGAGGACCCTGATTTCATGGCAATCCCTAGTGCTTGTGCCCAGGTTTCTTACCCATCGCGAAGGCACAGGTTTGCTGCTCCTTTAGTTAATAGGGATGCTGAGAAAAAATACTGTGTAAACCTATGCCCAGTCGTGCAAATCGGTGATGGATGCTTGTCGCTGCAGCTGGCTTTGAGCTGCAAGCAAAGCATGAGCACGTGTGTTTGCAGAGTCAGCCCTGTCCCTGGTGTTTGCTGTAGCCAGCGCTCTTGGAACAGGTGCAGGGGATTTTGTTGCTGTAGCTTGCAGCGTCCCTGCCTCGCCTGCCGGATGTCACCGGTCTCCTCCTCCGGGTTTGGCCAGAGCTGTGTCAGAGCAGCAGTCAGGATTGAGCCCCCAGCCATGCTGCACCGAGAGGAGGAGGAAAAGGCCTGTTGGTATTCTGTATGATTCCCACCTATGTTTTTGTGGGGTGCTCAACCCCAGTGCTTTGCACACCCGTAACTTGCTGGGATGCAGCAGCTGGGGTGTCACTTCCCCCGCAGCAGCCCCCAGCCTGGGAGGCAGGAGGTGGTGTGGGGAAACCCAAAATAAACCCCAGCTACCATTCTCACCCCCTGTTGCAACTGCAGTGCTGTCCTTCCCTACCTTGCGGTAAACTTTTGGGATTACTCACCAGTAACTCTGTAACGTTCCTTTTACTGAATGAGCACTCCGGTTCTGAGTCACCAGCCTTTCTTGGTACAGCAACCTGGGAGCATCACTGCCCAGGCTCCCAACAGGGACAGGGATGGGGCTCGTGTCTGGCTCAGCCCCCCAGCATTCAAGGAATGGGATGCCCAGAAGCTGGTGGGGCTGGGGGTCCTCTGCTCCAGGCAGATTCTAGGTAGCTTCATGGCATTTTGTTAGGTTTACTTCTTAAAATTCATTAAACAGTGTGTTTCACTTTGGGAATTAAATTGTTCCAAAACCAAACAAGCAGGCTGGAAACTACCATTAATCTTTGCATGTTCCAAATCCCTAATGTAGACTAAACAGTCTTGTGCTTGCATGGTGCATTAAAATATAAGGAAAGGCTTTAATTAGAAGATAATTTTTTCTGTGTGAAAGTGCAAGGATGGTATTTATTTATAATGTAGGGCAAAACCACAAATTGAGTGATATCATTAATACCACAGCTCTCTGCAATTTCTCGGTTATTCTCGGCTGCACACAGCAGGAATCAAACCATCTGCGCAGAAGGGAGCTGAGAGGTTTTTCGAGAGTTTGCCATGCAGGCAGGGAGCTCCAGGGGCAGGATGGGAATGCAGGCTGGATGGCAGCATGCAGGGCATGGAAGGACCACAAATGTGGTCACAGGCATCTCCCCCAACTCTAATGAGCCTTCAGTTAAAGGCATTGCAGAGGCTACTAAGTCCCCAGATAGAGAAAAGCCACGTCCTTGTGTTGGGTGTGGACACGCAGCCCGTGGACACAAGCTTGTGATGACAAACACAAAATAAGTTCAGTTGTTGGCCCCAAATTAAAGTAGGGCACAAAATGAACTATGCTAACAGCTCAGCACAAGTCACCTTTCTGTAACAAAGAGATAATGAATGAATACAAATATCAAATGTTATTTGCAGGGAAGGGAGTAGGGGAGTTTGGTTAAAAGATTAGAGATTTTCAGACATCCAGCATTACTTTAATTGGCTTCTAGTAATGTATGATGGGATGGCATAGTCTTGTGCATTTCCTCATACCTAGTTGTGTTCAGGAAACCCCAGAACCTGCTTGCATACCGCACAGCACTGTTGTTATTTCCATTGAAATTGGGTCATTTTTCCTGTTCTGTTTCCAGTAATCATTTGAAATGACAGAGCAGGTGCTGTGGGTAAAGCGGTGTGTCCAGATTCAGGTTAGCAAAGCGAAAAAGATTTACAGATGATTTCCACCTTTTTTTTTTTTCCTTTTCTATTTTTAAGCGGCCTGCTTTGCATTAGGTGAAGGGGTTTTTAACACTGGGATTTCTAACTTCTGTTGGCCAGACCGGCAGGAGAGCAGTGAGGCTCCCTGTGCCACACATCCCATGGACAGGACCCTCTGCAGGGTGTGGAGGGAAATCCTACTGCACAAATGCCTGATACTGTCAGGTTTCCAGTGAGCATGGCAGGTGCCCTCCAGGAGGGTCCCCTTTGAGAAGACAAGGTCCTGGAGGATTGTCACCAGATTGGGCAGAGCAGCACATCCCTCCATCCCCGGGGCTCGACGGAGCCTGGCGTGCTGGGTGGCTGTGGCCCTGGCACCAGCTGTGTAGGTGCTAGACTATTTTAAGTACTTTTCTCTTAAGCAACCAATATCTACAGAAATCTACTACTAACACAGGAGGCATGTTCTCTATTTTGACGTGTTCAGAGTGCATTAATGCCCACTTACCATGCGTTTCACATGTAACTTTTTCAGTTTTGCATAACACCGTTCTTTGCATGTTGATAGCAAAACCAGTACAGAGGGTGTGCCAAATTAATCACAACACTAACATTTAAATGTGGTTTAGAAATGTTGATTTAATGGACTTGGTCAGTAAAATCATCAGTCTCTCACACTCATCTTCTCTTTCTTTGCATATTCATTGTAGAGGATGTCTTATATCTTAAAGGTAAGGGTAGATACATCTCTTTGGCTTATTGTGGCAAAGACTGCTTGTTGCTGTTCATGCTTCTTGTGCTTGCATGACCCTAATTTTGCCTGGCTGTATCAGTAAGTTAACATGAGAGTCAGTGGTGACTGGTAAATGTCTTTTGAGAGAGCTTTTAAGAAGGGTTTAGGACTGTGGTACTAACCTTGCTGGCATGCCTCTCCTGCCGCTTGTCATTCCTTGAAGTTTGTATTGCATGTAACCTATTAATATACTAATTCTCTCCAAATCAGCATGACTTGTAACTCAGTGAAGGAGATAAAAGCTAAAACCTTGTGTTTCTTACTTGTGGAGTCAAAGCAAACACTAACTTTGTGTGTATTTGTTTGTTTTCCATGTATGTTGGGGGGTATTTATACTCTCAAACAAATTGTGCACATTGAGAAATGATGTCATTTGCCCACTTCTTTTTAGTTAGAAATCAAATTGAGTCAAGGAAATAAACAGTATTTAAGGTTTTCTAACAAAGACCACAGAGCTGATAAACAGACCCAAAGTGCTGTGAATATGTTGGAATTCTTTGGCCAAAGGATATTAGCGGAGGGATATGAGCTAAAGGAACGTGTCCTGCCCTGGACCTGCAGGTGCAATTCCCACCACTGTTACAGGGAGGACTAGTGCATGGGAAAGGCAAAAAGCATAATGTCCTCCAACTTTGTCATCATCTGCTTTGTAGTTCTCTAATGTGTTGTGCATAACACAGATAGCCACATTCAACCTGAGCTGCTCCACTGTTTGAGCTGCCTTTGGTTCTGGTCAAGTACAAGAGTCTGTTTCTCTATAGGACTCCAGCAAAAGTCCAAAAACCATGAAGAAGTTTCTTCCAAAAAGGAAAACTGAGAGGAAAGCGTCAGATGAAGAGTTTGTTATTAGGAAAAGTAAGTGCTGAATTTTTCTCTTCTGTGGTTTCTTTGTGCTCAGTCATCTCCACGGGGCTTTGAGAACAACCTTTCTTATGGTGCTGAATGCGGCACATGAGCAAGCCTATGTGCTGCTGAGCACAGGAGGCTCCTGCAGGTGCAGCCTTTCCCAGGCACTTACAGACCCCCTCCAAGTTGTGACTGTTCTCATCGTGATTCCCTCTGTGAGATCACGTGGCTCTGGGTGGTCTTGTTGTGGCTACGAAGCCAGGAAACTATGCCAAAGCAGTCAAAAGCTGCACTGAAAGTGCACACCCATGGTCATCCAGATGTGTCTGAGCTGGGACCAACTCTTACCTGTCCATGCCATCAGGTCCTGGAGCCGTTTCCACAGGGGACAACAGAATAAAAATAAGGTCCTGTTCTTGCAGAGGTGTTCACCTGCAAAGAAAGATGTCCTGACTGCAACCTGAAGCCAGTCTGGGATATTCCTCAGGGGAGGGAGGGAGGAAAGGCCAGTGGTGTGCTACTGCAGTATGAACCTGAGGTCGCTTGAAGACAGCCCTGAACTAGGGTTAGGAATGGAGACTTCACCTTTCAGAGTCCTGTTGTGTTGTGGCTGTACCAGACATCCCCAGGGCACTGCCCTCCTCTAGGAAGCCCTCCCAGGAAGGCTGCTCTGCCTGCACATCTCCCTGTGCTGCTGGCACCCAAAGTCAGGCATCATCCCCCTAATTTTGCTAAGGTGAGCCCTAGAAGTGCTTTTTCATACCATGTAGTCATGGTGCTTGATGTCACAGGATGTTGTAAAAGCCAGAAAATGTAAGGGAACTCAAAAAGGGATTAGGGAAAGTCCCCAAGACTGTCAGTCAAGGAAACAATGCTCTCGTGCTCTGAAGTCCCTTAACAGGAAGTCTGGGAGAGAATCCAGAGTGCTTGGCTTTTTGTGGCAGCTGTTGTCTGCAATATTTTACAGGTACTGCTGCATTGGAAGAAGATGCTCAGATCTTGAAGGTGATCGAGGCATACTGTACCGGAGCAGGCTTCCAGCAAACTCTCAGTTCAGGTGGGCACAAACAGATTATTTTATGTTCATTCTGCCTGTAACACTGATAACCTGTCTGGGAAAAAAAACAGGTGGTTGCATCATACAGCAATGAGACTCATGCTAGGAAACTGTGTGGTGTTCAATCTTCAAGATAAGGGAGCTTCATCTAACCTAGTGGTTTAGTTGCCATTGTTTTTCTTCTAAACACAGAGAATGAGCAGGTAGGAGGGTAGATGAGACACAGCTACTTCACCAGCACTTGCAGCATTTGTTAGGAATTAAACGAACCGAGTCAGTGCCTGTGGCTGTCAGCACTGAAAATCTGATAGTAATCTCAGGTTGCATATAGCTTTAGAAAGGAAGCATGAATATTATCTCACAATCAGCTGCGTATTTAAGAACAAGCTACTTCATAAGAACCTATCTAACATCTTAAACTCGAAATATAACTATTTATCATTGCTGGTAAGATGTCAAATTAAATCACTGAGCTATCAAATAATGGCACATTTACAAAAGGGAACACCGTATTTCTTTTGCGAGCTCTTGACCCGAACTGAGTGATTTAATTTATAAATAACGATGTAGCTTTAGGTGCCCTGAGCACTCTTGGAAACTTTCCCTTCATGGCCTGGCTCTGGCTCAGCTGCACACACCAGCCCGCCTTTAACCCTGCTGAGCCTCCTGCTCCCTGGGCAAGCGCAGGCTGCATTTGCTGTGCTGCCTCCAGCACAGCGTGGGCGCCAGGGAAAGTCTCCCTTTTTCTTCCTGATGAGTAATTCTTGCACACAGGCTCCCGTAAAGACTCCATCCCCCAAGTCCTTCTTCCTGAGGAAGAGAAAATCATCATTGAGGAAACAAGAAGCAATGGCCAGACTGTCACGGAGGAAAAGTAAGCAAGGCTGCAGATTCCCCTGTCACTTTTTGGAAGGATGGTTAAAAAACAGTGTCCTCTCTGTCCTCTGCCCACAGAAGTGGAGCGGGTCAGGAGGTCTAAAGGGCCAGGCTACTGTCCTTGTCCTGGCTGTGCCAGAAATTCCGGGCTATTCCAGTTGCTATTTTGTCCCTGTTCAAGAACAGAGCCCCATTCCCAGCTGCTCTGACATGGCTGCAGCCTCCTGGGAGCCTGTGCCTGGGTCTTGAGAGCCAGTTTATTGAGTCCGAGAGCTTCTCCGGATGTACTGAACTGGGTCAGGGAGGACAGAACCAAACAAGTGGGTTTTTTTTGTTTTTGTTTTTTTTTTCGCTACAGACATAGCAGGCTGCTGCCACCCCTTGTGAGGCTGCGTGATGCTGCCTGTGAGTGCTCCCAGTCTGCTCCGAGGCACTTCAGCATCTGGGTTATTATGTTGGTTCCCTCCTTTTCTAACCCAGGCAGTGCATTCCTTTTTTTTTTTTTTTTTTTTTTTAAATCAGCACAGCCTCAAGGAATCAGGGCCATTTAACAGAAGATACTCAGGCACTTCAATTTTAAAACCTTTTTTTTTTTTTCAGTAGCGTAAACAAGGAAGCCAAAGCCACAGACCTTTGTTGTTAACTTAAAGATAGCAGAACAAGGTTGCTTGGTTTGTCTTTTTTTGCCTTTTTTTTCAGTATTGAGAAAAGAGCCCTGAATTTTTGGGTGGAGGTCCATAAATGCTCCTGGGCTTTGTTTCCTGGGTGACTTCATAGGTAACAGTGCCAGTGGCAGCCCAATGCCTGCAATGGGCAGTGGAGAAAAGGGAGCTGGAAGCACCTTCCCCATGAGTGCTTCAGTCACAAAAGCTCCCATGCTGTTGCTATTTTACTGCACTTCAGCTCGTTCTGTTTTAGTTTGGTTTTTGATTTTTTTGCATTTTTTTTTTCAGGAGCCTTGTTGACACAGTTTATGCACTGAAAGATGAAGTCAAGGAACTGAAGCAGGTAATTTGAGTGGTTTTGTTCATGCTGTGAGTTGACTGGTCCATGCCCAGGAAAAGTCTCACTGACTGCTGGTCCCATCCTGAAGCTGCTCCGTGCATGCAGCTGGATGGTGCCATGACAGGGTCCTCCATCCAGGCTTGGAATTAGGTTTCCAGGAGGATGCTTCTGCCTGCTTAGTCCTGGAACTTCTTTGCGTGTCTGTAAAGTGTTGAGGGTCTGCTTGAATGGATCAGACCACATGTAACGCGTGTTCATCCTCTCAAGCATTGACCTGCCAAATGTCCCTGGTATCTTACTGCCTCTGAGCCGCAGGCAGCCAGGCGCACAGAAGTACCTCATCGCATCAAGTGTGTGGGCATTAACTGCGTCTTTGTTCTTTTATTCTTCACCTTGTAGGAGAACAAAAGGATGAAACAGTGTTTGGAGGAAGAGCTCAAATCCAGGAAGGACTTGGAGAAGCTGGTCAGAAGGCTGCTGAAGCAGACAGATGAGTGTGCCAGGGAGGACACGGGGCGCAAGTCGTCTCTGATTGCCTGAATCTGGGGAGAAGCTGCTGGCAGTGGTGTGTGACCTCAGGTGTTTTTTTGGGAAGCAGAACTGGATCCTTTGCCTCTTCTTGCTCCTTATTTTGTTGGTTTGGGGGATTTTTGTTACCAAAAAATGTCAGAGAGAAAAAATAGTTTTTCTTCCATCCAATAAGGAAATAAAGCAAACAGAAACAATCGATCACAACTAAAACAGTAAGCAAGCGGTCCATGATTCACAATTCATCTGCAGCAACTAATACCTCATCGTACCTACTACTGGGAGCAAACACAATCTCTGCTAGCGATTGCTGCTCACAAAGGATATGGCAGCAGTTTCCTAAAGGAAGCTTAAGCACTTTTTAATGCTTTCATTCTTTTCAAAAGCACCGGTACCTATTTATTGAATGAAAACATTACTGAGTTGGCAATGAGCAAAAACCAAAAAGCACCTTGCTCCTTTTTTTCAGATAATCACAACTGGGGAAGCTTTTCCCATCCACCTTCTTTTTTCCCCATTAGTTGACTGTAGCGAACTAGAGCCCAGCAATACTGTGGTTCCCGTGTGGCCTTGATACTGATTAAAATGTGCAATTAACATGAAGACATTTTAACTCCTTGGGGAAGTCAGATGTGGAGCACCTGTCAGAGCGCACGGGAAGGTATGTTGCACAGTACTGCCTCCTAACAGCTCGTGATTAGCACAACAGGTAACTGCTGTTCTGTCCCCAACCCCTTTTGTTAAGCATGACCTGAAACTCCTACACCCTGCTTTCTTTTCACTTTGAGTGTCCAGGTATTGTATGAGTTTATAGTTTTGCTGTGCTTCCCCTTGCAGGACCTGCTTTTCTCTGTATGAAATGCAAACACTGCTTGGCAGCAAAAACAACACCCGAATACGCTTGTCCCCTGCTCCCTTCTGCCCACGTCAGGCTCTCCTTCCCAAAGGCTAGGAACGTGCAGCCAACGGTCACTTCTCCCCCATTGCCCCAAAGGGGCTTTGCTCTAGGAAAAAGGAACTTTTGGGAGAGGAAAAGGTATTTATATTCAGGCTTTGACAAGAGCTGTAATGCTCGTGGGGCAAGGACGTGCAGTACCTTCCCGATCCATGCACAGCTCCTCAAACACAGCACACGGACAACATGCATATGTATCGGCTATCTTCATCTTATTTGGTGTTACATCCTAGTTTATAAATGATGTTTTCCTTCCTTCCTTAGCAGCATTATACAAGTAACCTTCTGTTAAAGTTAATAATAAGTCTTATGTATATCACGGGGCAGCATGGTCCCAGGGTGTGCAGATACACTGCAGCTCCTTAGTCATACCGTTACATTGTTCATGAAGGATATAATAGAGGCAATAATAATAACTCCCTCATTGCAATTAAAATTCAGCCAGAACATAGCAAATGGTGTTTGGGGAGAGCTAGACTGAATCATCACAAGGAATGTAAAAAGAAGCCCTCTTTAAGCCGTTTCTAGGACAAAACGGGGGCGTTTGTTTTTTTTTCTTTCTCCTCTGGCTACTTTTGCCATCCCCAGGGCATCCTGGTTGGACAGCAGCTCTCTGCATCCTTGCCTGGGTACACAGTTGAAAGACTGGGTCAACAATTGAGTTCTGCTGTGCTGGATAATCATTTTCTAGGATAACGACCTTTGCTGCACAAGTTACCATGGCTGAACCGCTGCTCTGGGATGCCATGCCCAGATGCCCCAGCATCATCCAGTCCAGCTGCCTGCTTGAGGGTGGGCTGGGAACGAGGCTAGCAATGTACAGTCAGTGCAAGGAAGTCAACCAAGGGCCATTTGTGATCCCACAGGAAGGTAGAGATGTTTCCCTGCTGCCCACAGTTCAGTTAAAACCCATGCTGTGTACATATGCATGTTTCTAAGATGTAATGTGATGGAGGGCACACTGGGACATTTTGGATCAGGCATTTGTCAAGAGCTAGAAGCCAAAAAAAGAAAAGAAAATAAAAAGGAAAAGAAGCCATGCCAGATGGACAGCAATGTTTCCATATTTACTTTGTTTACAGTGCTTTGTAAATAGGTTCCAGTGAGTCCGTCTTTAGATGGATGTTGTGTCAGCTGCCTTCCAATTTATCTTTGTCATGTAGGTTTATTTACTGTAACTACTTATGCAAGTTCAACTTTTCTAACATGTTTTTATTTTGAACAGTTTTTTAATTGACATTTTCAACAAATAAAGAAGGATAAAAATCACTTCTTAGCCCTCAGTGCTGCTTCCTTCATGTCTGTCTCACCTCTCCGGGGCTGCACCCATGGAAGCAAATGGGTACAGTATGAAAATCATGCAAAGCACTCAGCAAACATTGCTCTGGGCACCCCCGATTTGAGAAAAGATACCAAAATGCCCACAGCTTCATCGCCCCCCTCTGGTCCATGGGGCACTGGGGGGTGCCCGTGAATGGTCACACTGGCATTTGGACTGTGACTCCCACTATTGCATGGCTCTACAGCAGGGAGGGAGGTGGTCCTGGGGCAGGGTGATGCATTTCTATCCCCCAAGTCCCAGATGCACTCTGCTAACAGGGATGCTTTATGGAGAAATTGCTTTTCTCCGTTGCACCAGTTGGTTGCTGTAGATAAGTCATTTCCTGCCTTATATATATATATATTTTTTCCTGGGGATTAGGTGTGGTGACAGGATTTCCTTTGGTCTACCACTTGGACAAGGCCTCCTGCATGCTGGTATTTTTAACTCTTTGGTGAGGATGTCACATTCTCAACCTGTGCCTGAAGCACCCATGGGGCTTGGCTGTGGCTGCTGCTTAGAGCCAGCAGAGCAGTGGCACAGGAGAGCAGCTGAGGATAGCTGTTCTCAGTACGCAGGAGGGTCCAGCCCTGCTCTTCCTCTCCAAGCACATCAGTCAGAGCAGGAAAATGGAGAAACAAGCAAGACACACTGACAATAGGTGGAAAACACTGAGGTCTGCAGGGAGCACATCTGAGCCCAAGTGGTGCTTCATGGAGTAAGTGCGGAGCCAGAACAGGACCGCACTCAGACCCAGGTGCCCCCAAACTTGAACTGGTCAGAAGAGCAAGGATGAGGGCTCATTTTGGAGGGAACATCTCCCCTCTTGTGCCACCATGAAGCCAAATCCAGGCCTTAGCCAGAAAACCTCCATCCTACTCTCCCATTGAATATGGGGCCCATTTGTCCCCTTCTGTTACACCATGTCCCAAGTGTCCCCTTTGCACAAGCAGTATAACAGAGGCAGCACCAGCATCCTCCAAGCAGTAGGGTTTGGCACCAACCATCAGTGTGAAGTCAGACCAGGAAAGAAAACACCAAAACCCAGCTTCATCCGTGCAGCCCAAACCACCAGCGTGGCTGGGAAAGCCCTGGAGGTGCCAATTCCCAGTAGCCTCCCTGGCACGTGGCACTGCCACAAAGTCCCCCTGAGCCTGAGCCAAAAGGGTGAGGGAAGGGAAGGCTCCCATCGCCCACGGGGCTGCGTGGCGCTCAGAGCACCACCTGCCGCATCCCACTGCCTCTCGCCATCCCGTGTGGGGTCAGCGACCAACGCAAGGGGATGCAGGCAAGCAGGGCTGGTCTTTCCAGGGACAATAAAAGATCGTTTGCTGGGTTAATGGTCAGACTTGATGATCTTAGAGATCTTTTCCAGCCCAAATGATTTGGGAAGGGATGCTAGGGCAGGCTTGTCATATCAGCAGCCACATCACAGCCACGCAGCCCTAGGCTTAGCAGCATAAGCTGGGTGGACCCCACTTGGAAACTGGTATCACAACCTTTATTTGAGGAAAACAAACAAAACCAAAAGCCTCATTTCTTATACAAACCTAAAACCCAATACATTTCCCAGTGGGATCAACACTTGCACAGCCACATAAGCACCATCCCCAGCAGATGACCTTGCTGTTCTCCTGCTGCAGCTCATCAATGTACCTCTGCGCCCGTCCTGCCAATGTGCACAACGTATTCATCTCCCCCTTCAGCCCCTTTTTGCTTCACTCAGAACAAAGGAAAATCAGCTCACAAACCATAAATTCCACAGCCTGAGCAGTGACAGAGAGGCCCTGCAGTGAGGGAAAAATCAATGTATTGATGACCTTCAAACTTTCCACAGGGAGAGGAAAACTGTCCGCCACGGCACCAAGGAGGGGAGCAGAACAAAGCCGCTCAGGAGAAGGCCACGGTCTGAAGTTCACAGCTGGATGGCAGCACACACATCTCCTCCCCTCCCACGCATTACCTCTCATCTACATCCCACAGGCTATTTTTGGCAAGTGAAGAAACAGAGGCATGAAACAAAAGCCCCAGGAAAGACAGTGGCATGAGGCAAGGAGCCCCACTTGCAGGGGGAGGTAGCAGCTGTTGTTGCACAATTTCATTTAGTGGTTTTTCAGCCCATCAGCATTTCTGCTCCTGAAGGTTTCCTGCTCCTGAGAGCAAGCACTTCCCTCCCTACCCACTCGCACCCATCCTGCTTTTTCTCCTTTCTCAGGCTGTACCACCTTAATCATTTTTTGTTCCTTCCTGAAGCATTTAGAACCCTACCCCCACAGTGGCCACGCACATCCCCAACCCCACACTGTCCCTGCCACCCCTCACCGCCCCCACCAGCCCATCCTGCAGGGGCTGCCTGGGTTCTGGCAGCAGCAGGGACACAGTCAAGCCTGTGCCACTGCAAGGGCTGACCAATCCCTGCCACCCCACATATGACAGCTGCAGTATCTGACCTGATGCAGCATCCAAAGCAGACAGCCCTGCAGGGTCCAGGCATGTGCAGGAATCTTCTCTTCTAGCCAGGTGCTGTAAATCCCCCTAAATGAGCCCCTACAGCTATACCTCATGCCTCATCACTGCCCCCCTGCCCTAAGTAAGCCTCAGCCCCAGGTGAGAAGGGGCAGTGGCATCCGAAGCAAAGTGCCCAGCCACAGATGTCCTAATTCATCACTTGTGTTAGTTGTAGCATGATGGTGTGCAAAGCCCTGCACTAGCACATGTTGTGGGGTGCAGAGCTATGCAGCCTGCATGATGCTTTGGAGGTGCTCAGAAAGGGGGATCCTAAATGTCGAAATAAACTGCAAAACAACCATGGCCACATTCACCTCATCACACTGTGCAGTTTCCCATGCAGTTTGGGTTAGCCTCCCTTTTCTGTCCACAAATACAAGGCAGTTTTAGCTCTAGTTAAATAAACGGGTTTATACATAGCATTGGACAAGAACAGTCCATTCTCTGGCAAAGTTATGCAGCTTTGGAGAACAGCCACCAAACTGCAAATTAAATCACAGTGATACCAGGCGGGCAGCCTCCGAGCAATCCTCTACCGACTTTGGGAGGGGACAGCAGCAGGCACCCACCACTGGCAATGCCCTGTGCAATGTTTGCCCCATCCATCCTGGTGCTGCCTGCAGGTGAGCACTACAGTTGGAGCAGGTCCGCAGCCTCAAGCCAAGCAAACCCTAATGAGTGCTCAAATCTGAAATCTCTTCTACTTGCAGACCTGCTGACTTGTAAGAGTATTGCCAATCTCGGTGTTCAGATAAGCATCACCTGGATACCTAAAATCACTGTACCAGCAGCCTTGTGTCCTGCTGTGGCTCAGCTCACCCTCCCTGTGTGCCAAGCTGTAGAAGACGGTCAGGGGACACCCTGGTGAGCTGTGTCACCTGGGTGCCCCTGCCTGAGAGCATGTCCTGCCCATCTGCATTGTCCTGCTCTCCTGGAGCACCAGAAAATGTGCCACTGTGGACACATCCCTCCTCATGAGAACAGCCAGGAGATGCTCTACACATGCTTTCTGGAGGACTTGGGAAGAAGCTGTTCCTGCCACCTCTGTGCTTTCCTGGCCCTCCTCCTGTTCTCTGGGGAGGAAGCTGGTCCAAATCTGACCATGGCGGCCAATGCCCCTTCCACAGGGTCTGAAGTAATCCACAGGCAGAGGGCCCTCAGCCTGGGAGGAGGACATCCTCATGAGCACATTCAGCTCACCAAGAGCAGAGCACCACCAGAGCCTTACCAGAGCTCTGGGCTGAAATCAGCAGCCACCCCTTGGCCACCAATAGCCCCTCTGGTGTGGGGCAAATTTCACCCCGTGCAAACCTGGCCAAGGCGATGCCGCTCTGAGCAAGAAGGCTTGTTGAGCTCTGTAGATAGCTATGGGTGGAAAAAAGGGAGTTCTCAAGATAACACAGGCAGTTAGGGTGGCAACGATGCATCACCAGCAGCCACCACGTAAGGACAGTGCATGGCTGATTGATTCCTTTAGAGGAGATGTTCCTAAGCCTTTTAATGCTTTTTTCCGTTGATGTTTTGTAAGCAGATTGGTACAGGAGATAACCATGAACCTAGCGTGGCTGGAGTACCCTGAGCCATCCTATGGTGTTAGGAAAGAAAGGCTGCTGGCAGAGCCTGCTAAATAAAGCTTATGTGGTACAACAGAGCCATCCTCCCTGCCAGGCAAGCGGAGCATGGTGGCACATGGCCCCGGCACCTCCCAAATGGTCAGCAACGAAAGAAAACAGCAAAGTGCAGACAACAACAGCTTCAAACTTTGTTCCATTTCTGTTCTTAGGGCCCCTTGGCCCTCATTAATAAATAACAAAATATACAAATTAACAAACAAGGATAATAAAGAGGCAGAGGAACATAAATACGGGAAACAGGGAGAGCCACTTGGCTCAACAAAGTTGGGCTGGGTCTCCTGGGGGGGGGGGGCCGGCTTGGGGAGGCCCCCTCCTACAGCTTGAAGATGCCAAAGTAGGTGCTGCCGTGGCCGTAGTTCACTATCGTTGAGTCTGTCACGTTGACAAAGATCATGTCGCCCTCCCGAAGCTCAAAAACACCTCCCTCCCGGATGGACTGGAGGTCGCAGACAGCCGTGGAGGTGCTGTGTGTGTTGAGTCCCTTCAGCAAGAGCCGGTCCTCTTCCATGGGGAGGTACAAATAAATATAGAGGGTAAATGGTGCCGAAGCCGCTGCCTTGGTGCAGAAGCTGACTTGTGCGTAGATGTAGTAGAGCCCTGCCTTCTCCACCTTCAGCTTTCCCTCGTGGTAAGATATCAAGCTGTTCATCGGGGCGTAGCTCGTCGTCTTCCACTCTAGCACTGTGAGGAGAAAGCACGGCTGTTGAGCTGGGACAGATCCAGCCTGGGAGGCTGATTTTTGGGGGATAGCCCCATGGACATGGGGCATCGCAGCCTTCATCCCCTATGGGGCAGGCAGGATGGTGCTGTCCATCTCAGGACACCCTCTCCAACCCATGGGACATGGGTGCCTGTCTCTGAGTCTGGGGCTTGCTTAACCCCTGTTTTTGGTTGCTGGCCTTCCACAAGCCCTTGTGCTGATGATGTGAGTGGAGGAGCACTTTGCTTCCTCTGTGTAGCCAAATGGAAATACTTGGGATAGAGGACTCTAAACAGTTGCCACTACAGGCCAAGTTCCCTGGTATCTCCATGGCTTTTGGTGGCCCAGCCTCCAAGTCCTCCGAGCACTTCCAGAACACCCTTCAGTTCCTATGTTTAGAGGCACCCATCCCAAGCCATACAGTTTTTCCAAGCTGGAAAAACTGCATTTCTTCCAAAGTCCTTTCTCCACTTGGCCTCTGCCAGCTCCTGGAGAAGGTAAGACTTCTCCAGGGAAGTACAAAAACGACTGTCCCTCAGGTTTGGTGCACTGGGTCCCTGGCAGGGTGCAGAGCTCCAAGGGTTTGCATGGTATGTGCTGCTCCCACCTCCCAGAGCTCTGCTCAACTCACGGACCTGCTGCTGACATAGCTCTTGGGGCACTAGTGGTGTCCTTGGACATTAATTCTGACTGGAATTGGGCATTAATTCTGACTGGAGCCAGCACAAATTACTCAGGGACAGAAAGTAGGAAACCACATCCATGGGTTTTGAGCTGAGCTGTGGCTCTGGGAAGGGTTCTGCACCTCCTTCCTACAGAGACAATCATCAGATCAGTGAGGGTGAGCAGACCAGCTCCAAACCCTGATCCAAGGGGAACCCCACGCAGCCTGTGGTCTGTGCACCCCTTGGGGACACCTCTGCTCCCCACCTCCGAGCTCCAGGCAGCCTGCTGAGCACGGGGCAGTGTCAGCCTGCCTTGTAATCGCAACAAGTGCTCGAGCAGGGAGTTTTAAAATGCAGCAAGCATCTCACTTCTTTGATCTTATCTAACACAGAGCTTTCCACAGGTAGACTGAGCTCTGGGTGAATTGCTGCGTCAGAGATGGAAAGAGCAGTTGCTGATTACTGGCAGTTACTCCAGAATTAAATCAAACATGCTCAGATTGAGAAATCCTTGCCAGATTGAGAGGCTGACCTTGCAAAGTCTTATTCACCTCAGAAAGCCTTGCTCTTGCAGCTGGGAGGTTTGCTGTGCCGTGGGATGTGCTCCTGTGCTGGAGGTGCAGTGTCCCTGTCCCTGTTGGATGCCCACCACCATGCCCCAGCCCTGCCGGGTGGCACCAAGGGATCTGCCTTACCTGGCACCGCCTTGCTGCTCTTCTGTCCTGCCAGGTGGGCTGCAATCGGCTGCCTCTTCTCAGCTGAAATTGGGAAAGGCCAGTGTTATTGAAGGCTGAGCACCCGCTCTCCCCCCGCAGCACGGCTCTCCACCAGGACCACAACTCCCAGCCCTGGGGTTTCCCCAGGGTCCAAATCCAGCTCAGAGACACAGTCTCTGAAGCAGCCCCTGAGTGGGGCAAGGTCTGACCTCTGCTTGGCAATGACAGGACCTGGACGTGTCTGCCCCTTACCTGCCACAGATGTCTCATTCTTGCTCTTCGAGTGGGGGTGCTCATGGCCTGCAAGGAGAAAAGGCTGCGGTTTTAATCTTGGGTTCATTTTCATTGACTTTGTGCAGTGCAGCTGACCAGCGAGATCTGACTGCCTCTGACTGACTGTCTCTGCCAGCTCTGTGCTGTGCACAGTCCTACCCTCATAGGGACACCCTTCTAAGCCTGGCTGGCCCCACCACGGTCACCAAAGGACCCGACCCGGTCCCCTGCAGCCGCTCGTCTCCCTGCCCTCCAGCAGCACCAGGACACTCACCTCTTTGCATTTCAAACTTTGGCCCCTGCTTGCTGGCTGCCCCATCCTGAAACAACAGCAAAAATATACATTCAAAACACATAGTCTTACATTTCTAAAATATAATATTTTAAGATGTACAAATCAAACATTGGTAAAGCCTACCAAGCCCCCCAGGATTGTGTGTGGCCATGGTCTGCCCTGCTTTTTGCAGCAAGCGGGGTTGCAAGGCTTTTGTTCTTAGGTTTAAAATGCTGTGCAATTAATTTAAAAAATGCTGTGCAATTAAAATGTTGTGCAAGGTGGCTCTTCTGCACCCAAATGAGAGAAGTCTCTAGACTGGCGGGAGGTGATGTCCCTGAGCCATGGGGAGGCATTTGCACAACACCTTCTTCCTCTTCCTCCTCGCAGGAGCTGTGCCGCCTGGCCCAAGCCCTGCACCATCATCAATGTCTAGGCAAAGATAGCATGAAGGTGCTCCTACCATCAAGTGGCCACGAGCATCATCATGCCCACCTGGCGCAGGATGCAACAAGGTGCCAGACAGCAGAAAATCAATATTTTTCAGGCCATGATGGAGCACAGAGGCGGCAGCTCCACCCCACCCCACCTTGGGCATGCTGCAGTTGGGTGCGCTCTGCTCAAGCCCGCTTTGAGAAAAAATGGATGAGATTTTTCAGTGATGTCAATACAGTGTAAAAATATTATGTTAAAAATAGAAGTATAAAAATGGGCACGTGCTCTGCAGCCCCAACGTTAAGGACACCCCTGGCTTTCAAAATAGCTTTGGGTGGTGTGTGTGTGTCTGGGATCCTTCCTGCACCTTCAGCAAGGTCTGTATCCACTCAACAGCAATCTACCTTGCACTGGAGGTCGTTGAAGCCTTTTAAAATTTTTTCACAGTCCAATAATGTCGACTTCTGACCTTCTGCTGTTTGGCATTTCTGTACTTTCCTCAGGAAGATGTAGTCTTCATTTAAGCTCAATGCCTCTTCCATCTGCCAGCGGGGGAAAGAAGAGAGGGTCAATGGGCTGTTACTGGGAAAAGCAGGAGCGCAGCCAGGTGGCATCTATCCCTTCCCACAAGAAATTGAAGCCTGGGAAGCTCAGTGGCAGTTGCTCAGCTTCGGGAGGAGAGGGGCAGACTCCCACGAGCTGCCGGCATGGCATGTGAGCCCACATCCACCAGGAGCTGCACCCACAGCGATGGGTGAGAGGAGAGCTGCTCTCACCCTTCTGGACCCGTGTCAATTATTAATTTATATTCTCCACTCTACTTTTTACAAAAGGTGGCTGGTAAATCTGTATTTATGATAGTAGCACAGAAATGCCAGCAAGCAGTTTGGGCAGGCTGCTGGGAAGCCTTCCTAGCCCACCAGAGGCAGCTCCTTGGTTTGGGGTAGTTTATAGGCTAAACAAGCTGCCAAAAGGCCAACACGGCTTGTGAAGTGTGGCTGAATTCTGCCAGGAGTTTCAGATTTTTTTTTCAAAAAAAAGGATTTTAAAAAAATCAGAAACCTGAAAAAGAATGATATATATATATATATAATTATATATAACACTATATATATAATTATATATGTAATATATAATTACATATGCAATTATAATACAATACAATATACATTATATATTATATATTATATAATACAATATGTAATTATATTTATATATACACATATATAAAAAGATTGATTTTTGAAACGACACCTGTTTTCAGAAAAACTAATATCTGGATAGGCAACAAAGAGAAGTTCTGGCTGACTTCTGGCAATGTTGGGTCAGGTTTATGATCCCCAGGCTGTCCCCCTTCCACCCTCTGCTCCAAGCCACCCAGCTCAGGTTTGCTGTCCGCCCTTGAAGATCAGCAGTCACCCACTTGTATCTCAGTTCAGATCAAGACAATACATTTAAAACCCACTTACATAAATCTTATCTTTGCATCTGCTGAGGAGATGGGTTGTCTGTAACTGGTAGTCTATGTGTTTTCTGCTTTGGGAAAGAAATGTTTTAGATCGGTGACTTTAAGCATCATGCAGTGCAGCTGCAGTTAAAGCAACCTCAAAAACGGCTTTTCAATTTTTTAAAATTTTGGTATGTATTGTCCCAGGTGTGGGACAGGATTATGGATATCGTGTCCCTTTCATAACAATAAAGACAAAGTATTAAGATCCACTGTTTCCTTCCCAAAGCAGAAAGACAGTATCTGAAGTGAGATGTTGGTAAAATTAATACATGCAAAACCAGAAAAAAAACTAATTTCTGGACTCCCTCCTCCTCTTGATGAGCGTCCCAGTGCTGCCAGGTGCCATGACACCAGAATGACCACCAGGTAACCCGAAAAACCTGAAACAGTCCTTCGTGTTTAAGCCCCCTCTCCTCTCCCAGACTGGCCACTGTCTGCCAGGTTTGCTCTTAGCAGCTCCTCTTTACTGACCCATTCTCTCTTTGTTAACAAAGGGAACAAGTCTCTTCCTCTGCGTACATCTTCACTTAGTGGCAAATTAAAGCAAAAATAAGGACATGGGTGTATAAAACACCACTCCTGCATCAGTCCAGTGGCCATCATCATCTTGCACCATATTCATCCTGAGGGTGATCAGAGCTCTCCACACCGAAGGCAAACTGTGTTAGCAATCCAGCAGAGACACCCTTCTTTCTGCACTTACCTTATCCATCTTCATGTGAAGATACAAACAGAAGAGTACAGTCCCGATCGTCTGTACTACAATAAATACAGTGAGGAAGCACATGAACATTTTCATGGTGCTGGGAGAGGTGCTGCTCATGGATCGGGGTGCAGCAGAGCTGTAGGCTTCATTCATCCTCTGGGCACGTTGCTGGGGCGCCTTCAAATGATCTGCTTGCAAGAAGCATGAGAACTGTTGTGTGAGCACCCACTGCTCAAGGGATACAGGTTGCAGCAACCTACACTTCCTGGAAAAAAACCTTCGTAGTGGGTACGTTTGTTCACTACCATCTCCCACAAAAAAAAAAAAAAAAAAAAAAAAAAAAAAAAAGATTACTTAGACTTTCTTCTCTGGTTCACTTCCATGCTTTTTCCTACCATCCTACCAGAAGCAGATATCGATTCTTATTCCGTATATTCATATTTGCCTTCGAAACAGTCCTGACTCTGCCCCGGTGTTTTTTTCCTGTTGAGGATGAAAGCTTCATGACTAGTCATCCCCAGAGCAATGAAGATTGTGAATCCATGGGCAGCACTGCTGAACGGTGGTGCAGGCTGCCAGGGGCTGGGAAGCACTTGGGAAGCCAGCTGTTTCTCAAAAGGAGAAGAAAGGCTTTCTGCCCTCTGTTTTCTTCATGAGAATGACAATTGTGCAGTGAGGATGTTTGGCTGAGGCAGGTGGGTTGTGCTGGCTCCTGATCTTCCCTCGTGAAGATCTGCCCGAGTAAGATGGATGCTCCTGGGGAAAGGGACATCTCTTTGTGCACCGGGACCCCA
Source organism: Heteronetta atricapilla (assembly GCA_011075105.1). Lineage (NCBI taxonomy): Eukaryota > Metazoa > Chordata > Aves > Anseriformes > Anatidae > Heteronetta > Heteronetta atricapilla. The sequence goes on from CM021734.1 coordinate 7,327,890, forward strand.
ATGTGGGTGTTGTACTCCTTGATGGACAGCCAGCAGGACTTTGGGTCTCAGTGCTTGGCCATCAGTTTGGAGAGACAAGTTTTGAGCCCTTTTCCTGATACCAGAGTGAGGTTCTTACCCTGTATCCATGTGCACAAGGATCCTCAGATCGTACTCCCATTTACACATATGATATTTATTATCTGGGCTTAAAAATGGCTACTGGGGACATTGCCACTCCTGACAGCAACTTCAAGCAACCTGTGTCCTCCCCACGGCCCTTGACCCAGCAGTAGAGGAGTGGTCCTGCCCCTGAGCACCCCCTGCCCATGTTTGCAGCTCTTCAGTCATCCGACACTACGCAGCCATGCAGGACCCATATAAAAATTCATGGTAAATGCAGAGGGGCCCTGCTTTCAAGAAGGAACAGGCCTCCTCTGCTCCATGCTAGAGCAAAGAGGATGAAGCTGGGCTGCCAGGCTGCCTGCATGGGGGCTGGGGCGCTGGTTTAAAGGCAGCGATCAAACCATCATGCAAAGTTGTTTTGAAAGTAACAGCCTGAAGGCAACGGTCTTATCAGATGTGCATGCAGCAAATAAAGGGCCAGATCCTGCCAGCAGCATAAGGGCACTGAGTAGTGTGCTGCTCACCTGGCAGCCACAGCAGAGGATGGCACTCAGCACCGTGGGGTTGCTCAGCACGGCAGGATGGGGTCCAGCATTTGCTTTTTCTATCTACCCAATCTCTCGCATCCTGTCCTGTGTGGTTAGGGTGCTCTCAGCTGCAAATGCAAGCTCTGGTAACAAAGCACAAACATCTCTGCAACTCAGTCTGCTTTTGACCTTGGCAGGTTACCATGTGCCTAAATATAGCACCCAAATCACAAACGTGTGACAGCGCCAGGGTCTTTGCTGGCAGCAATTCAGTGACCAGGCAGAGGCCAGCCCAGGGTCGATGACGTGACGGTGCTCTGGGGCCATGCATTCCCTTGACTTGCTGCCACCTCCCTGTACCAAGGGGAGCTTTGGGATGGGTCTGCAGCACAACCCCCGTCCCCCCCCCCCCCCCAACCTTCCCCAGCCTGAGGGCACTGCCAACCAGTTCTTTGCTCCTTCTTTTTCTCCCTTTTTATCTTAAAATTGGTGTTACCTTTAGAAATGCCAACCCTGGCCCCCTGACAGGGGTCTGAGCTGACACCAAGCTCCCAGGCACTGTCTGCCATGGAGAGCTTGCCACCTTTACCATCCAGAAGCTGTTTCATGGTAGACATCTCCAAGGAAATCCCATGGCACTGAGGGTCACAGCTGTGCTGCTGTACAGGGACTGGGGCCATGGCGAGCACCAGTGCCCGTTCTCCAAAGTCCTTGTCCCATCCATTGACCACATGGCAATCACCAACATTTTCCAAGGCTCTTCAGAGTTTCCTCTGAACTGAAGAGTTATGTTTGGAGGAAGTCTTCATATGAGAAACAAAACGACATGAGAAGTCATTACTTAATACTTTCCCCGAATCCTGAGTGTCAGGACTCAGAGGCAGTCGACAATGTGTGAAACCACAGCAGTGAGTGATGCAGAGAGCAAGTGAAGTTTTGCACAGCTATTCCTGAGCCCTGGCCCTCCCCATCAGATGAAACTTTTTCAAAGACGTTTCTGGATAGTCACCCATCACCGTTTCACTGAAATGAGAAGAAGCTGCAGGTAATGACGGAAAAACCCAGCACTGCTCTGGCCCTGTTGCACACACCTGGCTGGGGAGGCAGGAGTTCGGTGAGGATGAGGAACAGCTCCCCTTCAGCATCCCCAACATGAAACATCAACAGAGGGCTGGCTGGCTTGCTCTGAAAACCAGGAAATCTGTACTCAGTAGTTACCAGTACCCTGACAAAAAAAGACAGGGTGGAAATTATGACAGGGGGGATCCTGGCAGATTCATCAGCACACCTTGCTGGGAGGGCAGGCTGGCAGCTCCTCTTCAGGAAAACACTGCTTTGGCCAAGGCAACCCAGCCTTGGCCATGTCCTCCAGCCCCCATCACCAGGTCCTGTGGTGGCTCCTGCCCCCAAACCTATGAGGAGGTGTTGGCTGAGCTCTGGGCAAGGCAGAGCCCTGTCAGGCCTTGCCCTCACCTCTGCTGGGCAGTGCCAGGCAGCCTGGCGGATGCTCTGTCACTGTTTCACACAGATGGTAGGGATGGGACAAGAGGCTCCAAATCCTCAAAGCTCATGTCATCTCTTGCCAGGGTCAAGTTGTGTCATGGCTGCACATCCTTGGCCGCTTGGCTGCTGTAGGAGCTTGGGGGAATGTTGCAGAGAGGCAAAAGAGGGTCATGGTCTGGAGTGATAATAGGTAACAGGAGGACCCAGTGCTAGAGGGAAGAACCTTCCTACATGGGATTTCCCTGGGGAAGGTGAAGTTCACCTGCACCTTGTGACAAGCCCGGCACTGAGCAACCAAAAGGGTTTTCTTTCACCCCAGACTCTCTGAACACAACCATAACCATCCGCTTGCGCACCCAAATGGGCATGGTTCCTCCGGCCTGATAACGCCTGGGTGAGACGATGGGAAAATGTGATCCATCGCTTGCATTCCTATTGACCTAGTTGTGGTATTTCCGCTGATCAGCAAATTGTCTCCGCCGCACTCGGCACCCAGGGTTTTGTTTACCGAGAAAATATCCGGTTGCCTGCCACGGTGATCTGTCAAAGGCTGGGAGCGGTTCTGAATGCATTAAGGTGAAAGCTAACGAAAAGAGAGTGATTTTTTGGGTGCCTGCTGTGGTTTCGTATAACGAGCTCTATAAGTTGTGCTGCTCACCCCACATACTCTTTACAATTAACAAAAGCCAGGTGCCATGAAGTACTAAGAACAATATATTCAGAAAGAGGATTTTATTCTGAGTCACAAAAGGAGTTTGCTTGCAATGCCGTGGGAGGGATGCAAAAGGGAACTTGCAAGAGAAACCTGAATTTGTCCCTTCAGCACAAGGCTATGGTTAGATGGGAAATTTGAGCTTGTCCATAATTTGTTTTGTCATTTCTCTAGATTTTCCTTCTGCCATATCTCCCAAGTCCTCAGGATTACGCCTGTCACCAGAGAGATGGGACAGACGGAGGCAGAACGTCACAGAAAACATCACCAGCATCCGGAGAAAGAAAGGTTACATTGCAGTTTCCGTTCATTTCTTTAACTTTGTATGAATTAGAGAATGCTCCAGAGTCAAGAGCAGCAAGAAGCAGGCTCAAGGATAGGAGGAGAGGTCAATACTTGTGATGATCATATCTCCCTGTGGAAGAAAAGAGCAGATGTTGGCTGTAGCCATTACTGCGATAATGGCAGGCTGCAGCCTGGTCGTTCATGGTGTCCTTCACCCATGGAGTCCCATATGGAGGTCAGCAACCTTCCCACGCTCCAGCAGGAGTGAACACAAGCCATCCTGGCCTGTGACACAGCCTGGCAGCTGGGGAGCTCCTGGGCTAAGGAGCAAGGGGCCAATGCCCAGGCAGGTGAGGGGACATCTGCCCCTTCTCTGCCACCTTGCAGTGCACCAAAAAGCAATGGGGAAAGGCTGCAGGGGACAGCACCAGGTGCTGCTGTCCCTGTGAGCTGCCCTGCTCCAAGGGCTGTCATCTCCTGTGCCCTTCCCACTGTATGTTCTCTTCCCCAGCCCCTTGGATGCACTCCAAGCTGGTCTTTCCCAAGGGGATTGGGGGGGGAGGGTGAAGAGCCAGGAAAGGCAGAGGAATGAGCCCCACTGGAGGATGGAGAGCACCGAGGGGCACGTGGCTCTCACCACATCTGGGCAGCGATGCCAGCCCTGTCGTACTGAGCCACTGAGAGTGCGCATCTCCAAACTGCTGATGCAGAGCCTTCCTGCAGCCATGAAACCACAAATGGCACTAGAAACTTCTTGCTGTGACGGCTGCACCTACCTCTCCCAGCTTCCTAAAAATAGAGCTTGGCACAGGGCACGCTGCAGCCCCGGCCCTGCCAAACAAGCGTGAGTCACCACGGAAGAAGGCAGGAGCACCCCGCACATCCCGGGGTGCAGCTCTGCCCAGCGCAGGGCGCACAGACCCGGAGCCATCAAAGCCGAAGTGAAACGCGCTGGGGATGAGCAAAGCACACGGGAGGTTTTGCACCCAGCGGCCGCCTCCCACGGCGAGGTGCCATTGGGTGGGTGGGGGGGGGGCCCAGCTTTATCTGTGCATCGCCCCCGGCTCCCCAGCCCAGGACGGGACCAAAACAGCCACGGTATCTGCATCTGCGTGGGGCTGGCGAGCAAAACAAAAGTCTCAGGGGGAGAGGAGGAATGCAGCTGCTCCCCACATGCCGTGGGGGTCAGCAGTGCCCACCAAGGCAGGGCTGCCCACCCTGCTGCTCCCACCACCCCACAGGGGTCCCTGCCACCTGGGTGGGAAATGCCCCTAGGTCAGGGTCTCTACCTAAGGATGGGATCACAGCCTGTGGCCAAATTTCGGGATGTGAAATTATCAGACAATGGGGAATCACCCAAAGCTGATTTGGCAGTCTCTAATTTAATCTTCTGCCTTGCTCTCTCACTCTGAGCATTCCTCCAGTGCCACCTCAACCCTCCAAAACAGTACTCGTGCAGGGAAGGTAGCAGGGTGCTGCTGGAGCTATTTGGGCTTCTGTCCACTTATGCGGTATGGTTTGTATCACCAGGCAAGCTGGAAAAAAAAAAAAAAAAAAAAAAAAAAAAAAAAAGTCACATGGAGTTGTACTCCTGTCTCATCACTCCGTGTGAGATTGGCCACACTCCGAGTGATGACAGCAGGGGCTGGAAAGGCTGGTAGCTAAATCTTACTGATGTTTCCTCTTGCGTTAAAGTGGAATTTAGACACTGTGGAGAAGATGGTGGCCAAACCCGCTTGAAGGGATCACTCTAGAAGTGCTGGACAGTGGGAGAAGTGGTGTCTGCTTGGGAGCAGAGGGATGCATAAGACTTCTGCTTTGTGCAAGTATGGCCACTCTCACAAAAAAGCATAAAGCCAGCCCCAGAGTGCATCCCCTTGGGTCACTGGGATCCCTTGGGATCCTGCACAGCCCTGAGGTGAGAATGGGAGAGTCATGCTGCTGAAAATGACAGGAGGCAGGATGGCAAGGGTGAGCTGCCGAGTGGGCAAGCCTGCTCGAGAGGGGCAGACGAGGAGAAAAGCTTTAGCCCCTGCCTGGGACTGACCATACCATGCAGAAGGCAGCACCTGCATGTAAATCCACACGCTGCCACACTTCCCCAGTAGATGTTCAGTCTGAAAGCCCAAGCAACATGGTGCACACACATCCTGAGCCAGCAAAAACAATCCTGAATCTCTCACAGAGCAACGCAAAGGCAGGGCAGCATCACCTTCAGTTGTGTGCAACAGATACTGCAGAGGTAACCCACAGCGCTTCGGTTTCAGCGCTGGCAGCAGCGAAGCTTTGAGCTGGGCTGTTGGGTGTTGGTTCACCTGTCGGGAGCCCTCTGCCCGTGCCCCGTCCTGGCCGTGCTGCAGCACCACGGCCTTGGGTGGTTTGCAGCAGGCCTGGCCACAGCACGCTCCTCGGCCACGCTGCAATGGCCTGAGCCTTGGGACGCCATCTGGCTAAGAAATCCAACACAAAATCCCTGTGAGCTTGCGAGAGATGTGGCAGAGAGCGGATGCTAAAACAACTCTGCCATCTACTGACTCCTCGGCTCCCCTCCCTCCCCTGCCCATCCCTCTGTCCCTGCTGCAGCCATGCTGAGGCTTAACGGAAGCCTCTGGCCGGATCAGAGCACCATCGCCTCTCTAGTGAAATTGAAAGGAAATGACACAGGCAGAGGTGGGAATAGAAGAAAAAACAGCCCTGAAGGCCTCAGGCCTGGTGTTGTGCACCCGTCACCCTGCCAGCGTGGGAAGGCACCTCTTGGGCTGAGCCCTGGCTGCGGGGTCAGCTCTCTCCTTCCAGCACGGCAAGGCAAAGGAGCCGCTGCTGCAGAAACTATCAGTGGGAGGCACCAGCCGCGAGGACGAGGACGTCACCTCAGGGTGCTTCTGCAGAGGAAAATGTCAGCAGCATGGTGACAAATGTCAGACCTGCATCTCAGAGGCCACGCACAGCCTCTCCCCATAGTCCGCAGGGGAGGTACCCAATGAGGACATTTCCATGGCCGTGTGGCAGCAGGATGATGCCACCAGAAGCATTGATGTGGGGGTGTGTAAGATGTTTCTCTTTCTAAAGAGGAGTGCACAGAGGAGCTGTGGCATGGCCATGGGCTCTCAGCTGGATGCACTGGAGGCTCCAGGTCCTGACCTCTGCGCCGCTGCAGGCTCTGAGGTCCCTTATGCCCTCTCTTAGTGCCTTCACTGAGCAGGGGACAGGGTGACAAAGCAAAGATCACAGTAGCTGCACGAATGGGCTGTTCCACAAATATAGTATTTTGCAAAGGGACATACTTCATTTTCAACATAGGCATCAACGACTAAAGGCTGAGCTGCAGCTCTAACTCTCCTACTCCCTCGCACAACATCTCCATTAGAGCCAGGCATTTTGTCACCAGGAAGTCCTGTTTCAAATAATTTTGTCATCTTCTAGAGAGAAGCAAGACTCTGAGCATCCTGCTGAGCTATCTGGGCTACGCATCCTTTCTGCAAAGGGTGCTTCACACTTGAAAACGAGTAATGAGGTCAACAGAGGCAGCCTCACACAGCACCACGCAAAGGCACGGACTCAGGTAGCCCACCTCCACCACTCCTTTCTGCCCTTTTCAGCCAGCCCCAGCACTTCTGATGGCACAGACAGCTGCAGTGCCAAGATCCTGCTCCCACCTCCAGCCAAGCCCACCCCTTTCAGGCAGCATCACTTCTCCTTGGGTGTCTGCCTTTAGCTAGGAGGCTCCAGGAAAAGCTTGGAGATGCTGGCTCTGCCCACCAAAATGCCTGTGCAATGTCTGGGAGCTGGCACTGGCTCTGCAGGCAGAAGGTTGGAGCCTGAGCCAGGGTGGTCAGTGGGACCGTGGCCTTGGGAGAGGGCAGCAGGGTGAGCTAGAGGCTCAGAACGCTGTGTGGAGGTGGCTTTGCAAGGATGTTCCCAGCACCTTCACTCCTAAAAGGAGCAGCTATTTTCAGAGCCATCCAGATCTCCTCCATCACCTGCGTTTTGTGATTAGAAAGGGCTCAGTGCAGTCAGTCTGTAGCTAGTGGTAGCCTGTCCCAGGCAGGCTCTGGACCATTTTAATACCCTGTTCTTTCTCCACTGCTCAGCCCACACCATGGCCCTGGAGCATCCCCTTCATGGGCTGGGAGTCCAGGTTGGCAGATCTGCTGCAGCCATCCCCAGTCATGACCAGTGGTTTGTGTTTGTACTGCTGCTCATCGCTGTGAACGTCACCGCTGCAGCCTCAGGCTTCTCCAAGGTGCCAAAGGAAGGGAGCAGAGAGGGTTTAGGCAGGCCAGGGCTCCCCCAGAGCTCCCCAAGTCAGAGAAGAGGCATTTCCAAGAAGTGGCTGCAGCCCCTGTGAATCACAGCTCAGGTGGGGAGCTGGGCATCTCCCGTCCTTCCAGGAATGCAACGGCAGAAAAAGCTGCAGCCTGACCCCATGACCCTCTGACACTGGGAACAAATTCACTGCAGTTTCTGGGTACAACTTGGTCTTACCAGCAGATGTGAAACACTTCTCAGAGCTTGCAGGCTGTTTGCAGAGGGCTGGGAGACGTCATCTTGCCTCGTGTTCACCACAGGGGCCAGGCTCGCACCCAGGCGGCTGCTGCAGGGCACTGCTGTGCTGGGAGCCCCACACCCGGCCCTGGTCACGGCTGCATCCTGGCAAGAGCAGGGTGAAATGAGACAGTGCCTGGAGTCCCTCGGGACAGCAGGATGGGGCTAAAAACCTAAATGAGAGCTAGCCACATGCAGCCTCCCCAGGGTCACATCGCACTGGAGGAGCAAGCTGCATCTGGAGAGGCTACAGGAAACTCACCCCACTTATCCTTAAATTGGACACAGAGCTCTGGGTGCATGTGCAGGGGCAGATCCTTACAGCAAACTGCAGAATCATGGGATTCAGCTTTCCTGCCAACATCCCAGGATCATGTTCCTACTGCCCCAGCAGATTTCTAAAAGCCCTGAGAAATCCCTCTCTTGCTGCAAAACACCATGAAAGAAAAATCCGTAGAATCTGTTGAAGGAAAACACCCAATGGCAGGAACCATAGGGAGAGAGAAAAGGATCGTGTTCAGGGAGGGGAAGAGGAACATGCTGGTCTCAAGAAACTGTCACCGTTTTGCTGAGCCATGAGAAAACCTACCCACATAAGTGCTGAGTGTGGTCAGCCCTGTGACTGTAACCTGGGGCAGCTGTGCTGGAAACGGGGCTGAGCGGTTTGAGAGAAAGGAAGGCAAACCCCACAAACATCCCAGCTCCTTTCCTCAGACTCTTTCATGCCTGCCACGGGCCAGAGCCGCTGGGATGTGGCTCCTGTTGGGTTGTCCTGCTGCAGTCTGTGTCAGGATGCTCGCAATACCCTGGAGAAGTCAACTGGGCTGGATTTCAACAGAGATGGGGCATCTCTGCTGCTGGGGGAGATCCAGGGGTGGAAAAAGGCAAACCTACTCCCTGGGTTTAGAATAGTCACTGTGCCAGCTCTCGCCTGAAGAACAACAGCATTTCGGAGAGGAATTCACTTCCCCTGCTGCACACAGCTTCCCATGAGATGCAGCTGCTGAGGCGCACAAGTGAGCTTTTGGGTTTTCTGAGCGCAGAATTCCCCCTAATTCTCAACAGACCAGTCAGACCCTCTGCAGTCAGCAGCAATATTGTAGCAGCTTGATACTGCAGTGCGATACCGAGCCCCTGTGCTGCTGCACACACACACATCTCCCCACCAGCCACCCCCAGGACCAGCGAGGTCTCTGGCAGTGCCACGTGCTGCAGCAGCTTCCAAGCAGAAGCCTACATTTGATCCAGGAAGGCAAATTCCCCCCACTCCTTCTTTCTGTGTGTGAAATAACAGCTGAACACATGGTCTCTGAGGTGGCCATCAGGACCTTCAGAGACGGACCGCTTAGGTTTTTTTCTTTTATTTTGCATGGCAAGAACATCAATGGAACTGAAAGTAGGTTCACACCACAGTGCCCACCCATGCAAAGCTATAATGAACCACAAAACCAGGCAATTACACAATCTTCTTTTAATATTTACCAGGGTCATTTTCCGAGCACTGGCTGATGCTGGAAACAGCCTCAGAAGAGTTTAGTGGTAGAAATGACCTCTTGGCCTGCTCTTGCTAGAAAAACATGGAGCTTGTCCTTGAGGGCAGAAGCACATGATTTAGGTCTCTAAGAATGAGCCCCGGTCTTCAAATAATCCTGCAAGTGCTCGGATTGCTTTTAGTACAGTCCCTGGAAGGCATATATTACTCTCCCTCATATAGCTCAGCTCGAAGAGAGAAGATGTGAAGCCTCTCCACCCAGCTGATCTTCCTCACCCTCAGGCCTCTTCACAGCCCGTCAAGGCTTCCTGAATCCCAGCAAAAATTCCTGACTGCCAGCAAAACCTCAGCTGCTGGCTGTCAGGGGGTGGACACTGGGCTTCCAGGCAGAAATCCCGTGGGGTACGTGGGTAGGACATGAGCTGCCATCACAGCATGCCAGAGCATGCCAGGGCTCCTCCGGCTGTCTCTGGGGTCTTGCGCCCACAAGATGCAACCCAGGACCTCAGGACAGAGGCAGGACAACCCTTCCACCAGCAGCAAGACAAGCACAGCTTTCCCTACTGTGAAACCTCCACTTCCACTTAGGTAACAAGAATCCCACAGTAAAATCAAAGCACCCAGAACATCAGCTCATTTGTTGAATTAGCACATTTGGCCAATTAACCTCAAGCCAGACACAAAAACAGTGTTGGCTGCTGAACAGCTGTTTGCACAAGGCAGCTCCTGCCAGGACATGCTGTGCAGGGCAGCCCATTAACCATGGAGATCAACAGCATGGTCCCACAGAGCTCTTTTTCACCCTGACACTTGGGGGGTGCAATCCAAAGAGAAACAAAAGCCAAGCTCCCCTTGTCAAGCTCTAGAGAAGTCAGTGCAGGCTCAGGAGGGGCAAATGTCTTCCTTCAGAGATGTGAATGGTAGGGTGTGCTATGCACACCTGCCATAGGAGACATACAAAGGAGAGTAGGCACATCCTGAAAACCTGCAATTCTTTCACAAAGGCAGGACAAAACCTCTGTAGTAAGCTGGGGCAGCTGGGCTCTCACTAAAGTCCACAGACCAGGGAAGTGAGGATGAATGATTGCACCCAGCATCACTGAACAGGTTGAGAGCTGGGTTATGATGCAGCCTGAACAGCTGAGCCAGGCCAGCCCTGCTGGAGCTCAGGGGACACCATGAAGACAAAGCCCCCTTACGCTGAGACCAAAGGTTTGGTGCCCACCTCCAGCAGTAGCTGATAGTCAAGGAAATTAAAGTCCCACCAAAGTTTGTTTGCAATTACCTAAACTGGGGGCTGCATCAAGAGCACTGCCTTTAGGAGAGCCCTGTGTGTACCTCTGCCTCTCCAGCATCCCAGGGCTGGGAGCACCATAGTTTGCTTACACGCTGCAGCAGAAACACTTCCTTCCCCTTGTTGCACCCTGCTGTCTGATCCTTGCTGAGCCACTCTCCAGTTTTCATTTCCTTAGCAGCAGGAATTCACTAGTCCTGCTGATGCAACACAGCAATGTAGCACTTATCAGGCTAAGCCTGGTGGGAAGTCGGCTTCCCACGCCGCACCGCTTGCTGGCAGCTCTGGGATGCGGTGCAGCTCCCGGGGAAGCAGCGGTCGCTGTGGGAGCCAGGACCTGGCTTGTGGTACGCGGTCTGCTGTTGCCTCCTTTGGAGGATTAAGGCACATGCAGGCACCAGCAGCATGCACGAGCTTTGCATAACCTTTCTTCGCTGGGCTTTGCAGTTTGCTTTTCCAAATATCTTCTTGTTTTATTATCAGGCAAGAGAACAGGATTTGCATTCCTTACCTCAATCCATTCCTTATTCTTGTGGGTTTTTTTTTTTTTTTTCTGCCTGATCAGCAAATGTAACATTCAAAGACTGCAACAGCAGCAGACCATGAAAAATATTTAAGTCTTTGGGATCAGCAAGCATCTTTTCATTCTGTGCATTTACACAGCGGATGAGCCTTGTCCTGAAGGAGCCCCCTGGAATTACCACGCCAGCATCAGGACTTTGCATTTTTCACCCAGGCACCAGATAGCCATCACAGCCACTGGCAGCACGGTGAATCCACCCACAAACAATCAGCAAACCTAACAGCGTGTGTGGCAGCACACTGCATGTCCTCAGGCATGCAAAGCGCTGCTGTTAGCACTAGCAATATCAAACAGTGACATAATACACACAAGCAGCCAGAGGTGACCCTTGCTGTTTTGACTCTGGGTCCAAGCCCTGAATCAGGCCCTTTAAAGAAACAAAGAATAATGAATCACATTTATCCAAGAAATAAATGGCAACGTTGAGCACTCAGGAAATGCACAACCAGGCTCACTTCCTACATGGGGAATAACAACGTCTTTCATGCCATAATGGCTTTCTGCTCTCAGGACTTTTACTGTATGCCAGATGACTGAAATAGAGCTACTTGTGTTTAGAGCCCCCGCAGACAGAGTGGAGTTAATGAAACTGTTACTTTGGCTGAGGTTTCAGAGGAAGGGCTTGTAGAGACCTACAGCAACAAACCAAACCTAAACGTAGCCTTGTGAGAAGGGCTCTTAGATTCACATCCAACCACTGTGAAAACCTTAGAACTGACAGATTATCAGCTGCAAAATTTACCCAAACCTACTTTTAAATAATCATGAAAGTAGCTGTCAACTGAGAACAGTCTCAAAAACACACATCAAGAGCCAACACAACAGCTTAAAAAATCCTTGAAATGCATGGACAAGGGAAGCTGGGCTTGACTCATTTAATTGCTTAAATCAAGCAAAATTCCAGTTTAATAACAGCCTTATATACAAGGAATATGTCACAAATAATGCGTCAACAGAAATACGTTTAACACAAAGAAGTTAAACTGGTTCTGTGGCAGATGCTCGTTTACATATGTATTGATTTAATTACAGATTTCTCTCCCTGCTTTCAAGATTGCTAAAATAGATTCAGAACACAATTCCAGAACCTCTCGAGTTGAGCCAGACCGATGAGATGCACTAATTTTTCCTTTGGTTGTGCCGACAGAGATGTGCAACAATCCTGCTCTTATTGACGTAAACACAGTCAGAGGCGAGGGCAGCCCTGGTGCTGCCGAAGCTCCTGGTGCACCACTGGATGCGCCGATGGTTGTGGCTGCCTCCGTAAGTGTAAAAAGTGGAACCAGGCCAGAAGATCCTTGGGTTTTCAGTCTGCACTAAAGCACATTTCTGTGCATGCTTTAGCTGTGTACATGAAAGATGGGGGTATGGGTATGCAGAGGGGAATAAACCCAACTTTAGGTTCAAGCACTCCCCAGTTTGAAAACCACAGAAAGCATTGTTCCCAGGCAAGGAGGAGCAACAGAGAAGGCTCTTATTTCCCTGAAACCCCTCCCTTCCCAAGTGTTTCTGCATGGAGACAGGCAGCAGTTCTCATTAGTCACTGTTAGACAGTTGTTTTGTGCCCTCCGGCCTGTCAGTGTGGGAAAAATGCCTAAGAAAGCTTAGCCTGACAGCCTGCTGCAGAGCCGGCAGTGCGAGCGCCCCGCAGAGCTATTCCAGAGCTTGTTCCCAGACAGTTATTTCTCACCAGTGTTTCCAGGCTGCTTTCCTGTGTGAAGAACGAGCAGGAAGAACTATTTTGCGGGGTACCATTACAAGCCTGCATGCAGACACCAGGTTTCTAAGCAGGGACCGCTGCAGCAAAGCAGAGATGGCACCAGGCACTTACCTAGGCACCCAGTGACTCTGCCCAGATATAAGACATGTATGAGATGGCAGAATTCACATCCCCATAAAGGGGAGCCCCAGAATCAGACACATGCATCTGAGGAATGCTCCTTGCACCCCAAAGCTAGCAAAGCATCCTGCTGTGAGGCATGCGGTGACTGCTCACCCATGAACAGGGTACCTCTGCTTGCATCCACGCTCGGGCAGGACAGCCTAAATCACCCAGGGCAGGCATTGGGCAATCATTTCATGCTCTGTCAGCAAACAGGGAGATCAATAAGTGGGTGCTTGGAGTCTGCATGCAGCAAACTGGAAATGGCCCCTGCCCCTCCTGCCCCAGCCCTTTTACTCAGTGTAAATCACACACCGTCCTGCTACCTGCAACGCCCTGATCTCCTTGATGCTGTGGCTCTAGCGAGAACCTTTGTGATTCATGAGCAAAATCATGCCTAGCTGCTCTTTGCACACTTAAAATCAGCACCTATTGCAAACACCTTAGGGGGAGAAAAGAGTATGGAGAAAAGAATATTTTGATGCTGAACTCTTCTTAAATGTGGAGCTAAGCTAGCATCAAGTAATGCATGGTGGACAGAACTGTTAGTATAACATGGCTTAAATGCCTCAGTTATGTAGTAGCTTGACTAAGGTCAGGATTTTTTCTTAAAATGTACTTATTCTATGTTTTAAAACCTCCTTTATGCATCAGAAAGTCCAGCTGGAGTACTAATCTAATTACCCATCATTTTTAATTAGCCCTGGTGTTTTTTCTCTGGAGCGATTTGAGTGCAGTACCCAGATTGCACACAACATTCCTCACCCTGGTGAGCTGCACATGGTGATGTCTGTTAAGTATCATTTACCCAGCACTCTCTTGAGAATTGATAATATCTAGGTAGTTCACAAGAAGCAATATTTGTCCTTCCTGTCCTTCCTGAGAAGATCCAAACCTGATGTTTCTGGTTACCCCATACTCCTACACAACACTGTAAAAATCCAGAGGTCCTTGTCTCCAGAGCCACCGCCAGAACCAGCTGGACATGCAGGCTGCTCTGTGGGACCAGGAGCTGGATAGGATCAGTGAAGCCTGTGGATGAATAGAGAGTTGCTCTGCCAAGATTGTATCATGCTGCCTTTTGTTGTGCTTCCCCAAACTTTGTTCTCCTTCAAGTGTCTCTATCCAAGAGAAAAACCTCTTTTAGGGTCTCCTCATAATCACTACAGAGGACAAGGGACTTTTAGGATGTTGTTTACCTGATCTGCTTTATACTTCAGGGTGGGATGTTCAGGCCTACAAACTCTTTTTGTCTGCATTATCTGTGAAGAGACCTTAGAGGGACTCCACTCTCTGTCTGAGGAGAAAAGCAATGCTTTCATAGGAACGAATCTTTAAAGACCAAGAGAGAGTTAATCGTATGAAAGGCCAAAACAAAGTGTTGTCCCTTGACTGCATCTTCCAGTGGTATCTGCAACAGTGGGGACTAAATCAGCTTCAGTTAGGATATAAGACAGGCAGGCAAGGCAAAGGGACAAAACAATAAGTAACAGAAAAACAAAGAAGGAGAAAAGTTGTTTAAATCATTTATAGAAAACTCCTTGGAACAATGCACTGTGGTGGAGGCTCTGGGCTGGACAGTGACCTGCTCCTTAACATAGAGGCAATGCCTTCTGAGCACAAGGACTCTGGTGAGCCCTGGGTGCAGCCACCACCAATGTACAGCGGGTGCCTCTCCCCGGTGGGGCCAGCAATCACACACGGCCAGCCACAGGAGGCAGCTTGCGACAGGCAGCCAGCCCAGGATTATTTTAGGCTGTGCTCAATTACAAGAGACACCCTTTGGGTGTTCAGTACATTCAGTTTCCTTTGATCCGCTCAATTTGTTTTTCCAGCTGGCAGAGGGATTTACCTAGAGTAACATTTCTCTTTGGTAAATACATGGCATTGTGAGCTAATGCAAGTGGTTTATAATGCTGAGCATAGAAACCTTTAATCCTGCTGGCTGGGAGAGGGTTGTTACTTTATCCCTCACTCAGGTAGAAAGGTAGTCTGTAGGAAACATACAAAGTATTGCTTGTTCCTGTTTATGTTAATCTGCCCATTACCTAGCACTTGCCAAGTGGATAAAGACATGGGGAAAACACAGCTAGCTCTGCTCAGGCTTAAACTCAGAGTGCAAAGCCCAGGCTGAGGAAGCCCATGATGGGGATGCAAGAGCACAGGATGCTGCAACCCTTTGCACTTTCCTGTGAGCACGAGCTGGAGCTCGTCTGCACAACCAGGATGGGTCTGCACCACTTCCTCTGTGCTCTAGGACCTGAAAAACCCATGGAGTGATGGAACCTGAACACATAGGGACAGCTCAGAAACCTCAGTCCAGCTTGGGGACAGCACTGCTGCAGGAAGCTGGCACACTGAGGGGCATTGTGGCTGCTGACAAGCAAGGCAGCAGGAGTCGCAGTGGCTGGATGGGGATGAGGTGCTCTCTTCGCGCCATGCTTTGGGGACCACATCTCAGCAGGCTCTTACCCAGCTCCAGCCAGGCAGGTCTCCCTCAGCTGCAGCCGTGCAAAATCCCCAGGAGCAGCAGGGCCCCACACTGCTGTCACCCCCCCACAAATGCACCTTTGCACCTCTTCAGCAAAGAAACCACGATCTGGATGGTGCGACCACAGCCGAGCTGCTTGCACAGCAGCACTGTCACTGAGGTGACACACAGCCCTCTGAAACAGCGTGTGATACCAAAACAAGGAACAAGTCCAAGCACCCAGCCCCCGAGGCACCAAAACCACCAGCCTGCAGTGCTTCCCTGCTGAAACCCTTCAAGATACAGGAGAATGTGGGGGAGAGCTCTCTTTATCACTTGGAAATGGCTCTCTTTATCACTTGGAGGCAGCCCTTCAGAGGGTCAGACACAGGGTTTGGCTTGGCCAACATTTTCCTGGTAGCTTCTGGGCACAGGAGCTCACCTACCCCGGAACAAGGAGCTGGCACGTTTACAAATGAAGATGAAAGCCTCTCTGTTCACATCACAAGGTTTTTCCTACCCTTGCTTTCCCTCTCCATGCTGGGGGAGGGAGGATACCATAAATTCACTGTTCTCTTCCCAAAACTACTTGTTTTCTTAAATGCTTGGAGATGGTTTTTCTTAAAAATATATATAAAAAAAAATGGACACCTACAATCACTCGTTTCCTGACCTTTGCAGCACTGTAGCTATCTGAACTAAAAGTGTGAGATGTGCCAGGCCTGCTCTGGCCAGAGCTCATCCTTTCCCCAAGAATCAGAGCTGCCCACCAGGAGCAGGGCTGCTCGGCAGAGCCTGCCCGGGGGAGAGCTTTAAAATCAGTAAGGTGGCTGTGGCCAAGTCACCTGGTAGCATTCCTGCCTTATTTTTCTTTTATTTTTTTAACCTTTAGGTTTTTCTTTAATAGTGAAAGAATTGTTCCTGATTGCCACCACAGTCCATGACTATTTTTAACGCTGCTCACAAGTGACTAAAGCAGGGTGGAGCAGCTAAGCCAGTCACACTCCTCCCAGCCACCCACAAAGTTTATCTGACCATCAGAGCAGGAGCTGGAATGTGGCCACTTGTCCCTGCAAATGTCTGTGTCCAGGGACATGCATGGTTTAAAGATGCAAGAGTTCTACTGGCTTATTAAAAAAAAAAAAAAAAAAAAGACCCAGACTCCTCACAGGATGCGTGTATCAAACACACTTGCAAGAGATCGATGATTTCTCTCAGTGTTCATACTCACAGAGCACATAGTTCACATCTCAGCTTGTGATGATGGGGCCATCATCACAAAAAAGATGGGAGGAAAGCCATCCATTCATAGAAATGAGTCCTGGGCTAGAGCAGAATGCCATGAACACTACCCAAATTAAGGCAAATAGCTGTTTCCTACAGGGTCAGTAAATTACCAGAAAATGTAAAGCCCAGGCCACATTTGTCCTTCTGTCCTTTGGAGCAGTCTCTGCAGAGATGCGTGAGCATGCAGGGAGGCGGAAGCTACTGAAATGGGCACAGACCAAGCATCCCTTCTCCTCCCATCACCACAGTGATTGCTGCATTCAGAGTGGGAACCGAAAATAAACGTGGGAAGTGCCAGATGGTAGCTGCTGAATGCAGGGCGCTGTTTGCCAAGCCCTTCTGAGCACAAGAGCACCCATTCTGAATGGAATGAAGATGCTGTCATCAGAGCATAACGGCAGTGTGACAGCATCAGGGACACATCTCAAGGCTGAGCAGAAAAGCAAGAAACAGTACATTCTGGACAAATAATATTGTAGAGGAAGAAATAATATATATTGTAGGCTTTTTATAAATAAGATACCCTCAGGCTGCCCAGGCACTTGCTCTCTTTTGCCAGGTCTGCTGCACAGGGGCAGGATGACAACGTTGCCAGGCATTGCAGCAAGATCTTGAAGCATTCCACTGTCAAGGCAGAACCACTGATGTCTCATGTCTTTGTAGTAAGAGACATGCATTTAAAAAAAAACATTTCCACCCCCAACTCCCTCCACACACACTTTGTCCATCTCTACATGGTTGGCTCACCAGAAATACTGGCTTTATAATTCATCTTGAATATTTCTATCTGTGACAAGCGCAGGACCAAATTGTTTCAAGAAGCATTGAACTTTAAAAGGATTTAAATATACTGTTATATGTCTTTACAGACCTTAGGGATAAATCATTTCAGCATTTTCTTTTAGGAGGGATGGCAGAGGCAGACAAAAATTTTAAAGAAATAACTTCAATGGAATTACAACACAAATTGGTGAGTCAGATGTAGAGAGTACAGCACAGAAATCTTTGCTTTGACTCATAGAGGAAGCCAGATTATTTTACCATGTAGCCTTAAAAAACTGGGAAAAGTGGTTGTAATAACAAAAGAACTAATTGGAAATGTATTAAAATTAAAAGAGAAGAAAGGCAATTTTGGAAAAAAAAAAAAAATCACCTTGTTCAGATGGCTGAGCCCTGCAGTATAATTAAAAAAAAAAAAATCAATCACACAATTTATTTAGAAAAATGTTCCTTTTTACCTGCAGAGAGGCTGGGAAAATAAAGCATTCCCAGCTCCAGCTTTTTGCTCATAGTGGGATTTTAATCGCATCCAATGATTTCTAAATTTCTTTCCAGATCTAGAGTTAAATTATTGTTTTCCAGAAAATTATACATGATGAGGGCAAAACAGAGCCTTCGTGCATATGCTTATTATATAGTTTCTGAAGAATGTCCCTGTGAATTGCATGCATGACCACAAATTATCATATTTATATTTTGGGAAGTGCAGTAATGTATTTCTCTGGTGGCCTGTGGTTGTCTTGAAGGGAGCCCATAGTCTAATACTATTTTAAACAATATGGAGATATCAAATCAAGATAAGAAGTTGTAGCAATGAATTTAGATTAATTGCATCCCTCCAAGATAGAATTGTGCTTCCTATCAGGAATGAATAAAAAGTGCTGAAAGTCCTTTCAGAGAGGGTTAAGTGTAAAAAGCCGTAAGGAGACAACATTTCTTCACAACAGTCTGTTAGGTTCAATACCTTCAATACCACAACCATCAGAAATTATTTACTGAATAAAGAAAGATTTTTCATTCCTAAAATAGTAAATAGTATGTGTATTCTTCCATCTGAAAGAAGAAGCATGGCATAGCTGCAGTTCATTTCTTCTTAATTCACAGTTGCAAATAATAAAAGTTCATGGCAAGAACTTTCTCTGTCAGAATAAAGTAGAAACGTCCTGTTGCTAGAAGTACAAATCCCGTCTTCTGTCATGAATCTGAATACCTGAAAGACATAGCATTATCAGGACTGTCGAACAGCATAGTCCATGCAAACCCTTAGGATGTTGTGCAAACAAAATTGCACCTTTTGGTCTTCTCTGACGCAAGAGAGCCCTTACTAGAATAACCAGAATGACCCATCCAAGGTCTCCCCAAAATATTGCACATCAAAGAAGCAGCATCAGGTAACCTCCCAGACACAGGACACAATCTCAAGACCAAATACAACACGGAAGCCTGAATGCTCTGGGAATAATTTTGTAGAACAACTCTCCTAGCAGTGTGGTAGGTTTGCTGGTGAAAAGGGGACAAGAGCTAGCACACAGGTCAAACAGGAAGCTCAGCATGAAACTGGATGCTTGAGATACAAAGCAGCCTGCTGCAAAGCCACAAACTCCACAACTACACCTCAACACCCCTAGGACACACAATAAACACAAGTCCTGCAGAAAGATGTAGCGTAACTGTGCCTCACCAGCAGGGAAGCCAGTAAGTTTCTTCAGCTAAGATTATGACAAATCCACCATCTCACATTTGGCATCTTTCTGGGATTTGAAACTTGGACAGGTAGTGAAAAATAGGTATGTTGTGAAGTGGCAGTCTGATGCTACAACAACAAAAGCTAAGGTAGATGTGATTTTTCTAACTTCATCTCATTTTAACAGAATGTTTTCCCTCCTTCTTGTTAATGTAATTTTAGGAGATAGTATCTCTGGGGGAAAGACAAGCTTTTGAAATACAGTCTGGAAGCAAACAAACAAACAAAAAGCTTTAATTCTTTGTGCATAAGAAAGGCAGCTATCCTTTACAAGTGAGCATTCATTTGTTCCAAACCTGCTAGCTTCATTACTCACCTGCAGTGGCATGGCTTGCACTGGGATTTTCTGAGCCCTGATAAGAGCTTGCTTTCCTGTCTTAAAAAAAGAAAAGAAAAATACTGGAGATGAGCAGAGATTCAGCACAGAGCTAAAAGTAGGAAGCAGTTCCTAAAGAAACCTTGTGCTTTTGCAGCCCAGCCTATAGCACAGGTGCTGGGGAGCTCTGTGCTGTCTGGCACAGAAATATACACTTCCATAAATATAAATATCAGCTGTTCTTAAACATGACACAGTGCAATGAGGAGTATATTTAACAGAGCCAAGAAACTGGGACTCTGACAGCCAGACTAGATGCATACATCCTAGGGACTTGCCAAAGGCTCCCTGTGAGCACAGCCCAATTGCTTATCTATTCTGTTTGGGTTGCTCGATAAGCACATGTACAGCATTACACACGTGCTGTTATGAGGCTCCCCAAACATTCAGAAAGGCCTTGCGAACATCCCTAAAGAAAATACTTTAATTGCAGATGGTTATGGGACACGAAGCTGTTTCATTTTCTTTCTTTTCATTTTTCACTCAATTCCTTTCTGAAACATTGAACTGAAGTTGACCGTTGTTAATGCTATTTCCCTTTTTTGACCTGAGTTTCATGAAACATCTTATTTTTTTGGAGGAGTCAGTTCCTCAGGCTCACAAACCTTCATAGGCTCACATTGCCCCCTTGGGGAAGAGAGCACCTACCCTTGTTCAAAAATGAAATCCTAGAAGCCCAGACAGTGTCTTTAAAGCAATTATTCTGTCCCTTAATAGCTGAAAAAGGTCTAGTATGCATGCCTGCAAAATGCATACATATAGTTTCAGCTAAATCTATATAGGTATCTATCACAAGCAGAAAATTTGCATTCCAGCTGAAGACACACACACTCCCTTTGCCATGCATAGGTAGGCAAGTATTAGGCACTCTAATAGGAATAAGTTAGCAACACACCCACAGCTGGGGTCCTTATAACAACAAAGCTTTGGTATAGCCTCAGAAGGGAACTGCGGACTGGACCACATGCAGATATAAACAGTACTTTTAGCTCATGTCCTGCCAAATTCCTGCTGATGCAGATTAGAAACTGGGTAACCAGGAGGTGTTTTGCAGTTGGTTATTTTTCCAAACCAGACTCATGATCACTTCTTCACATGCCTGCTCCTTTTTATCTAGAAGCACCAGGTAGCACGTGCTGTTTTTTTCCAGCAGACTCCCTAAACAATTTCACAACCCATTTTCTTGGAGGCCAGTGCCAAGCTGCCATCCGGGAACGCCCAGGAGCAGCAGTGCAGCTGTGCCTTAGCTGGGCACCCAGGCTCCAGCCAGGAAGCCTGGTCACAGAGAACTTCTCAGATGCAGAAATTATTCACAAGGGAGCAATGTCATCCAGCAGGCCCAGGTGCTGTAGGTATGTAAGCTCCTGGGAAATGGACTTTAGTCCTGATGCATGTGTCAGGATTGTGACTCCTACTAATTGTTAATAATAAATAAAATGATCTTTGCAACTCTGGTGTGAACTGTTTTAGGACTGGAAACTCTACTGCAGAGAGCAGTCACAGCCTTTCACACACACATGGGACAGCACAGCTTCATGGAGGAGAGCCATGAGATGAGGCAAGGCTGGCCCACCAGCACCCCTACCTACATCCTTCCAGCTCCAGACTGAGACCGGGGTGGGAGAGAAACCCCTGGCCTTTCTGATAAGGGCTGCAATTTCACATCTTGTACTCACAGCATCATTAATGACATTGAGTAGTAAGATAGTTGCTCAGGGCTCTTACTTAGGCACCCCTTTCTAATAATACTGGAGCATCAGTGCCACCATGCCTGTTACCTACAGGCTAGAGATCTTGATAGTATATGGGTAATATCTATATTCACTTAAGCGAAGCACCACAGTACCCAGCAATGGTTGTCTACTGCAAACTACTTCTATGAGCCAGGCTGAAGAAGTCTCAGATTTTAGCACTTTTGGGGCAGACTGTGTTATTTTGTCTCTTTGCACAAGTTGCCATCAAAGAATAAAGCGATAGTATTTCCTTACCTCCCCCAGGAATTGAACTTTGACTTATATTTTGTAATCCAGTAGGTCCAGTCATACAAGCAGGACTTGAGTGTTGCTTCATGGTACATTCTTGCATGGATGTTAGGCACCTTTCCTGTTGCAGAAGACCAAGAAGAGAACCGTATTTCCTGTCAGAGATCGGTTCATCTACCACGTGCAGGTCAGGCAAGGCATGATGATACACCGAACTGGTAAGAGCGGGAGTACCGATCGAAGGGAAGGGCCACAGATCTGCAGGTTGAGTTGGATGACTCCGCAGAGCTGATGGCTGGTACTGGCCTGCCATACCAGCAGCAGAAAAATTCAGACCAGAGTTTGACATGCTTGTAGCAGAAGATGAAGGATATGGTTTGGAGCAATGTGAAGAGAAATTCCATTGATGGGGAGACATGCTATCTACTTAAAAAGAGAAAGAAAGCATCTGAAGTCTCATCAATTCCTGCTTTTTTTCCCCCTAAGGCAAATTCCAATGTATTTCTAAAGGAACACTACTAGACTGCATATTCATTTTTACCAATATATATATATTCAGTTTAGTGCTGCCTGTCTTAAAAAATCAATAGAAAATTAATACTAAAAGCAGGCTAAATCACCACCTCTTATACTTTTAAATTAATGTTATACATTTTTTTTTTATTCATCTTCTTACAGGCCATTGGCATAGACCAACTTTTAACACTTGCAAGCTTTATCTAAAGCTCTTATTGCAAAGACAACAAATTAAGCCATACTGCACTTACTGCATCTGATAGCAACAGAAACTTGAAAACGAGGACCTGGTCCTGCCAGCAAGCCCACGCAGAGTTTGGGAAGCATCCCAGCAAAGAGAGGGATTTATCCAGGAAATCCCTGCTCCATAAATCAGTGCTTTCAAAGCATGATTTTGCTGCAATTTGCACACTGTTCCAAACTCTATTCATCAACAAGGTATGCATGAGAAAATACAGCACATTGCAGTTTATATTCCTTAGTTAGAGCTAGTCACCCCGGCTCACCGTTCTTCAGAACAACAGTCTCGCCCTTGTGCTTCATGCTCAGGTCTTGTGGGTTCTTGGCACCACTTAGAGCTCTAGAAAAATGTTCATCCACCACGCTGTTAATATCCCCTTGGAAATATGTAAACACTACACTCTGAGACCCCCATTCTGTTTTCACGGGTTCTTTGCTTTTACATGGCTTTGGAGAGAGCTTCCTTGTTTCCTCCATTTTCAATAACAAGCAGCTCCTGCCAAAAAAAATACAGTGGTACGAGAAATACTATTCAACTTACATTGCACAGCCAGCGCAAGCCCATCTTCCTCCTGAAACTGTGCCAGAAGACCTGTTGCTGGTAAAATGAGATCCTTTATCTGGGTTTCTGCCCTTGTCACTCACCTTTTCTTTCTGATTTCCTTAATATATCCTTCTAATACAAAATACTTCAGGAATATAAAGGAGAAATCTTTCAATAAACATGCATTACGTTTTCAGAATCATGATGAAAATGTATTTGTCACAATCAGATAAATTCAGTTACACTCATCTAACTCATTCAAAACAGCATCTTTTGCTGCTGAGCTTTATGTTTGATATCACTATATAATATATAATGTTATTGTTAATGTTATTCAAGATGGTGTATCTTGAAAGCAGTAAGTGGACCTAATGGGTATCAGCATTGTTTGAGTTACTGGTTAATGCCATAGCACAGGCTCTCTTGCAGAATAAAATGGGCACGACTGTCCACCAGCTGCCATTTCTCACCCCTGCCTTCATCTTTATAACCCTGGGCCCAAGATACAGTATTGTGCAAAAATACCCTGAGGATGGAACTATACTAAAAGAGCTGAAGCACTCTGACAAGTAATTCAGACAAAATACAGAGGTGGCAGTAGCTGTGGATGACATTTAGAATGAACTTTTCAAAATGTTTTCTTCAATTCTGTTTTCTGCATTGTTCAAAAAGTATATTGATAAAGTGAAAAAAAATGAAATTTAAAAAGAAAGAATAATTGAAGCTTAAAATAATAAGTTCAGATAAGGGAAAGTACCTTGAAGACTTGTCAGCACACACCACAAGGAAAAGAATTCTGCGAGTAGTTGTTTGCTTCACCTATTAGACAGACAAACACTCAACTTCAAATCAGAGTAAATAAGTTTTAGAAGGCTTTTTTTTAATTTTTTTTTTTTGGGGGGGGGGGGAGAACAACTTACCTAGAAATGCAGTGGGTCTGACAGTTGCTTTAAGCTTTGGTAGCAAGACTGATAAAACATGCTGTAGTTCAACCAGAAATTAAGGATTTAAGGCAGGAATTACCCTAAAATCGTTTGTAGGAAGTCAACAGGAGACTGTAAGACTCCCTTTTGTTCTCCTTAAAATCTTTGCTGCCAGATATGGTAAGAGTAGGGCAAGGAACGTCACCGCTTGCACTGGAAAAGCTTCGTTTTTATGCATTTGTGCAGTTTCTGGCCGCAGGGGAGCTAGTTCTATAGCCAGACCTCGCACATTCTGCTGTAATCAAAATCATATTTAGCAGTGTTCATACTATGAACACAGTGAGAAATTGCCTGTTGTTTCTATTCAGTTTTTTAGTCCCACTGTCAGCTCATCACATGGCATAGCATAATTCATTCACCTTGGTAGCAAAAAAGAGGCTGCTACTTTTCAGACACCAGGGAAACCTTTGGTCAATCATGCAAAATCTAACGAATCATCAGATTCATGTTTCAATCCAACTAACCCTGCAATGGGAAGCACTGATTAAACCTACTTCTATATATTTATCATATTTCTTTTCTAATAAACCTTCCCAGTCCTCAGAGGTTTCGCAACAAACACTGCGTTCATCTGTGTGTCTGAAGTATCTGCAATGGCTGTCTCCAATTGTCTGTGTTTCTTACACATGAAAAGACAATTCAGGCTACAAAGTCAAATACTCAGACATTAGGAAATATGGGGGATTAATATTATCCAGCCATAATCCATCCCCCTTTTCATGACTAATCTTTACAATCCAATCCTTAATTATATATGTAATTTTAATCTAGTCATTCAACCCCCAAAGCTGAGGCAGAGCCTGTTTCTTCCCCTCTTGCTCTCTTTTTCTCTCCACTGTCCCCTCCCCAGACATCTAAACTCCCCCAGCTCCTACATCTGGTTTTGCGTGTTAACTCTGCCTCCTCCATATACTCTGTTCAGTTCTCCCCCTCATCATGGTCCCTCCCTCAGCTAGCCCTAATCCCCTCTCATCAGCTACCAATTTGCGTTAAAAATCAAGACTTCTTCAGTCCTCATTTTAGGATTTCAACCGCTTTGCCTTCCCTGCATCCTTTCCCCAGCCTCCAGTCCACCTGAACACAGCGGTGAGGATGGGACACGCACAGGTTGGGTACCAGTTAGAAAATGCGAGGAGATACTTCATAGCAGTTAGCTGATCAGGAAGACAATCTTTCAGAACTTTTAACACTGACCAAGCTTTCCCAAATGCAGTGAAGTTAAACCAAAAACATTCCTCCTGATTTACAGCTACCTTCCCAAGGCATACGAGGGGAACAGGAACTAGCACACCTCAGCCGAACAACTAGTTTAAGCACAAGGACAGGCACTAGTTTTCTCCAGTCTTGTTTTAGAAAGCAGTGCACTATTTAGGTTATGAAACTTTCTGGTTGCTCAGCTGGAGGCTGATGCTTGCCATGGAAAATTCCAACCCGAGCGGTGAAAGTTTGGCAAAGTCATCAGCAACCATATGGCTCGAGAAAGGGTTGAGAAAGATCAGATGATCTCGACAGCAAGCACCAAACCAGCTCCTCTTACACTGCTCCAACTACACATCAGCATACAATTTAAAAGGCATTAGCTCTGGCCCAAAGGACCATTTCTCTTGTTCCTTACGCACTGCAAGCCAGCCATTGTGTCTTTATACCACTCTATTAACATGTTTAAGTTGCTCATGACATTAATTGTAAGCTCCTTTGGCACCATTTATTGGCGTGTAGCAGCTGTTAACGCTTGTGTGAACTGTGACAACAGTACAGTTACAACACTAGAAAAAAAAATAGGCTGATAAAGAAATAAATCACCATTCTTGCTTTCTCATTCCTCTTAAAAATCTTCTGGGTTTTCCAAAAAGTAGTCATAAGAACGCTGGATATAACCTGTTACATCAGTCCTCTCAGGGCACGTGAGGAGTCTAATGCCATGAGAGTCAGGACTTAGATTTTGGAGCATTGTGGTCTCCATTACCTGAACATCTCACTCTTTTATCTTCTAGCAGGAAGTCTGGTAAAAGGCAGAACTCCTTCCAGTCTGCCTGCCACAAAGTGCTGCCAAAATATAGTAGAAGCAGAGCTCAGGATGAACAGACTCAGCTAGCCTTATGTTGCTCTCAGAAGGAGTGTATTATGGCAAAACAGTGCAAGTAATTGTCCAAGTTATTCACCCTTCAGCAGACAAGGCTACATGGTAAACAGGCTTAAGAGATGTGGTTGTTGACTGCTCACCACAAGTGACAACATTTTGTTTCTCACATTTCCAGCCCTTGCCTGTAGTACAGATTTCCTATCAGTATAGCTTTAGATACGGAACTCTTTGCTAGTTCGCACTGCCTGAATCAGTCTTAAAAATAAAACCAAAAAGTTTCCCACTTTCCAAGTGCTGAGCAATAATTCAGCAAGCAAACATTCTCCTTCATTAAGTGTCTTTCAAATAAAGGGGCATTTGAGAAAGCCAGCGAACATGCATTGAAGTTATCATTAAATTCTCATACCTTAACCCACTGTCACGAGCTCTGGCACACCGGTAAGATCTTCTCCTTGCTGGATGGTCATACTGTGTCCAGCAGCTTGCAATCCTTCCCCTGTACAGCTATATACACAAGCAGCGACTGCAGGAGGAGACAAGCAACGTTCATGAACTCCCTACATGCTTTCTAGCCTCTAGCTGTGACTGAACTAGGCGTTTCCCTCAGCCTATCTACTAAGAATGCATGAAATGCACTCCAACAAGTCAACCAGGTTAGGAGGTTTCAGGAATGAGGAAAATAGGATTGTAAGCAGGGCTTTTTTTCATGACAATGTACACAATCAAGACGACAGCGTCTGGACCTCAGAAGAGTTTAGAATAAAGTGATAAACAAGTTACAGTGAAGAGCCAAACTGCTTTCTTGGCCAGGGTCAGAAAGGACTTTCCTGTTACAGGTTATATCACATTCAGGATTAGGTGTTTCACTAGAAATGTCTGCAAGGAGATCATCCATCTCCCTTCCAGATAAGCTGGCTAACGACTTGTGGTTTATTTATTTATGGATCTCTTTAAATTACTACAGAAATCTTCAGAAAATAACAGTCTTGTTCTTTAAGTGCTGTAGCAAGAAACCAGTAGGTTTGTTCTGTCTTTTGTTTTCATGGTAAGTTTACCAAAATTACCAAATTGCTGCCATTCCAGAAATGCTGCATCAAGGTCAAATTCACCAGTCTCAGCTAGAAAAATACACTGGCGAACTAGTCACCAAACTGGTGACAATACCGTGTCTTCTTTATTCAGTGGCTTAAGAGTTTGTTTACTCACCTACGCAGAAAGTAGGGCAGCACAAGACAATTCCCTCTGTAGAAACACGGCACTGAACGGATTCACACATCTCCCAGAACAAGTTAACTATCAGCCTGTAAGATTTTCCAGGACTGTGCTTAAGTCTTTTGGTTGACACTCTCTTCACGTAAACAAGTTTCAACCACGAGACAGGCTGGATTTCCAGTGTATCAGCAGGGCCAGTGCCCTCAACATCTGAATCACTCTTGGATCCACCTTTCTAAATTCAATTTTATATTGCAGAGATCATTTCTGCTTATTTAGATGTTGCTCATGAACTTCCTTCTGAGGTTTGCAGTTAAAGCATAGTGGTGTTAGATGGCATCAATTTACAGCCCCTCAGTGAACACCCTGAAAAACGGTCAGGTAAAAGTGAGATTGCTATCCCTGTTTCTTTCCAGTGTATGAATTGAGACAACAGATTATCAATGCTTTTTGGTTTTAGCATTCAAAATATTAAGCTTTCAACAACATAACAGTTTTGATTTGTGAGAATAATTTAAAAAAAATCTGGTTGTCCTAACTTGGGGTGGGGGGAGGTTGGCACATGACCATGCACACACACACAGGAGAAAAAACAAACAAACAAAAAAACCCACTCAATTATAGCTCTGTGGTTTGTGCTGTTATTCCTCCTAATCATTCTATCTTCAAGCAAGGTCCATAATGCACCAGACCAGGATGAAGTCTGGGGCAAAACCCAAAAAGGAGGGGCAAAACCCAAAAAGGAGGAACCAAAAATATGACCCAGTGTAAGCATTAGCAACTCTAGCCTAGAATCCAGTTCAAAAGCTCTGGCATGTTAACACACATGCTTTATGAACTGAAATCACTGCCCACCAAATGATACAGTACTTTTTTACTGAGGAAAACACGAAAGAAATACATTCTCTCAAAACTCATAAGAAACTAATTTTTGTTCACGAGTTTGTTTATTAAAAAGGTAGTATAAAACACAACCCCTTTAAGAAACAAAATTGAGACAAATCAAGGGATTTTCAGATGCTGTCACAGGTCTAGAAATTATTCGAATATAATATTTTGAAATTACTTTTTTTCTAAAAGATAACTGAAAATGATCAATTTAACTTATCAAAAAAAATAACCTGTCAGAAAAATTCCAAGTCAGCTTAGTGAATTTTAATCTAACAATATACTTTGATATTACAGAATGAGCAAAAAACCAATCTGCTGCAAAAGACTCCATACTTCTATAAATATTTCCAGAACTTTCAAGAGTATCATGACAGTAAGACTTCAAGCCCTGTATAACAAGCACTGAAATACACACAAGCCAAATCAACACAAGTACAGAACTTACATAGTTATATTGCAGTATGTTGCCTCAAATGAGAAATTTTAAAATCCAATTAAGATCTAAAGGTATCTTTATCTCCCCCCCCCCCCCTTTATTTATTTATTTTAAGAATTTGGTTAGGTTATACAGTTCAAGAATTCAGGGTAATAATACTGATTTTTATTGGGAAGTTTAAAGGCAAGTCTGGGTTTCTATGAAGCATCCAATACCTTTAAGTTTTAAGTGAATTAAGCTAAATAAACTTGAAATTATGAATGCATTAACCTTAACTGAATACTAGGACATGGTTTAGTTAAAATGCACTGCATTTAACATACTAATGATTTTAAATGAATTGCAATCCCTGTACAAAGTGGAAATTGTATCAGGGACTGAAATTCAATTTAAAAAAGTAATAAGTCAGCAGGAGAAACAGGTAAACATTTTGATGCAAAATGAAACTAACTCTCTTTACAGCTGCATATGCACATTCGAGAACCTGTTGCAACTTACATGCCTGTTCTTTTGGGGCTTTTTGTTTCTAGATGTCTACGTTGGCCATGCTCCTCAAACACAATCTCTGATGAATACTTTTAATTCCATACAATTACCTTGCCAGCAAACCACTAAATAGCGTTTTGATTGTAAAGCAAACCACCAATATGTCTTGAATCTAAGCAACTGATTTTGTACTACATGATTAGGAAAGTGCTCACCTATGCTGAATTACACAGCAGTAACAATTAGTTGATATTCTTTCCCCGCTGTTAGATTTAAATTGCTTCATATCCAATTTGTCACACTATGCGAATTAGCAGAAGCATGTATTTAGTTCAAAACTGAGCAACAATTATCCACAAAGTGTTTCAAACTGCTGCTAGTTATTGTTTTCATAAAATACTGAGAGGAGGAGACAACTTTTCTTGAGATGGACCTCTCCCTAAAAGGCTAGGGATGAAGAAACATGCAGTACACTGGAACAGAACCCAATGGCAATTAGAAACCGAGCAAAAAGTTTGATTTTGTTGCTACTGATGAGCAAAACAGATTATAAAGCCAATCCTGCATTCTCAGAAAAGATCCAATTTAGTGAAGTCATTAGAAAGAATTATTTAAGAAAGAAAGACAGTGAGAACTCGATTGGGGTTTTAACCCTTTAACTAATCTACTTATGTTGATGCTCAGAGAAAAAAAAATTAAAAGCAACTCAGCTTGTTCAGCTTCCAATTTGTTAAAATTGAGTACTAAACAATACTGCTCTACACTATGAGAATTTTTATAATCTTACTTTAAAAATAGTAATTTGAACTTTTGTGAAAAAATGTAATTTATGTTCAGATTAATTTATAAAAGCTTGCATCATTTAGAAAAGGAAATCAAAAGAATTCAATCTCAATGCTGAAAAGATGAGCCATTAAATGCCTCGATGTAACTCAATGAATAGTTTATAAAAATATATTTTTACATTTTACTGGGGAATAACAAAGGTAGACAAAAAGAAAGTACCAATTTGAGTGTAATGTCACTTCAGAACAACGTTTTTGTGGAAAAACAGCTTTTATTTTCTTAAGAATCCTAGTTAATAGGAAAGCCAGTAAAGCATTTAGTCTCAGTCTTTGTCAGTGCTCTACTTCAGCGTGAAGCCTAGAGGAAAAGGTGAAGCAACTAACATCACATTTAAGTTTTGAAACAAGCCAATCAAATTTGTACACCAACTGAAGAGAGGAATATTACTGCACAAGCAATGATTCTTTATTTTTCAAAGTCTTTTTTCAAACACTAACCTTATTTTTCGTATTTGATATCATGATAAGGCTTCATAGAACTGTACAATATTTATACATTTGTCAATAGCTTCCCTATATCAATAGCAATTCCACTGTAAAACAGGTGATTTAACTGCGTAGAGTGTTGCATGACTAGGCTCTCTTAAAAAAAGCTAACAGAACACAATAGTTTAACAGATTTAAAACTTTGAGTCTAGAAGCTGGAAGAAAAAAGGAGCACTGAAAGCAGTATTCACCACATTAAATTACATTCTTTCTGTGCCAAAGCTCTTTCTGTGCCCTCAGAGGTCTGTGGTGTTGTTTACCAATAAAAATCCCAGGCAGAACAAACACAACCCAGAGATGTAATCTGAATATGTCACCGTGTGCAGCTACAAACCAAGCAGTATTTCAGATTCCCTGAACTGTTCAAACACTTGCTTTGCTTAAATGTACAATTCATGCTCTTGTAAAGATGAGAAAGTGGTCTTACTTAGATGGCAAGCGTTAAGAGTTCTCCTTTACAATACAGCTCATTAAAATTGGAATTTTGTCATGCCAAGTCATAATTAGTCCCCAGAGTTTTAAACCTAGAATTCAAATATCATACTTGTTGTAAGACCATGTATTTTGTCACAAAAGGATGTAATTTGTAACCACAATGACAAGTGTTAACTTAGATGCTCTGGTTGCCATAACTACCCAAATATACTGATTACAAAAAAAAAAAAGAGCATGAGATAGACCACTGGAAAAAATATAGATGGTGATCTCAGAGCACAGTTTGAAAATACCAACTTTCAGAGTATTCTGAATACTTCAGGACTGAATCATACCTAACAATTAGCATCTATGGTTTCTCGCAATCCAATATGAATTAAAAAAAATTAAAAAGATCCTCCTTACAAACGTGTATTAACAGCCATCCATATGAACAATGTGCTATGAATTTAGCACCAATATTTTAAACAATTCCCTAAATCTTTACTCTTATATCCTTAGGTATCAAAATAATGGGATTATAAATGAAGAATGACCATGCCCAAAACAGCTCCCCTGGAGTTTTTTTCAAAAGCCTGCTTATCTAAAGCTAGAATGTCTTCTAAATCTTTGTTTTGGGAAATATTTCTAAGAGAGCTAGCAATATATGGCTAGCTTTTGATTTTTTTCCCCATAGAAAAGACTAATATTCTTTTAAAGCATGTGTTCAAGTATTCCAACATTTACACAACAAAACGTACTTCAAGTTGCCAAAAGCCTTTAGGTTTTATGGAATCTGGGAGATCTCCCCAGTACCCATTGAAGGGCACATTAAGGCTAAACCAAAACGTTGAAGAGAACTCATACTCATCATCCTAACTAAGTTAAACAAAAACCCTTACTCTAATGCTAAAAAAAAGTCAAACCATCGAAAGCATGTCTACTGCATACAGACCGTAAATTTAAGATCAGTCTTCTTTCATTATAGGCTAGAATGTTTGCTCATGCATTTCTAGTCTCCTTGACACAATTCCAGCCTCAAAAGAAGATCTAAACATAGTAAAGTTCTAAACAGGAGAAGAAGAAAAATAATTTACTGAACGCTGTGATTTAGCCATCTATCTTCACTCAGTTGCCTTATGTTGGCTATAGAAATCTTGTTTGTTTTCCACTTAACTTTAAAGTTTGCAACTTAATATTATTCTATCATTTGCTACTTGATGTATAGCAACATATCCAATGCATTCACCCAATATGTATCACAGCATATGCTCCATAAAATGATCAAAATTACTCAGGACAAGAATAATTTTAAGAATGAGATACCAAGTTTTGAGGGCTACATGAAAATTAATGGCAAAATCCACAGATCTTATAATAGCTTTGCATTACTTAAGTTCTATTTAGTTACATAAACTTTAGTGTTGGAACATATTCTACACTTATATAATGAAACACAGACAAGCATAGATAGAACAAAAGCCTGATGAGTTCTGCTGTATTCTTGGCAACTTGAGTTACTTTACCTGAACAGCCAATTAACACAAACTTTTAGAACCTCATTAAATACTGCTTTTAATGAAAACTTCAAAGCACACAGTTGATGACAGTCTAGTAATGCATATCATATGAACATTGTCTGCAGTCACCCTGAAGAAAGGGATAAACTCAAACATCACCCTAAAAACCATGCTTTCATAAAGCATTGAAAATGTTATGTATCTGCTTCAACATCACTGCCTGCGAGGCTGCTGTCTGTGGATGGAGCACCATCTTCATTAACGCCCTCACCATTATTCTCCCTCTTATGGGCTTCATCATTTACATCCTCCTTAGATGTGTCATTAACTTCTGAAGGTTGTCTGCCTTCAGGCATTTTAGCACTGCTTGTTGCAGAATCGGAATCAGACGTAGTTTGCTGCTCCTTTGCATCAGGATCCTCTAGAAATGATCCCCACACCTTCAGCCTTTCTTCCCTTTCTCTTGCAGTCTCCTCCACCTATTAAAGATACATTTACACAAGTCACTACAGTATCATACTTGTAGAGTGAACACATTTACACAGATAAAAATTATATGAACATTTATATTGCAGTAGTACCTCAAGACTTCAGTAGGACTTGTTTGACTGCAAACTAATAATGTTTATATCTGGTAACCAATCCTCTATGTTTACTTCTCTAATACACAATTTTTAAGATGAAACAGGTCCTTTCACTTTCTTTCCTGAATTGAGTGATTAAGGATAATCCTGTCCTTTTGAAGGCACCCTAGCAGTTTTTGTGGAGAAGCAAGATGGGACAAGGGAGGAAGTGAAGGGGTGTGGGAAGGGGGGGTCACCCAGCACTTCTCAAACAAACACAGATTTACAGTTTAGAGGGAGAATTTAGTGAAATAGACCCATGAAAGACTACCTGATAATCTGTTACACCATCCCATGTTTCAGCACTGAGCTGACGGCCACCAAACCACCTTCCATTTAGAGTTAGTTTGCACAGATCAGCTTCTGTTGCTTCTTTAAATGACACAGAAGCCACACCATCAGGATGTCGCTGTAAGAAGAGACAAGTTATTAAATAGCATTCTAAATAGCATAACTATTCCATCATCTTTCAGCTTGCCTTACAAAATCAGTCACTATATAGCTCCATCCTGACAATACATAGTCTTGTTTGAAAAATAGGTTGTAAGCTTACATGTTTTGTTCTACTGCTTAAGACTACATTAATTTTTCTGTTACACAGAGCAGAATTTTTGAACACAAGACATTTCAGCTAGTTTAGCTATAAAGAAATTTATTTATAAACTTCAAAGTTGTGGCATGTATCCAAGTTACTAGATTTTTGTCTTTACATAGGCTAAAGTAGACAGGTGCTTCAAAATTTTCTGAAACAGCTAATTTTAAAATACTGAAAGTTAGGTCAGGTTTCTACTAAATAAATCCATGAAAAGAAATGCTTCGCTCATATTTAAAGAATCACATTTTGCATACTTTCAGACTACATCAATTCTGCCAACACAACATGTAAAAATACCTACATCAAATATAAGAACCTTCTTTACTTGACCAAACTTTTCACACTCTGTCCGTAGATCTTCTCTAATCTCATTTAGCACTAAGGGATCCTCCTGCAATGCAATTACACAGATTAAATTAAACATTTTTTTGCTTAACCACCGATGGAATACATCTGCCAATCTATTACGAGTTCATAGATCAAGTGTTACGCTGTATTTTCGAAGCTACTTGGAGTTGACAGCCCTCACTTGAATAAATTTATTCAAAATAAACTATTTATTAAGAAGGTTATTTTGTGCTAGCTTCTCCACTCTAACACAGTTACTATGGACTCTTGGCAGGAAGTTCAATGTTACCTGTAACAACATATAATCTACAGTAGCAAATTGCATCTTCCTACCTCAAAGTCCTTTGGGTGAAACATATTCCTGATAATAACGATGCGTTCATGTCGCATTCGAGCTGTGCCATCTTTCTTCTCAGGCCTCCAATCCAGCTGTCTAATGAAATGAAGCAACAGTAAGAAGATATTGTTGCGGCTCTCTTCTGTTTCTACAAGTATTTGTTGAAAAAAAATCATTAATTTTGTATTTCTTGCAATACATCAACTACAACATGTATTTTGACAGAGTTAAATTACTCTTAAAAATGCAATAAAAATACAACTTTAACACTTCTACTACAAAGTAGGTGAGGTTTTAAACACTTAAATGCTCACAAAAATAAAAGCTGCTTTAACAGTCAACGCATTTTCCTAAACAGTGAAAAATCTTCCAAGTTTCAATTCCTTCCTCATCAATTTAGATTAACCAGCTGCTGCCAAATACAATAAAAGTGTCAATATTCTAATAACCCTTCTAAATGAAGATTTATTTTGTAAAAGGCAATCCACTCTTCCCTTTGGTAAAATTTTACTGCTTATGTTTAAACAAACACACAAGAACACCTTGAGTCTTACAAAGATTGCTACAATCACAGTGTACAGAACCACTGCCACAAACTAGCAACGCAATGCAGGGTATCTGTCCTAGGACTTTGCTGTCCCATAAAAATGATACTTCTTGGAGAAAAGTCTACTTCATATCCTGTAACAAAATAAAAAAGGGACAAATTCACTTACACTTCTAAATCTCAAAATCTTAGATTTAAGGGAAAAAAATATTGTTTAAATTCCTCTTTGTATCTGCTACTTCAGCCGAAGAAAACCTGGATTACCAAAGTAGTTCTGCAAGTAAATTACGTTCCTCAACTCAAAAGGAACACCAACTAAAGTAAATTTGTATAAGATAGGTTCAAAACAGCTAAATGACTGAGAGAAAAGCACAATTTCTTTATTCTCACAAATTGCTGTCAAATGCAATTTCACTATTTTCATACTTCTCCCCCCTCCACACTAGAGACTTCTGAAAACAAGAACTAGCAGTGTATCTTTGAGGCAGATACATTTCAAGCTACTTTAATTCTTAGACTTGGATCCCTTTAACTATGGCAAAGTATATCTGCATTATTATTTAAAATGTTTAGTGGAATGCTGCTTTCATTAAAATGAGAGTCTTGTACAAACTTTTTCTTCTTTTTAATCTTCACCTTCTTCCAAAATGCAGAAAATTAATTATTAGAAGTTAAAACCAGTATATGCATATATAATTAAAAAACAACAACAAAATATCACATACCAAAAGGCAGATATCTGGGGAAATCTACAGAGATATTTTGATATTTGCTCCTAAGACAGACCGCATTTCTTGCCATTTGCAGAAAGTAAAGTATGGTACAAACAGTACGTAAACACCAAGAGTGTTACCACCTTATGCAAGTAAGCTTAAATAGAACAGAACTCAGGCATTCTCACACACTGGTGGAAAAAGAGTCTTAACTCCCCCAAGTTGTAATATTTTCTTCTATAACTGAAAGAAAAATATTACATAAGGAGCAAAGATTCTTAATTTGGCAATTGTGAAGAAGTTCATTATGTCAACAGTTAACTTAGAAGCTCCTCCCTTCCAAACTATATTATTTACACTATTTCTCTCTCAGACTCTAGCTTTTGTGCAAATCTTATCATTTCATCTGAAAGCAATATCTTACTAATAGCACTTATAATTTGAGCAATATTCTGCTGAAAGAAAAAAAATACAAACTTCTGCTGTTGAGACAACTTCTTCTTGTAGTCTTTACATTTCTTCTTCTTTTTGCTTGCATCATACTCCCCCTTCAGTTGGAACTTTGCAACTTCAACATGCAATTTATAGCCTCTAATTTCTGCCTCATCCAGAAGTCTCAAAGCAAGTTGAACTGATTCTCTCTATGTGAAGACAAAACAGAGCACAAGCTTTAAACAACAGAACAAACAAACAAAACACACGGTACAGTCAAATTATTCCAGTAAGATTTAATTATCGTGCTACAAATTAATTCCCTGACGCTGAAAGCCGTAAGGCCAGATCTCCTCTGAGTCTTGACTAAGAAAACTTCACAGAAACACAGAGTTGGCCACAAGTGAAACACACAAAGGAAGTATTACTGGAACACTAACTTTTATAGATTAACCAGTTTTAACTGTTTTATTGAGAACAAGAACAGTTCTAAAATCAAAGTCTGAACTTAAAGCAGGTCTCAATTAAAAGCTATGATCACACAGCTACAGTATATGTTCCTTTTCATCTCATTATTTCTATATTTTTGGCCACACAGAAGCATATATTTTTTTCTAAGTAAAAGGTGAAGAGGTCCCCCATTCCACACCATAATTGCTGGCACCTAAGACAGGAACCTTTTTTAGACATGTTCGGCAGGTATTAATGGACATTTTCAGTACAGGGGTGGATAAAGGAGAAACAAATGAGGTGCATAGACAGCGATTCCAGAACTGCTCACAGGTCTGCTTAAAACATACACCCATGTTCTGTGTTGTACTTAAGACACATTAAGAATCTTCTGAACATGATTCTGAGGCAGTGGCCAAAAGCATCTTTACCAGGAAGGAATATCCCATTACTGACCTTTAGATAGCAACACAGGCCATCTCCTTTGAGATTTCCTTCCTTATCTTTGTAAAGTTTGATTTTGTGTTCTTCTGTCTGAGGATCTCGCATAATGATGCCGCATTTTGACATGACTTGTACAAATTCATCTTTTGTAATGTCTGGTGGTAAACCTACGAAGTATGTTAAAAGAGAAGGTTAAGTATGTTCAGTTGGTTCAATTATTTTTTTCATATCTCACTAGAAGAGAAAAACCACAGTGTTTCTTCAAATAGAAGATAGGAAACTTGTAAAATGTCTACATACAAAATAATAAATCACAGCCCTTGGAACCAATATTTTTGTTATTACCTTTTAAATATTACTTCATAGCAATGTTTTGAGAACATTTTAACTTCTAAATAGGTTTAACATAGTGATATTATTGTGCTCCCCAATATACAGACCTAGAGCATTCCTGTTACAGATAATACCAACCTTCAAGTGCTCACAGTGATCTACGTGAATGCTGCTATCCTGACCAAGTTTTAAATTCCACTACACCTCTAAGCAACATAGAAAAAGCCTTATGAACAATCATTTTCTTCAACTAGAAATTCAATAAATTTACAACAGCATATGCAGTCACACAGATGTTGTGTTATGTGAACAGAAACAACGTTAAGTAGCTTGCAAATGGCAGACTAAAAATGTAACATTAGAAGTCAGTGAGACAAGCCCAATTCTCTTTTACCACATTTAGGTCAAAGTAGCTAAATAAATGCTGTTACTTACCAGTCACATAAACATTTGTGTTTCTGTCCTCTTCAACATGAAACCATCCTAAAAAATAGAATTTTAATTCAGTTACATCAACATATTAAACATGGGAGCACACACCAATGCACTTCTCATGTTCACGTTCCATCAGATTTCTAAGACATTTTTGCTTATTCACAGGAAAACCTCTGAACATGCTTGAATTTGCTTATTTTCCACCTTTTATATGGTCTTAGAAAGATGCCTATGAAATATCACACAATTTAAAAACTGTTTTGCTAGTTTTCAGAACGATATACACCTTTACTGCTCATGGTAACACTGAACAACTGACAGTTTCCACTTGGTACTATACAGGTTGAGGCCTACGTAGAAAGAAACACTTCATCACTTACCCGGCTCAAGCTTCCGTTTTTCTGATTTTTGTTTTGGATCTGTTTGTTTTGGTCCTTTCTCATTTGCCAGTGGTTGTGCGTCTGATGTCTTAGAACTTACTGGTAGCTTGTTGTCAGTTGCCGTGCCAGAAGCAGATGAACTGTCTGTGTCATCTGCATGGAAGCCATAGTTAGCATGATACGTTGCCAGAAAATCTTCCGTTATCTGAAAAAGAAATTGGGAAAATTAAAACTAAGGTTCAAAGAACTACAAATCCAGACTTGTGTTTCAGTGTTAGTGTTCTGCAAATGACCTTAATTAATTATGGTCATTTTCTAATCTAGCACGATAGAAAATAACAGCATTTTAAAACTTAAAAAAAAAAAACTTTATAAAAAGCCATACAGACAGCAAAAATTATCAATTGAGGTATTTCCTGACCTCAACTAAGATATTAATTTCATACAGTACATGGAGTTTTTAAACAAATGTTTCACAAGTTCTGCCTCCTTCTCATGCAAAGCTTTCTGCTTTCAATTTAAATGGGAAACGTCTGAAGGTCAGAAACTAAGAGCTCTTGACCACGTTGAAGAGATAAAGTGACACTGAAGGTAAGCCAACAATTTATCCACAGATGATGAATGACTGACACTTGTTGGCATCTGCCTTTTCACAGAAACATTTTCAGAGATGAAATATCTACATGGTGATAGACAATAAATATTGCACTTGAACAGAGTGATATTAACATGTTGTTTATGGCTGTATGTTGTACTTTATATTCTACTAATAGATGCACAATTAGCTTGTTCTTTTCTGGAGAGAGACAGTATTTGGATAAAAGGGGAGATTAGCTAATGTCTATCTTTAGAGATTGAAAAACTACAAATTGCACCCAGTGCTTTCAGCCAAGTACATTTTAGTAGTAGCCACTAGCAGTAACTCCCAAAAAGGTAACGTATCATAGCTGATTTTACTAACAGCACTGCACAATAAAGTGCTTTCTGAAGTTACACACATTGAAATTATTCTTTCCCAAAGCTGAGTCTTAAGCTTTGATCTGTGCTGCACTTGCTTTATCTGCATTCAAAAGGGAACAAACTCCATGCCAGGACGCTACTGGAAGAGTGACACAATGGACAGTAGCAAGAGACCATAACAACAGCGTGCTCTCGTACCTTCCACAGTGATATGAAGCTCAATATTTCAACTCTAAACTTTTATTTTTGACAAATCAAATATGCAGAGTTGACAGAGACAGGCTTGTCATGGACGGTAAGTGGCTGCTCTTATAGACATGGCATGACATAACGCCAAGAGTAATGAAGAGTAAAACAAATTCTGGAGGAAAAAAAGGCTCCGTGGTCCAGTAACATTTAGTATATTTGACACTAGCAATCTTAGCAAGTCCACAGCTTCACAGTTGATGAAACCTAGAGAATTAAAAAGCTTCTAAACTTTCTGGTGAAGTATTATCATTAGGTTCTCTGATGAAAATGAGTAACTTAGTGATTAAACCTCCTATAACTAGCCACTGTTCTCCAACAATATCATTTTCAACTTCACAAGGACCCTTTTTCTTATGTAAAGTTAAATTTATTGTTAGCATATGACCTACTACGGACTGTCAAATTTTACGTCAATATCAAATATTGTACTTCCATTATATGTGATCAGAGTGCCATTTCTACCATTACAACTACATCGTTTTTTAAATAGCTCTGTACAAGCATTAAGGAAGGCATGCAAGTATAAGGGCTTGTACTGGAATTTAGGTAACTCCACGCTTGCATGGAAAACAAGCACCCACAGAATTCCTTAATCAGGACTTCAAACTAGGTCTGGTGGCAGACATCATGGACAAGTAGTAAGTTCTATCTCCATACCCACTGTTGTACAGTTTGGTTCACTTAACCTTATAGGAAAAGAAACACAATACTACAGGACATGCTAGCATATAATTAACTACTAATTACTCTGAAGTGGAAAGGAATCAATTAACCAAATGAAACACAGATGCTCCAGGCTTACAGAAGAAAATCCCACATCTGTTTTTTTTCTAGTAAGCAAGGAAGGCAGATGAATTCAACATGTGATTTTGTGCCGTGTCTAAAAAGCTATAAAACGGTGGCATCCTTTGATATGGTACTTTTGAAAGAAAAGTCATTAAACAATACACAAAGTTGCACTTTTATTAAGTATGTGAATGCCTCCTTTTTTTTTTTGAATAGGAAGGATCACAGGGAATGGAAGAACCCCTTTTTAAAACTTCTGTGCTTATTGGATACAGCAACCCGCAGGGAGCCAGGAATATTCAGTTCTCTGCTGCTCCACCGTGTGAGTCTGGATTTTGCACATGGTTTTAGCCCTCTGTAAGCCAGCTGCTGCACAGACACCTTACCAGGGTTACGATATACAAACCCAGCTTCATTCTCACTCAGATTCTCTGAACTGCAGTGCACTCATGGTCACAAACATGAACTGGCACATTTCCCAAACAGATGGGGTAAAGCATCCTTATAGTTGTAAATGAAGTAGCTACCTTTCACTGCTGTATGCTAACAGGAGTATTTACTTGCATATCAGCAGACTGACTCACCAAGTTAAACTGATGACACCTCTCACCTGGTTCATTTTTTCTATTTAAAATACTTGAAATAAACACCGAAGGGTGAGCGCTTCCCGCCTGCAGCACACCTGCACCTCGATACACCGCGTTTTGACACGCAAGACCTCGGGAAAGGTGGCAAGACGTGGTTAGGAGCGCAGGGGACACGAGGCAGGCACTCCCCCACCTCTCCCCTTCCCTCCCCGCCCCCTGCCCCTGCCCCTGCCGTGCCCGCCCCGCCCGCAGACACCTTGGGGAACCAGGCCTTCTTCTCGCGGTCCCACTCGTAGGCCGCGCCGTCGGCCGGGTCCACGTAGGTGAATGGGTCGGGGGCGGCCTCGCCCTCTCCCTCTCCCTCTCCCTCGCCGCGCTCGGCGCCGTACTGCTGCTGGAGCTGCAGCTGCCGGTAGAACTCCTCGTTGCCGTCCTCGCCGCTCATCCTCACCCGTGACGGGACCGGGACCGCGCGGACACGCGCAGGCGGCCGCGGGAGCGCGCACCGGCACAGGCCCGCCGCCGCCGACCGAGCGGCCCCGGGCACCGCGCACACGCAAGAGCGGAAGCGGCTTCCCCGCCCGCCCCGCCTCAGCCACTGAGGAGCGGGCTGGGCGGTCACGTGAGGGCGGCGCAGCCAATAGGGAGGAGGGCGAGGGGCGGCGGGGTGCTTCCTGGCTGAGGGCGGGCCGCGGCCTGCAGTTCGCTGAGGGCCCCGCGTTGTGCCGGTGCGGCCCTGCCCTGCCCCCCTAGGCGTTGCCCGCCCGGTGTAACATTCAGTCACTACTCACCCGGAGAAATAAAAGCCCGCTCGGGGTGCCGGGCCTCGCAGCGCCCTGCTCCTGCGGAACCTTTCTCCGCTGTGCCGCAGGGAGCCGAGCACTCGCCCTGCGGCCGTTTTGCCACTGAGCCCATTTTCATGTCGCACTACAAGCAAACACAAAAGTCACAGCCGGTAGATGACGCCGACATGGCGTGGAAAATGCCAAACGTCGGCTCCTGCCCCTCCCTTGGCCGCCCAACGCCTTCCAGAGCCCCCCGTCACAGTGCCTTCTGAAAGGGGTCTGGCCGTTGGGGCTACGCAAGGCATCAAGCTGGTCTTAGAATTTTTAAATATGTTCCAGTTAACAAAGTTCGTAATTAGGTACTCACCGGAGCTGTTGTCTATAGGTACTTAAATATTTTTAATAAAAAAATATTGAATCAGTTCATTTAACAGAGCCTTACTTGGTGCCATCTAGTGGTTTTTACACTGCAATCGGGATAGATTTGCATCGATAGCAAATTTCCTTGATAAAGGGTGTATTCAAAAGTATTTTTATTTAGAGGAGGAAGAAGCACACTATTTACATGTCAGTTTGCAAACTTTAACATCGAGCTATAAAATCTAGGTATTAAAACTGCAGGTGTTTTAAATGAAAATATAACAGTTCCATCAGGGATGGCAGGGGCAGGGTGCCAGGTGACTTTAGTGGCAAAGCAATCATTGCACTCAGAAATGAAAATGATATTCTGTACAGAAGCTTTCTGGAAATGAGCATTCCAAGAACAAATATATCTTTACTGTCATATGGACTGGAATGATAATAAAATCAAAGACACAATCCTGAGCTTGTGAAGCTCTGTAGGGAGAGAAGGCCAGTATCAGCTAACTGTCTGGTCAACAGACCGTCAGATGAAATTGCTAAGGATATAAATATAGACTTTTAGTAACCTTTGGCTGTTACACAAAGAACGCACAGCCTAGTTAATAACATCTTTCATGCTTCAAGAATTTTCTCTTGGCAGGGCTATTCCAATAGTTGTTGGAAGATTGTTTTTTGTTCACTTACCAGCTGACAGCTTAAGAAACTCTTACTAGCTCTCAAATAGCTCATTTTGGTGGGGTGCATGTGAGGCTTAACATAGGATCACCAAATCACAGAATGGTTTAGGTTGGAAGGGACCTCAAAGATCATCTAATTTGAACCCCCTTACCATGGGCAGGGCCACCTCCCACCAGACCAGGTTGCCCAAAGCCCCATCTACCCTGGCCTTGAACACTTCCAAGGAGGGGGCATCCACAGCTTCTTGGGGCAGCCTGCGCCAGTGCCTCACCACCCTTATAGTAAAGAACTTCTTACACCTAATGTAAGTCTACCTCCTTTTGGTTTCACAGAAACTGTGTATATCTGAAAAGTGAAGTATATCTAACTGTAGGTCAGAAAAAAATATTGTCCTTGATATGTTGCTGACACTGGTAAACTCAGAGTAGCCTAAACTGATGTTTGAGGGGAAAAAAATAATCAATGAGTTAGCTACTGAGGTTTGATGCCCACTCCCTCCATTTCCATTCTTAGATGATAAAATGGAGGGAGGCCACGTCTAATTGTTCTAAGCATTTACAGGGTTTTAACTGGATATATGTTTGAGAGTAAGATAATCATAGCATTAAATCTTGTAAGAGCTATACAGTGTAAGTCTTAAACTGCTCATTTGATTCTGGCATTTTTTTACATTTATAACCTGACTAAAAGTAGTGAACGCCGTGTGGACACAGTGTCCACTACATGTCACAGTGTTCTCTGTGCTCACCGTAGTGTTTTGCATTTTACTTTAATGAACAGTGGTTCAGATGTCCTTGGACCAATCATCCAGTCATTGGACTGATGATTCAAAGAGCTAGTACATAGCTCTCTTTTTTCCCAGTTGAGTGCATAACAGTTAAATTAAAAATTCAAATCCCTTCTTTTACTTTCCAGTGCAACAAATGTTTTGTAGAATGATATAGCTGTGATGGGAGGAGTTGAGAGTGTTTTCACTGCAGATCTGCCTAAAACAAGTTGTTAGGGCACTGTCCTGTGGAGTAAGACATCAAAGTTTAATCCCCGTCATCTGATGGAAGTGAGAGCACAGTTGCATTCAGCAGGGTTAACAAGCTGCCACACAGCAGTTCCTACATGGTAAATCTAATCTGTACACTTTTACTGCAGATATGAGGACAAACTACCTCAAATTCCTTCGCACTTCCCACAGATAACAGCATGCATGAAGGCAGCTACTGAGGAACAGCTGACATCCAGTAGCTTCCTACCTTGCCACCACCATCTGTTCTCTTCGTCTTCAGTAAAGACTGCACAGTGATCCAGCTCAGGGAGCTAATTCAGCTGAAAACCAGTAACTTTTTTTTTTTTTTTTTTTTTTTTCTTGAGACAGCTTTCATCTCAATCACATCCTTGAAACAATTGAATTCATGGCTGCACAAACACAGCCGCTGCAGCAGTGGAAGGATGAGCTGCAGGTTCTGGGGATGCAGCTAAGAGCTGGAACATCACAGCTCATATCAGCCTAAACTGTCAGGAAATGGCATTTTAAATGACAAAATATCTCAAAGCAAACTGTAAAAGGAGGCATTAGCATGTTAGGTAATGATGATTTTGTATCTGTGTCTGACTTTTCTGAGTGATAAAAAGAAATCTTGATTCATCAGAGCTGATTGTTGTTCTAGAGATACCACCTACTAAAAGTACAAAATCTTGGCATGATAAAGTGTTTTGATTTCTATTAAAGCAGAACCAGCAATTCACTAGCTAATATTAATCAGGTAAACATTTAACACTTTTTTCTTAAGAAGATTCTTTGTTATGTTAAATCAAGGAGGCAGTAAATACTGATTAATTACAGAAAGGTTACTCTTCTGTGCTTTCCGTGGGGCTAGAGCCTTAGCTGGTACACACACGCTAGTGAGAGTGATGAGGTGTCTTAACTGCGCAAAAAATGACAGGACTGGATCTAGATGTGCTAAAAACTAAATAATCTTTCCTATGTTGACAATGGAAATTCCACAGAACAGTTAGCCTTTCACTGAGGGCATCGTTTGCAGCAGAGCCTGTATATTTTTTAAAATTCAAAGTACCACTAATTGAAATGTACAAGTGGTGTAGCTGTGTGTAACTTTAGCTTATTCTTTAATTGCAGTATTCTTAGCAGAAACACATGACCATCAGCAGGCAGACCATATTTAACTATGTAAAATAAAACAATGCTTTCTATGGAAACAAGAGGGTGGGCTTTAAAATGGCTATAGTTTTACAAACTGATTTTAATGTTATTCTGTGCCATTTGCTAGAGATGCAGCCTGTTACACCGTATCCATGCTTTGACATGGTTTTGTTCATTTTATGTGGAAAATATTCATTTGAAACTAAACCAATATCTTATACTGAGAGTGCAAATCAGAGCACTGATAATTAACCTGTTGCTGACTCAAACATTATTTCTTACATCTATATCTATTAAAGCTGGCAGCGTGAACATACTCACAAAACAAACTATAAAAGGCACATCGTAAAAGTAGTATTTACTTACCCAATAAAATTCTACATGAACAAGTCCT
Source organism: Heteronetta atricapilla (assembly GCA_011075105.1). Taxonomy (NCBI): domain Eukaryota; kingdom Metazoa; phylum Chordata; class Aves; order Anseriformes; family Anatidae; genus Heteronetta; species Heteronetta atricapilla. The sequence continues at coordinate 7,372,707 of CM021734.1, forward strand.
TTGATAGAGTCTTGTCTTTCAGTATTTTGTACCTTTCTTCTACATATTCTTTCATTGTGGATATAAATAGTAAAATGCTAATTCCTCATGCCAATTCTTTGCTAAATGACATTCAATATTTCTGTAAATAAACATTATTCCCATTTTTTAAAATAGAATTACATGTATATTACCTAGGGCTGAAAGAACTGTTTTTAACACTGAGAAAAGGTACCAAAAGAAACAATTCCTTTCTCCTAAATCCAGTTATGGTAACATGGAGACATTTTATGGATAGTTATATTGGATGAATAGATGGAATGAGTAACATAAGATTATTTAGATAAAAATAAATGCTGACCAATATATCACCCCAATTCAACATTTCATGAAGATTTGTAAATATAGAATTATTAACATAGAATAGTTAATTTATGACTTGAAATATTGCCAGTCTTTAACCAAAATATGTGTAGCATATAGTAAAAATATCACATTTCTAATACAATATATTAGCAATAGATAGACCATCCAGTTGGAGGAGTAGTTACACAAGCAGAAAGTAGCTGCATGCAAAGCAAAGAAAATGGTGAATTAGGAAATTGTGATTTTTAAGGGCTAATGTGAGGTATCGCCAAGGACTTCGTAGTGAAAAATATGCCCTCCAGCAGAGACAAATTGTGAAGTCCAGAAATGTGGCAGATTTATGTTCTAAAAGTTTCAATAAACTAAAATAGAGAGTGTTGTAAGGAACTACAATGTTTGTTGATCTTTCTTTTGTTTAGAATTCCCTATAGTAAGATCTAGGAAAAGTAGGGTCTTAAGTGTGTAGGCTTATTTGCCCATTTCAGTCTCACCCTGCAGCTCCATTAAAGAGAATGAGAAGGGAAAAATATCAGTGTAATGTGTTGTATTTTTACATTGATCAGTGCCAGGGAATGTGTTCTATTAAGACAAAGAGAGTAAGATGAGGTCTCTGGAGTCTGTTTTGCCATAAATTGCATTTCTGTGCTGTTATATTTCTATTTACTTCAATGATCCTATCCTGGTATACAATTGGTACAATAAAATGGAGAAACCATTTGAAAATTAGTGCTTATAGCCTTGCAGCAAATAACATGCAGAGTGTGGTAAAATAAGGCCAGGCCTGATGGGATTAAAATGGGCTCTCATTAAACTGGTTTAAGATGACTACAGAGGTTGTATTCCAATGCCTTTGGGATTTATAGATTAGTTTTATTATTCTGATTAGGACAGTCAGAAGAGAGAGACTGCAAATAGATTTTCTGCATCTTATAATGAACTCAAATAACAGTGCACGGATGGATGGATTTCCGTCCATGTGTTGTTAAGGGCTCTGTGTAACTGGAGGAGTGTTATGTCTTCAACGGTTAGTCTTTCAAATAAGAAATAAAATTCAAACTTCTGTAACTGGCAGCAGCAGTTTGTATAATTCATATGTTGCAACCTCTCTTCAATAATTCATTTTTTTTTTTTGAGAAAGAAGTCCCTTATTTTAAGCAATAGAAAATCTATTGTGGATTTTTAACACCAACTCCCACAGAACAAAATTTTGGTTCAGGGTACACAAGCCTAATAAAAATAGGTTTCATTCAACATTTTGGTAATGTGGAAGATTTGCTTATTGTATTTCCCAATAGGAAGACAGTCCCTGCCAGCAGTGCTGCTTTGTTTTTTAGGCATAAACAGGCTGCCCATTATAGGCTATAGCTGACTTGTTTACACATGCAGAGTCATCAAAATCAGTGGTTTTGAGATTAAAAGGCCAATCTCATAAAGACAGTCTATCATAATATGAAAAACAGGAATGTGACTTGAATAACTCAAATATAGAAGGCTGGTACAATAGAAAAATCCAGCTCTCCCAGCATGCCTGTAAATGTGCAGATGATTTAGAAATGACCACACTATCAAGCAGTAGCCTACAGGTGCAGTGGATCTCTATAGGGAAATGGTTAGCCTGACACCCACACTCTACACTTTTGGGGGCTCTACTTCACTCTGGCTCCAGTCTGGTTCCATGGACTGAACACAGTTTTACCTGAAAGAAAGGCAGGTTATGCACTCTGGGAGGCAGACCAAAGTAAGGCAGGTAGGGTTGTCTGAGCAGTTTGCTTCAAAAGTGCACTGCAAATCCAAACTCCAACTCTCATACAGATCCAACCCAATTGCTTGATGTAAAATCATTATAACAGTGAATAATTCTGCTCATTTGAGACATATCCATAGATCACAAACAACTTTACAAATGTGGCTTAAGATGATTATCACAGCTTAAGAGAGATGATCACCTACTGGATCCCTTGACCTTTTCGGGATGTGAGAAGAGCATCACTTTAAACTGCAATCAGCTCTTACCCCAAATTTCAAAGTCACTGGCAGAGCAAAGGGTAGCATTGATCTGGCTCAAAAGAAATAAAAATCTGTCAGGTTGACGGTTTTATCAAGATGCATGGTTTTACTTGCTTGCTTTAGATGGAAGTACTTGACATAAGGGAGCTCCCAGTCTCAGGTCACCAAGAACGAAACAATCCCCACAGCCAGTTCTCACAGCAACTCTGCTGGCTCCGGTCCTGCTCAGCACAAGAATCTCCGCTAAGGGCACATGTTGATGCTTGGGCAAATGAACAACTCCTTTGGGCCTACGTTGAAAATTTTAGCTGCTTTATCTTCATCTGCCACACACTTTGATTTCTTTGTTGTATGTAAAAAATTAGGAACTCCTGGTGAAAATCCTTTCAGAGGCAGGGCAGAGCATGGCATTTCTCCATGATGCAGACAGCAGTGACTCAACTGCAAACTGTCAGTTTCTGTCCTTCATCACAGATGGACTAAACACTTTCCTCTTCTTTTGTGATACTGTAATCTGTTAGCAGTGTAACACTGATTTCTGAGCCATGGGTGCTGCCTGTGACTGACAGGGCTCTGGTAGGTGAATTACTTTGGGTAGCACTGGGAGGCTTTGCACGAAGTTTTGCCTTGCAGCATGAGACTTGCTTTTTAAAATGTTGCCGGAAACTTTTACTCAGCCAATAAAGAGCAAAAGGATTGACACAAGAATTGCTGAAGGCCAATGCACGGGAAAAAATAGTAGCTATCAGATGAAAGGTGGAAGCGTCTACAGAAGAATGGTATGTAAAGGAGCGGTATAAGTAGAGGATGTGATTAGGCAACCAGCAAAAGGCAAACAAAGCCACAAGCACCAGCACTGTTTTTGCAACTCTCTTGCGGGATTCAATCTACAAGAAAACAATGCAAACCTGGTATTAATAGCAATCAGTAACACATTTATGTACTTGGTGCTGATTTTCAAAGGAGTCTAAAAGTCTAAATGCATTAGTGACCAAAAAAAAACAACCCTAACATGAAATGGAAAATAAAAGGTAAAGAAAACAGAAAAGAAAAACAGAAAAAGAAAATCAATTTCATGTTTTTGTAACGAGGTATTTCCAATGCAGAGCACTTTCCCCTTCTACTAGAAATCACATGAAAATCTCAGCTAGATTAGGATTTGTAAGTACAAGGTTGACATGTCAGCTAACATGGATGAGGTCTTACTCTTTAGAATTCAACATCATAACTCCTGAGTTTCATAGGGTCGTAATAAAGCAAAGCAAACTTTTAGGAAAAATAAGTTTCTCTTTAGGAAAGCATGTACACTCACAATTAAGTTGATGAGACATAAGTGTATGCTTAAGTGTACAGCTGCATTTGGATTGCTAATATGCACTGAGTTTATGGAGAATTTTATTCATCTATTTGTGCATATTATTAGCAGGAAGTTTTGCACTCAAGAATGAAGACTTGAATCAGCTTGATAGATTATGGAAAACTGGACACTTTAGTGCTCAATCATAACTTACCTGCTTACGGGCATGACCGTGTTCTTCTGCTGGCATGTTGAATGTACTTTTATATAAAGTTCTGGCAATGAGAAAATAATAGACAGAAATGACAGATAATGGCACAATGTAGAACACTAAGAAGCAAACCAGGGAGTGAGCTTCCTGCAGTATCTTCTCAGATACAGGATAGGGGGCACATGCCTCAAAAGTTACATTTTTCTCCGGGTTGCTGAAAGAATACAGATCTGAAAAAACGGCCTCTGGAATAGCAAATATCATGGAGACAATCCAGACAGAGCCAGCTTTACAGCAGGTCTTCAGGAGCGCATCCGAGGTCTGCAGTTCCAATGGCTTAACAATGGCTCTGTACCTAAAAGCAACCAACACCACTGTCAGAGTAAATACAGTAGTAGTGCAAGCACTGATCATGTAAACTTTCTGAGGATAAAGCCATCCTTATTTGCACTAAACTAAATTTTGAAGAATCATCTTGGAAATGAAACATATACTAGCTCATTATAATTGAGATGAGAATGCAAAAGTTAATTTTAAGCATGCATTGTTTTAATGAATTGGCTGGCAGGACTTGTCATTGAAGCCTTCCTTAGTAAAGGCACTTTCTACTGTTTGGATCAGAATCAGTAAACTCTCCTAGTTTTCTGGAACTGCACAGAAAGATAAATGAGAGAGTTAGTTGCAAAACTGGTAAAGGTATGAATTAAGTTAACTGGCTTATAAGCACATGAAACCATCTATGTGCACTCTTCCTTTCCTCCTTGATCCTAGCTGAGTACAGTGATCTTAAACTAATGCTCAGGTGTTCATTCACATTCATAAAATATGAGCTAACACTGTTGATTCATGGCTGTGATTCTGCTGCATCCAGACTGAGTGAAACATATGAGAAAATCTGGGCACATCTATGGATGAGTCAAAATCTCTGTGGAAAGGGGACATGGAAAAGGAAGCAGCTCCCACAGAGGTGGGTGAGGCATACAAATCAACATACCCTGCTCTCAAAACATCAGGGAAACTAACGATGTGGACATAAGAGGTCTTTCCAGGGGCACACAAGACTGGCATGAAAGGAAACATAGTGAAAAAGGATCCAGAGAACAAGACAGTTCAGGTGTACTATTTTGCACAAGCTGAGGATCTGGTCTTCTCTTTCTCCTCTAGTCAAGTTTAAATTGAAAACTGAAGTCTGGATTGTTGTTTATCAAATAAACATAATTTTTATTGACCTCAAGCTCTTCTAGTGTACTGGAACATGATTGTGCACATGACTTATGTTCTGAAATGGCTGAGTGAGTTTGCCATATAGTTATCCTGTGAAAACATCTTACGGAGTATTTATATAACAGCTACTATAAGAATCAAATACAGAAGCAAGTGTCTCCATGACGGATGCTGAATTGACTTCATGCAGGACCACAATCTTGAAACTGTGATAAATATTTCAATGAAAACATCATCTTAATATTCAGCATTAGTAACAAATAAAATGCAAGATGTTAGGAATTATTAGGAAAGCAAAGAATTGAAAAGAGAGATTGTGCAATTATCTTTATCTCTGGTTCAGGCAACTCATGAATACCACGTGCTGTCCTGCACACATCTCAGAAAAACATACTAAGGATGGAATATAACATGAGCAGCCTGGAGAGGATGGATAGGGATTATTAAATCTTCTTGTACAAGAGCCAGAGCCATCAAATGAAGCCACTTTCAGAACAAAAGAAAAGAAAACAAAAATCAAAACAACAACAAAGAAAGAAAGAGGCAGTGAAAGTAATTGCTAACCAAGTTCAAGAAGAGACTGGAAAAGGATCTAGAAGAAAAATGTGCTGAGGTTATTAAGTAGACAGAAACCACATCTGCTCAGGAGATCATCTGAAGGCTTAGGTGTAGTGTTGTAACATCACTGTATTCTTACCCTATGTGTCTTTTCTTATATTTGTATTACCACTGCTGGAGTCTGGGTATTGGCTTGCATGGACCCTTGATCTGACAAAGTATGGCCAGTCTTTTGTTGGCAGAATATTTTTAGGTTACAGTCACAGTAGCATTACTTGGGATTTAAAATCTGGACATGTGCTATTACATCCAATCTACAACTGCTGATGTCTGAGATGAGAATCTTTTTCTTTATTAGTACTAAAATTAATTTTGTCTTTTTCTGCTCCTTGCCATGCTCACACTGATTGGTCTGGAATCTCATCGTAGTATTGTTCATTCAGAAAGGAGGTGCATTGAAAAATGGTTATTCAGCAGTTCCTTAAGACAAGAGTCAGATGGGAGCACTGATCCCTATTAACAACGCTTCATTTGTAACCTGAGTTTAATATCAGGACCTCTGGGCTAAAATGTATCTGGAAAAATGTAAGAACTATAAGCTCAAAGCAGAGAAAGTATTCCAATTGTGCCACATTATCTCACACTTAATGAAAACCATAAGTATTGCAGTAACCATCAAGTCACGAGAATCATGAAAGGAGTTTGTCCCACAGCTTGTTCTGAGTTTACTTTTGGCTCTTCATCCCGCATGTCACTTGTTTTAGGTCTAAGGTTTTAGAGCCTCACTGAGTGCACAGGAGTTAGACAAAGGATTTCCACTCAGTCATTTTTCACAGTTTTATTTTTCATCTTCATTGACTACTTCAGTGCACCACTAGATAGCACCAATATACTGTCTTTTCACTGCCTTAAGCAATTTACCTTTTCTGAGCAATGGAGAAAAAAAAATTGTACTGTACTTCAAACTAATAAAAGGTCAGAAGACTTAAAGAGTCTTTCTCACTTCACTGTATTAAAAAGAACTGTTCCATTTTTTCTAACACATATTTTTAAAATAAATGGGAGAGATTTTTTTTTTTTTTCCAGTCCATTAAAATGTGCCATTTACTATTGTGCAAAATGATCATTTCTGCTCTTTTATTCATTTCTAATTTCACACCTGAGGTATTTCCTGGCAAGCCAGTTGCATCAGACCCACCTGTCAGCACTGAGAACAGTCAGTGTGAACACTGATACTCCAACTGAGGTTAACTGGATGAAAGACAGCAGCTTGCACCCAATTCTTCCGAAGAGCCAGGTATCCACAATGTAACGTGTTGCATCTACAGGCACACAAGTTAATAAAAGCAGTAGGTCTCCAAATGCCAGGCTGGTGATGAAGATGTTTGGAACCGTCTGCATTGATTTAATCTTGAAAAAGACTTTGATGAGTATAGCATTTCCAAGAAGACCCACTGAAATGATCACAGCATATGTAACGTAAATTGTGCACAGTATTTCTAATCCTGGAAAGGAGTCTTCAGTCCATTTTTCGTTTGTGGTGTCATTATCAATGATTGATTTAAGTTCTGTACCATTTGTAGATGCACACAAAGTCTGATTAGATGAATGCAAGTCTATTTGAGACATTTCCATAACTGTTTCTTCTCCCCAGGCTGGACTTAAATTAATCCAAAGGGAAAAAAAATAATAATAATAATTAGCTTGCAGCATATTAGCAAGGTCAATAGAGAGGTGCATATTAGTGTCTGAAGTTAAGATTCCCGTTGCACATTGACTACTTGCATCCCCTTCTGGGTCTCAAAGCATGCCTAGGATAAATGCACACAGATCTTGTTCTGAACTGTGTAGGAGGTGGAGAATTTTTTTATTGGCTTTTCAGCTAGTGGAGAAGAGAGGGAGGAGGAAAAAGAGAAAAGGAGTTTCTTTAAAGATAGTAGCATTTTTTTTTTTTTTCTTGGAGGTATCTGGCAAATAATTATTGTATTGTATTTACTGTGCTATTACAGTTCACGCAGTACCTATCAAATGTATGTTAATATTTTTTCAAAATACTCTAAAAAGGAAATAAAATGAAAACCTGAAATAGTTTTATAAAACATACAGGTAAGCATAGAATATACTAATTTAACATAAGACTGTAAAGCATACCCTACTGACAGATAAAAATATCTCAAAATATAGATAGTATTCATTTAAAAATAAATAAATAAATAAAAAACCTTAGAGACAGCCTGTACTCATCTAATTCTAATCAGTATTTCCATAACTGAAATGCAGTGACGTTCCTGAAGACAACGTAAGATAAAAATTTATGGCCATAATGCTGCTAACACTTACATTGAAGTTTAGGTTTCTCCATTGAAACAGTCTCATTGACGACAAAGCCACAACTTGTTTGGACAGGCTTACAGACAGTTGCAGTACAGAAGCCCGCTATCTTGCAATTGTCTGTGTATTTATAGGCTTTGAATGGTACAACTGATGATTCAAGTCTTTTGAGAGAAAAACAATTTTTCATGATGCTGTCTCAATCACATATGTTAGTACTACGTGTTTTCTTATCTTTAGATTAGTCAACACTCAAATCTGAAACTACTCTGTGATGAACCCCTGATTAACATTAGTGGAAACGAAGGTATGAGGAATGTGACCTATTGGGCTAAATTTCCTGAAATTAAGAAAGTCAAAATATTGTTTATAAATAATGAAAAAGGAAAGGATGTAAAAGGGCTGAGTTTTATGTCTTGAAAATGAAGATCAGGAGCTGGAGTATTTTTTCCTCCAGGTTGTTCTTCAGCTGTGATGTTGGAGTGAAAAAGTAGTCTGCTCAAATCACAAAAGCAAACTTATAGCCAAGTCCATTATCTTTAGCTACACACACACACACAAATCAAGCTTATTTCATTCAGAATACCTCCTCTAAGTAGTAAGTATGAAAAATCCCAGTCCCAAGCCTTGCAAGCACAACTATACCGTGGTTATTAGGCAGTGATGCAAGTAGACCCATGCTATGGCCAGGTGGAAGAAGTAATCACTGATACAGAAAGAATGTAGGGGTTAAAAATTCCAATTACTTTTTTTTAAGTGCTTTTAGAAGAAAGTTCTTGTCACGATCAACCATAATATGTCCTTTTATACAGGCACAGTATGTAGGTTGCTCACAGATTTAGGTGTCTTTGAGGATGCCCGATTATGTTGTCCACCCACACCAGTGTAGTACTGTGCATTATACCTAATATAGAGTTCGGCAACTGTAGCAGATTGTGACAGCTTAGAGTCAGATACTTACATAAAATGTTTAGATTTCCTGTATAGGGGAAGTGGGGTATCAGCAAACATTAAGAACTAATTGTTATCCACCAAGTGTTGAACGCTCAAGGGTAACATCTGAATGAAATAACAGGTGTTTGGCTAAAACTGCAAATTAGCTGAAAGAAGCTTGTTACTTGCCTTGATTTGCAGAAGAGGTTGGTTGATGTAGCAAAGTTCAGTTAGCTGCATAGATGCCCAACTTTGTGCAGTCCCAGAGCTTTCAGACCCATCGGATTTGGGCTGATAACTTGAGATTGTATCATAACTCAGTTTAATCTGTCCCTTGATTTTGTACAGCAAGATAGGGGACCCAAACTGGTATCCTTCTTTGTAAGAGAGAACCCAGAGGACTGGAGACTTTCGAGTTATGAGGTGCTTCCAGAGTTTGGTTTGGGGGATGATTCAGGTACGAAAGGAAAGGTGACAGACCTCACAAGCTGTATTTAAAATTCTTGAGGCTGTTAACATCTGTCACAGATGAAAGCAAACCCAGAAAGGTGCGAGGGCTTAAAATTCTGTTTACTCTTGACATTTTGTGTGCTGTTTATTCAGAACAGGACCTGAATTTAACTATCTGATCTGAATTTTCTGTCTGATGTTTCACACTGTGAGGCCTGCATTACCTGGAAGCACAAAAACATTCTTCCTGCTCTCTCTTTGATAGGGCACAGTACATATGTCCAACCAACTTGATGTCAGCGTGAAATTCTACTTGATTCTCTCTTTCTATTGAGAGAATATATTTCTCCCAACTTTCTGCCTCCTTGATGGCATATGGCAGAAGGAAGCTCTTTTGTTTCTCACAGTTCTTCCTACAGAGCTTGTATTACTGCAGGCTTTAGCTCATCAGAGAGGTCCTCTCCTTATAGAGCATAAGATGTTCTTAGTTAACTGTCAGGAGGTGAAAAAAATTATTTTGAAAAACCACACAGAATCACCTTCTGTAGGAAAATCCAGGAAAATTCCAAGGAAATCCAGGAAAACTGAAGGACAGATAGTAAACATCAGATACACAGTTTGTTAGTGATGGTAGAATTTCAATGTTTCTGTTCATCAGTTCTTGTGTGCTCTTCTTTGGTTTCATGGGTAGAAAACAGGCAAGGGAAAACACACCACATTTTTAACTCAGATTCCAATGACTTTGAATCTGAAAATCCAGCTTAAAAGGAAGAGAATGGCATCGTTATTCTAAATAGTAAACAACTCTAAGATGTTATTTTAGAGCTCTGTCTTCTGTGTTAAGAGAAAAGCAATTTGGGTAATTCTGACTATTGTTTAAAGCACTGTGTTTCACAGAAAATGAATGTTCCTTTTGAACTCCATGCTGAAAAGAAGTGCAAATAAAACACTCGAGTATATCATGTAGCAGTACTTTTCATGCAAATTTTCTGTTTTAATGCAGTGTGACTGCTGACTTAAGTCATTTCCATGTGCTCTGTAGTGTCACCCACTCAGAAAAATCTCTTTTGGAACCATTTGCTCTGCACCAAACCAAAATATGGAGAAAGCAGCCAGAATCTTAACTTGTGCAACACATTTTTATTATTTCAGTATACACTGGTCATGCAGAGTTGATTGTTATTTACACAAATATGTCAAAATGCTTAGTAGCTAGATTGGTAGGAATTCAGAACTGATGCATGGGGAACTACGGCTGTATTTGCAAGCCTGTTCTTTTTAAGCTTATTTTAACTCACTTTCTTAGGTCATTATTTGTATCAGTGCTCCATAGCACTATATAGTTGTCTTATTTTTTCTTCTATGTCTCAAACACATTTTCGACCCTTGCTTTAATTGAATCTCCCAGCAGTGTTGCCATCTGTTTATTGCTGGCTGATGTGTCTCTCTGCTGAGCGAACTGACGTTTATGTTCTTAGGGTGTTAACAACAGAGAGATACCGAACAGCTTGTCTGTCCTAGTGGGTGGAGTCAGTCTTGAATTTTGGTAGACTCTGTCATGGCATCCTCTCTTAAAAAGGTTTTCTCAGACATAGATGAGCCATTTGACCATCCTGAGATCTCCAAAAAGACCCTAATGCCCAGTCTCAATAATAGCAGCGCCCTTGGATGCCTTGTGAGTACACCATCAAATAGCTGCCATGAAGTGCCATGCTAAAAGAATGGATATGATGTACTAGATTAGCACCTCAGATTGTAAAGGGGATGAAGGGAACGCACCAAGACAGAAGACTGAGACCATGTAAGCATGGTGAGCTTCCCTGGGCAGCTGCTGTTGGCATTTGTGCCCCAGAGGGCCAGCAGAGTAAAGCCCATCACGCACCCTTTCCCAGCACGGTGGAGACCTGCAGACCCATTATTTTAGGCTGTTCACAACAGAGCAGAACTCTGCACTACAGAGAGTCCTCTTACTCCCCTCCCTCAAAACTTACTTGAAGCTTAGCAGTCTGCTGAGTTCCATGTAAATCTTTTCTTTCCAGGACAACAGTTCAGTGATTCTCAGCAGCCTTTTATTATTATTATTATTATTATTATTATTATTATTATTATTATTATTATTAGTTTAGTTTAGTTTAGTTTATCTTATTTTGACATAAAGGTGAAGGAGTTTTTTTTCTCCTCCATCAAGCATCAAGTAGCCCTAAACTAGAGTTCCTTAACAGATCTAGCCATTAAGCCACAGTCTACAGTCTCATTTTTTCATGTTGAGCATGTCACTGTGTTGGGAAAGGAGTACCTGCTATAGAGACTGCAGGCTGACAAGGCTGGGAGCATGCAGTTTGTTTTTGACTTGCATGAGTTGCACCTTTACTATCTTCCCCGAGCATGACAAATAATGACAAGATGAGGTGTTGAAGAGTCTCATATCTCAGGTCAATTGTAAGAATGAAGCTTTTACTTGACACTTATTTCATAGGTTGTATGACTTGTATGACTTCTGAATCCATTTTCTAGTACCGAGGCAGGCAAATATTAAATGGGAAAGAGTGAATGCACACCCAGAGTGAGCTCTGCTGTCAGAGACAGCAGTCCATGTTTAGGGCAAATTACCAGCAAATCCAAGCCTGTTTCCAGCTCTGCTCTGGGTGGAATGAATCATTTCTGTGAGCTGCATCTGAGTCCCTCCTTAAACAGAGGGAACATTTTCTCCCCATCTCGTCAGACATTCATTTCTGAGCTACCAAGCGTCAGGAAATGGAAGGTTACATAAGGTACTGCCCATGCTGTATTTCTTCACTTGTGAGTACAGGAGCTTGGTTTCCATGCCTGTCAATCTGATGTTTTTCACCCATATATGGAAACTCTTCTCTATCCTGTATTTTGATTTTTTACATTGCCCAATGTCCTCAGCAAAACACTGATGGAAGCAAAACATAGCTGGAGCTATTAAAAAGAATATCTTTTCAGGACACTTTAGTGACAATTTGGTCATCTGTATCCCATTCATACTAGAGTCTAACCACTCATTGTCAAGACTACTTATTTATGAGAAAAATACACTGTTCTATTACTGGCTCTATCCCTCTATCACCCGTGCAGAGTTGATTCGAAATGAAAACCAGGTGGAGCTGTACAGGCACCGAGACTGAGTAATGTTAGATTGGAACTGGTTTTTGGAACTGAAGATGAGTTGCCAAGTTACACTTCCAAATACCTCAGGACTTCCCAGCAGGATTAGGAGCAAAAATAAAAATGCCATTCCACCCTGTAGCATTATGAAGATGAGGTGGAAGGCCAGTTCAGATGAGCTATCAAAAGCAGCCTTCAGTGACACAGCAGCAAGACATACCTTGTTGGTTAAAACCTAAGAAAATAGCTTCTGATTTTGTTATTAAGTTTAAATCCGGACTGTTCAGAAGAGTTAGTGGGACTCAGTCTGCCTGTGAAAAGATCTCGAAGGCACTCACCCATCAGTGATTCCAAATACCTTTCATCCTGTTTTCTCCACTCTTGCATCCCGTTCCAACCTCTCGTTCCAAGAGTTTCCTAAACCAGCTTCAGTATGAGAATGGCAAGTGAAATACCAGTGTCAGAAAAGAGAGAAAAGTAAACATTAAAGCATATCTTTGAATTTCTTCCCTCATGGGAACAGTCGGGGAATGAAATAATATAGCAAGCATATTCTTTTGGACATCCTTGAAACACTCAATGATTCATTTAATTTAAAACAATTAGAATGCCATTACATGTGAAATACTTTCTGATAGTTAAAAGCACAGAGTATTATGCAATAGGTAATTATCTTCCCAGTATTTTGATTTTTAATCTCAATTCTTTTCCCATAATGACATTTCTTTCAATGTCCCACTAATAACTGCCTTCTAAATTTAGAAAGAATTTTACATCTTGGGTGTAAGTACATACCTATATTGCTAACCATTACTGTAAATTCATAAACTGTCAAAAGGAAACTTAAAACAAAATTACTGACCTTTAACTGTCACCCTATGTAATATCTATCTATCATATCGTATCCGTGTGCTGTAAATACAGGTGGCAGCTTTAGCCACCAGTCCATGCAGAGGAATAAAAAACCTCTATGGCCCCTTGGGTGAGCTACCAGACCTCGGGTCTGAATGCATGGGCTTAGCCGGTACAAAGGGTGTAGGGCTTGGGGCTGGTCTAAGCAGCATGATGGGAGGGGGGAGGGTTTTGTCCTTCTGAGTCTCCACAGAGGCTGTGGAGATTTTACTATCATTTTTTATTTGTTTTGCCCGTAACTGGGTTGTCTAACCCATTGTTAACAATTCACTGAGATCTGACATCAAATAATTGCCTTCATAGATAAATACACTTTTAGAAATCCTTCTTTCATAAGTTAAAAATAGAGCATGCATTTTTCTGGTGTATGTATGGCTAAAAATAAGCAATTTAGGAGTAACTGAGAACGACTTAAAAAATCAAAGGAGCTTTTAGATACTGCTTTTCCTAATAGTGAACAGAGACAACTAATAGAATCAAAAGGGGGTAAAGAGGACTCCTTTGTGCCAGTAATGCTCCTCAAGCCATCAGGTCCTGTTCCAAGCCAGAGCTGTGGGAGCTATTCCTGTCACTTGAAATTGTCAGGATGTGAATCAGAAGTGCATAGCAATTTTTTATTAGACTTGTCATTGTGCGTGTCCTCTCCCTGTGAAAAACATCAATGCACAATTCTGTGACAGAATGTCAGCATAGATACATTGGAGAAGAGCAAATGTGATGGTGCCAGCGTGGAAGATATTATTTCAGCCCAAAGAAAATTACACATCTTCATTCTGGCTGACAACCTAAACAATGCCATGCTTGAAACATAAATGATATACTGTTTAGCTGGAAAAGCCATTAGGCATATGATGGAGAGTGGAAGTGAGCTAACTGCCTTCCTAGAACAAACAGTGCTTTGCATTTCACATAAGCATGTTGACAGGTTTTTAAAAATTTACTTCCAGATTTTGCTTTTCAGACAGAAGAAAAAAAAATCAATAGCAACAATTGAGAAGTGACATAGCTACATGCCATGCTGCTTGCTCTTCTTCCCACTCTTAAACCTCTAAAGCAGGAACCACACACAGACCTGCCAGCATTTCAATCCATTTTTAGGCAGTCTGAAGTATTCTAGCATGTCTCATTGCGTGTCCAGCTTTTATCCAAAGCTTTGTTCCTCCTGGTCATTTAAGCATGTTATGAGGGCATTTAGCAAAAGCTTTAGAAAATCAAGGTACATTTCATATTTTATCAGGAATGATACAAAGCAATTACAGTATGCAGACTAGGCCAATCTCATGTTGCTTCCGTATTGATTCTCTTTCGATGCCATTTTATTTTAAAACAGAGTAACAGAAAACAGAGCAGAACTTTCAGCAGGTCTTGCAGTCCATTCTTTGCCCTAAGGCAAAATCAATCTTGCTTTTACCAATTCTGGCAGGTATTTGTCTTAGCACCATAAAAGTTTTTTAAGACTTTCAATGATAGCAGTTCCATGTGCTCTCTAAACCACTTATTCCAGTGTTATTTGACCTTAAAAGTAGAAATTAGAAAAATTAGAAAAATTAGAAAAACTTAGAAAAAAATAGAAAAAGGGAACAGTGTCAAGCTGTACATCCACCTAGTCTTGGTGATATCACAACAGAGGCAAACTGATGTGAATGGGGTTCAGGGAAGGACTGAAGCTCCTCGTCCCCCAAAGGCCTTGCACCATAGCCTCGGTCCTTACCCTGGCAGGACACCCCGGGGGTGGCACAGCCAGGTTCAGAGCACAAGGGGAGTCAGGCACCATGGTCAGCAGCAGGCTGTGGAACAGAGTTTTCATTCATGCTACTAGTGAAAATAAGAAACACAAGCAGAGGATTATAGTTCACATGCCCAACGTACTGAATTGTATTTCATTCTAAATTTCTTATTTTTTTTCCTCATTAAAAGCAATTTCAAGTTACAAATAAGTGGGTACTAGGTGGAACTTGCTTGGCTGTTTTTAATGTTAACAGTTCTCCCAAAAAGCCAGGATCTGAAGGTGGTCTGTCTAATTTCAAGTAGGCTGGCTGTAGCTACTGTACATTGAAATATTCATCTTTTCCACTAATTGCTGTGTGGGAGTTATTCACAGAATGAAAGAACCTTTTGTATTTGCTGTCGTACATACCAGCTCTAAGACAACGTTCCATTATGTTTTGTTTTTTTTTTTTTTCTTGTCTGCCATTGGTACCAGTTAGTATTATTTTACTATATTAGCAATCATCCAAAAAATCTTTACTTGAATGATACAGAGAAGGGCATTCAAAATTGAAACTAGCATTTGGTTAAGCAGGCAAGTTACTGATTCAAGCACACTTGTTGAAATAAAGACCTTCTTCAGTAAGAGAGGAAAACTACGTCTACCAGTAGTCAGGATGGTGCATTTCTTCTTACCACTACTCTGATCAAATTCCCTCTTTTACAACCACAAATCTGATCCAACTCTTGCTGCAGTTATTCAAGAGACTGATGCAGATATTAAGTGTGAGCTGCAGTCAGGTCACAAACAAAGGGCAGAAGTAGTTGCTGATACCAGCAGCAAATGCCAAGCAGTTTCATTCCAACCTGTAAAGCTCTGCTGTTGTGATGTTATGATATGGACTTTGCCTCTTGCTCTATTCACAGTATTAGTAAAGGGCAAACTTCTTAATTGCCACCTCCAAAATTCTAAAATGATAGGATTTTATCTTTTTTTTTTTTTTTTTTTTTTCCAAGAGATGTAATCAGATACATTCATCATACATGTGGATATCCATTACAGGTAAGAATTTCAATTTTTCTTGATTTTACATTCCATTTTAGGGTACTGGGCAATGTTTTCCAACATTTAAATGATAGACTCCTCTTTAGAGTTCTAAATCTAAGGCAGAAGTGCCAATACATCTGAAAACAAAAACATACAATTGACAGGAACATCTTGGAAAGCTGAGTCCAATTTGTGTAAGTTGGTCAGAGTCCATTTTAAAAAAGCAAGGAAAGATGGTCATTGAGGAACCTAGACATCTATGCCAGAGATAGCCAGCTAACAGGCTCAAAAATAAGACCGAGGACAGATCATGAGAAGTAAAATGACAAGGAAGGGACAGTTTCCAGTCACTGTTTAATATGACAGCTAATCTAAGAAACACAGGGGGACCAGATTCTTAAGTGGTCAGTAGTGTCATGCCACTGAAGCCTAGATAGTTGAATCATGGGAGGGTTTAGCTCTATAACTGTGTGCAGAGTGATAATTGTACACTAAAAGTAATTATTTAGATCAATGTTTATTTCTACATGCCACAAAAAACAACATCATTAGAGAATCAGAAGAAAACAAATTCAGTATCAACGAAAAAATCTTGCCGTCTGTGGATAGTGGAGCTTTTTATCCATGGATGATATTCTTTGTGAATAAGGATGCTTGGCCTTATCATCTTTTGGAGTTGTAGCAGTTGGGTTGTAATGAACTTTAGCTAGGGAAAATAATGGGGGGAAAATTTCAGTGATGTTAATTTGTTTTTACTTGTTTAGAAAGAAGCGTGACTATGCACAACTCAATAAATACAACGATGCTTTAACTTTTTTTGTGAAAATAACATAAATCAGCATGTTTCCAAAACCAACTAGGAATGTTTGGTGCTTAGGTCAGAATTCCTATAAAAGAATTCTGTTTTCAGAATACAGCTCTGCAACAATTTCCCCATCTTGCAAGGCAAAATATTCTACTGGAGTTCTTCTGAAATAAACAGGCTCACAGCAGGTCCTGTTCAGTTTTCTGTAATCCCCTAAATCTTTGAGCTTTCGGGACTGCATGAGATAGAATAGACTACAGTACTCCGTAACTGGAAGCAATTGCCATGAGAATGACAGCCAGCTGGCACAGGGTAGAGCATTTCTTAGGTGCCTAGGATGGAAGCTAAGCTGAGAGTTCCCCTCCTTTTGGAAAAAAGCCATACCAGGATCTTAAGGGTTTTCTTACTTTCCTTCATATAGCAAAAGCCATCTGTAACACCGCCATTAACCCCAAACTGAAGTCTGGCATAGACAAAGCAGTGAAAGCTTTCCTATATATTTCAATTGGTTGGGATTTGACAGTCACCATATGGAACCTTAGCATTTAGTCTATTTTCTTACCTATCCTAAAATTCTTATCCAGAGAAGTCCTAGAGAGGAAATCTGAGCCACTCAAAGTTGAGCTTGTTCCATTGGAATTTAGATTCCACAGAGCTGGGGAAGGGTGTCGGTGGTTTAAATTCCTTGGTGTAGATGCACTTGATCCACTCCAGTCTGAAATCAGAGAGCAGAAGGCACAGGAATAAAATTGTGTACAGGAAATTCTTCCTGGTATGTCACACTTCAAACTAGCAAAGACCAGGGAGGAGAAAGTTCTGGGCTTGTTTCTTGTACCATCCTTGTACCTGCCCTGAAGCACTGGTCTCTGTACGGCATAACGCACAATTCCTGATGTTAAGTTTTACACTAGCTATGTCACACTTGTGCAGGTAAGGCTGGATACCAGAAATTCAGTCTTCTATTTCCCCTTTAGGGATCAAGTCCAGTAATACTCATTCAAATAAGGCCATTCCAAAGAGGTCAGGAGATACACAGGGGAGAGGAATGGCAGTCCTTATTGTATCATACAGCACAGAGCTGGCTGATGCTCAAGGGAAATTATGCCACGTGCTGCTTAGAGCATTCTTGCTGAATTCCCCCAGCACAAATGGAAAGCTACATATTCCTCAGCAGCACACAATGCACAGGACTGTACACACAATGCTCATGACCGTACATTTGTGTTAATACAGGGTAAGTTTCTGAATCTCAACTTTGTGAAAATTGGAAATCCACCAAACATATAGCTCACACACTGGAACAATGAACTGCACATACAGAATTAGTGACCAAGCTGGAATCTCTTTTAGAAAGCTACATTTTCACTGCATACTGACACCTCACGATCATATCATATAAGCAGTTACAGGAAGAGAAGAAAGTCCAAAAACTTATCCAATGCAATGCAGACATAACAGACAACTATTAAGAACACCACACTTCTTAAAGTAGAACAAATGTGACACAAGCCAGGCTAAACAAAACCCCTTAATGCTTACCAGAATAATTCTTCTGATTAAATCTCCAACAAAAGTGCACCTGGCACTGCTTCATTACATCATCCTTCATTAGGCAATGAAACACAAAAATAAAGAATCCTAAAGAAAAAAAAAAAAAAAAAAAAAACCACTTTTGGGGTTGATTCTCCAAACTTCTGTCCCTTTTCTGATGTTTTTGTATGCCACTGAGTCACCATAAGTTATGTATAGGCAGAGAGGTGGCCTCTGGGCCAGTATCATGTTGGTCCAGAATTACACTTGAAAGTCATTTGTGCATAGGAAAGAGTAATGGAGAGAGCTGCCTGCACATTTGATAAAAGAATAATCTCAATCCCACTGGAGATTCTCAGCAACCATTTTTATTCCCAGATGAAAGAGACTGTACCAGCTCCTGAAAAGATGCACTTACTGGGACCCAGGTTTCTGAAGCAAGCATTCGTGTCTTTAACAGTAATATCTATCATAGCAATGCTACCTAAACAACACTGTCTTTTCACTTCAACAGAGCTTTCCTACTGAAATAGCTAAACAGTATAACACAAAAGCTATATGAGCTGTCTGCTTCCCCCATACTTTAATTATATAATATTACAAATGTATTTCTGTTCCACAGTCCTAAACTGTTGCATTCATAGCTGTACTCCATTCAGAAATTACCTTGCAAGCTGTTAAAAATGCTGAAGAGATACAAGAAAAATATTCTTACTGCTCCCCAGGCAAAAAAGGCAAAGCCCCAAGTTAAGCCCAAAAGGAACATCAAACTGAAGGCACTTTTGACATCCTGGAGAAAAACCTGCTTCCAGAATCTGTGTCTCATTTGTGTCCTTGATTTCACAGAGTGGACTTGAAGGAGAACTGTGATGAACATGGCTGTATTCATCAAAAATGCTAAGAAGATATAGGCCACAACGGAGATGTAAAACACTGTATTATCTTGAATCCAGCAACTGCAAGAAAAGGAAGCATGCATTTGATAATGAATTCTGCAGACAGTGAAGCTAATGAAGCCTGATTTCCAAAATAATCCTCATGTATGGTTCTCTGATACCTAGCAATGAGCATTCCCTAACACCCATTACTTCCCCCCAATAAAGACATTCATAGAATCTCTCCAATTGGTTGCCTTTTTCATGGACATCATAGAAATTTAATACCTTGGAGAATTTAATATTTCTGTCAAATTCAGATAAACTTGATAAATGTTTCACAAATTAATAAAGTGCACACAAAAAGATACACTGCCTTAGGAAAACCAAGTTAAATACAACTTCATTAGAATTTTAGAAAGACAAGCATTGGCTAGCTTTTCCTTGTACAGTAATTACTAAGTTTTGTTGACTTTTTGCTAAAGACTGGTAACAGTCTTCCCTCTGATGTATTATGGGTGTGTGTTGTCCCTCTATGGTACAGAATTCAAGTATTCCAGGTAATCTTTACCAAGTGATCAGATTGTGCTCAACAGAAAGCAGGAAAAAATAATTAAGCAGACACACTCTATGTTATAAAACCCTTTTAAAGGATGAACGAATGTAGTGTTTTCCCACTGGAAAAGAGAGGAGGTTGAGATGATTAAAATAAAAGAATTTGAAATGATGAAGGCTTCTTAAAGATGAAAGAGACATTGATGTGAATTGACATAAAAACAACAACAACAACAACAAAAACACATGAAAAACAGAAGCAAATGTTCAAAATACTAGAGCAATTATTCTGCCTTTAGGTTTTACCAGAAATCTAGAACATGCAGGAGCAGATACAAATGTCACAACAAACTGAGTTACTGTCGGGTAAAGAAAGAAAGATTTTCCAGTGTAGCCGACACAAACAGTGGCAAAGTATGTTGGGCATAAAACTGGAAGAATCCCTTCCTGTCCTCAATTCCAGTCCACTGAAGTGAGAGTTATTCCACATATTATCCACGTAGTTCAAAAGGATCCACTCAACCAGAACCATTAAAAGGAGAGGGTTAAGATGGCAGAGAAAAGACAAAAGCAAGAGAGTAGTTGTTGCCTTTTGGTTATTTCTTCAATCTTTAAGATACTTCAAAAAACATCAAAAATTTGAAATATTATACTTACAAATTGCTGAACGGATTGTTCTCAGACTGTGATCCACTGCCATAGAAGTCTTTATTTATAATGAGTACGGTAATAATTACAATGGCTGGTATTCCTAAAGTGGAAAGAAAGAGAAAAGGAAATATTTCAATTTTAAAAAAAAAAAAAAAAAAAAAAAAAAGAGAGAATATGGGAAGATGTCTGATAATTTCTAGTGAGTAATTACCACAGACATGTACATCTTGGGATCAAACTGTACTCCTAAAGCTCCTTCTGAAATGAGTGTAATTAAATGTGTGGCATAGCAGGATTAAACTCCTTATTTATGTAAATTACAAATGAGTAGGCATAAAATATCTGTGTTTGCAAAATGTTTGTGAATGTTCAAATATCTCCAGAAGGGATCCAATCTGGTAAAATAAAACCAACTGATTATTACAAAATGCAGAGTGTTAAAAAATACGCAGACCACAGCATTTTGCATTAAGATCTGACAGAGACAGACATTTTCCAGCCAGTGTTTGATCAGTCTTTTCTTCCATTCACTTCCTATTTGCCACATTTCTTTCAGTTCTGGCTCTTCTGTTCAGAATAACTGCTGCCAGCAGTGCCATTACGTATGGCTGCCCCTGAGAACAATTATGTGCAATATTAAATCTGAGGATAGAGATGATTATATGCTGCACACAGTTAAAAAAAAAAAAAAAAAAAAAAAAAAAAAGAAAAAAAAAAAAAAGCTTTAAAACAGCACCTAATGGTTACCCAAACAATATGGGTCGAATTCTGCTCTAGGTCACTGCCTTTGATAACACCTTTTCTAATAACTGAGCCAGCATACTGGGTCCTTTTCATCATGTTTCTCCCTAACAAGTCTCTTGATGCCAAGTGCTTAGAGGAAAGGTGAATCAGTGAAGTCCCCAGGAATGAAAGCCAAATCCATCCCCTGCAGGGGAATTATGCATCAATAACAGCTAAGAACACTAGGCCTGGTGAGAGAGATCAGAATTACCTCTGTGCATCACCAACACAGGGGCACAGGCTGTGGTCAGCTCACACTTGCTCAGGCACATGCACTGATGTCAACCGGCATGATAAATTATTCCTGTACAGACTAGGTGCAGTAGGGAAGGCATTTCTTTACATTAACTTTTGGCTTTCTTTGCATATAACTGTGCAACATGTACTTCCTACTATTGTCTCCCTGAGCAGGAGAAACTTAAGCTGAACCTGCCTGAGGAAAGAAATACATCCCTAAGGCTTAGGGCAAGCACCACATTTCTCCTGGCTCAGTGTCCCAACTTACTTTTGCAAACATGCCCCGGTCTTAGAAAATGTAATGAGCACAGAAGTTGAAAAGAAATTCACTTACCCCATCCAGCAATGCAGCATTTTAGGATATACTTTGGGATGTAAATATTGAAGACTTTAACAAGAGACAAGTAAAAGTGAACAGACTCCAGGCACATCCACGTGAAAGCTGCAAGCAGGAAATAGTGAAGGAGCGCAGCTACGGTGATACAGAGACCTGGCTGGTTGAATGAGGACAGCCAGGGATTGACCAGGAAGACCAAGTTCAACATCAGCAGTGTGGCACAAAGATTTAGCAGAATTTTTGCAGGATTGTCCCTCCGCAGCTTTCTAAATGGAAGTGGAAAGTTACAAGGCTATCATTGCACAAATTGTGCTGGGTATATTCTATAATACCAGGTAACATAAATGTGTGTTCGACACATTATAAATGGGCTTTCTGTATTGTAATTTGTATCTACATTAACATTTTGAATCAAATCATTAGTTTATTTTTGAAGCACATCTTTCAGTGCTTAAAAAAAAAAAAAAAAAAAAAAAGCTTCTATAAACATGAAAGACCTGCTAGGCATTTCACATTTGGTAGAAGAGAGATTTAACTTCATTTTATTTTTTATTTTTTTACTACTGCATGAAATGTTAATTGTTATTGCAATATTACTGTCTTAGGAAAATGCCTACAGTTGCCTAAGGCTAGAGCCCCATCGTTCCATGAGCTACTTGTGCATACAGTATGAAACAAAACCTATCCAAAAGGACAAAACACGAGAACAACCAACAGAAAAAGAACACAAATATAATCATTTCTGTTTTGTTGTTAGTGTCATCTAATGCACTGTCTATATAGTGAGAATATTTCAGTTTCTTGACATGATATCTTACCCATATCCACAAAATACCCATTTAGGAAATTACAAAAATTTAGGAACACTGAAGTTGTTGAACAGTTCAGACTAGTTCATGTCTCATAGTATAAGGATTTTAATCTCTTCTGTTTCACAACAATCAGAGGTCAAAATAAAGCAATACTTATATTTTCAGATCTCACACTTGCCTCCTGTGCATCACATTAACAAATATCACCAAACATGCTAGTTACTGAAAAATCATTATTGCTAAAACATTAAAAATGACACAAGACAAAGGATCAGACTTACTCAAAGGCCAGATATGTCACCAGTGTTATACCCAAAAAAAGGGAAGAAGCACCACATCCTGCATAGCTTATCAGAGTTAATACACGATCATTTTTGGTATCTATCTCTGTCCGGGACAAGTCCTGTGTTGCAAGATAAAGAATCAGTTGTTTGTCAGATAGAGAAAATTGCTTTCCATATTTTCACACGGATAAGAAAATAAGCTTATATTCTGCCTACTTCTCCTTTAAGAGGGTTTCCATTAATATTTTTATGTGTTTCTTATTGTATAGCCCTACAGAATATCCACACTAGTATGGTCAGCGCCTATATTCAGTATTTAAAATATCTAGTACTTAGTTGTGAAGCTAGAAAAACTGTACTTCAGAAACCAGAAATTCAACAAGGATTCCAGTATCTCGCCAACATTGTTCAGCTGGGAGCTTGCTTTGTAGGAGAAACTCTGGTTTGTTTCACTGGCAGTTGCCATGCTGGGAAACTGCATAAACTTGTTAAATGTCTTGGAGTGTGGGAGGACTCTTCACATCCAGAAAGCATCACCCTGAAAAAGTCATCTGGGAGGCTGGGTCTTGCTTCTCCCAGCTGCTGCCAGGAGTGATACTGATGTGATTTTTGATGTTTTCTGCTACAATTTCTCTTTTCTTTGGTGAAACTTTGAACCTCAAACAAGTAACCTACATAGCTGGTGTACCACAGACTTAGTGCTGTTAAATACTTGTATCTATGCTTATTGCTTAAATAGAAGTGCAAAAGAGGCAAGTTCTTACAATCGGACTGATTTCTGTTTGCTTGAATAGCAGCTTCAGCAAGTTGTCTAAAATCCGTAACATCTAAATTCCTTCGTGCAGAAGTCACATTTTTAAAGCCTAGAGAGGGCTTTCATGCCTCTTCTTGAGCAGGGCAATGCTGACCTCTAGGGGAGGCTGGGCAAGCATCTGACAGGGAAGGGATAGCCTTTCCCCTGTAGGTTGTGTTCTATGGACATTAAACAATTCCCAACTATTTACTCATTTTGCTTTGAACTTTCCTATTCCTATGCATTTGTTGCAATCCATTGTCAGGCAGCCATCTCTGCACTCCCATGTTTTGACATCTGACTTTCAGAGGCAGTTTTCTGTGTATTACAATACTGACTGCCTTTCCTGTCAGGAGATGATCATTAATGATGTCTCCCATATTTATATTAAATTTACCTTCCTGAGGGAGTGTAGACAAAACTTACAGAAAGATGTAATATCATTAGTCGCCAGCTGGTAGGTAATAAATTTAACACAGTATTTCCAATGCAGCAGATAAGACATTAATATGTATTAAGTTACATTTGCAAAGAAGTTCAAAACACATCCATAAAATGAATTTGTCTTGAAGCAAGTGACATTTAGAGGACTTTACACCGTAAAAAATATTATAACTGTTTTGTTTGTTGTTATCAATTTTGGCAAAATTGCAGATAACTAACAGCTAGTATAGATATGAATCTCCCTTCTTCTCCCCAAAATTAGTGATGCCTTTGTCTAGTGCCACGGGACTTTTTTGGAGATGATTCATGGAATACTTACCAGCAAGACTCCAAAATGGGTAAGATGGTTACAAAAACAGATTGTGTAATTCATATCTGTATATTCCATTTCACACCCTGATGTATTCCAACCACCCAGTCCATCTGTGTAATATAGAAAAAGAGATTTTTAAGTAGAGTTAGTCATGCTCAGTCATTTATAGCTCTGCAGCATGCAGAATGTGTGAAGATGAGCTCAAGTTAGTACAGATTGAAGGGTCATTTAGCAGCACACAAGTGATATTTCACACAGGAACACATCTTACATAGATGCCTGAGAACCTCAAAACTTGGATGAAAGCCTTTGGTGGAACGAAGAAATATTTAAAGTCATTTACATGCCTGCACACAGAGAAAGCAAGAAGGTAAGGAAAAGTCCATTTGACTAGATTGTACTGAAGGGTATGGAAATATAGAAGGTAATAAATATTTATAGGGCAGAGAAATTGTTTAGACAGCATGTAGCATTGAAAAAGCCACACCTTCCCTAGTAATGTTAAATTTATGACCCTATTTATGTGGCATGCATGGCATATTCAGAAGCTAAACTTCTGTTAAATAAATTAAGAAAATCTAACACTAATAATTGGGAATCCTCTCCCACATGAGATGAGTTAACCCAATACATGGTTATCTTTGTCTGTTTACTCTCCGAGCCACATCCAAGGCTTGACCGCAGCGAAGCCCCCACTGACTTCCCTGAAGTGACTGTGAGAAGTCATCTGATGTTTCCTTGCATTTTTTCTTTTTTCTTAGACTAACTCTTCTCATCTGTGTGGATGCACCGATGTACAATGCCAGACACATATTCGCTAGCAGTAATGTCGATAATTGAGGTATCAGTGGCAGTGGAAAGGACCAAAACATAGTGGCCACACTGAAGAGCACAGACTCAAAAGTTTCAAACTCCATGTCAAGGAGCCAAAGGCTCTGGTGACACAGCAAGTGTGACGGCTCTGTACACAGCACTTACTGTTCTTCTGAAAATCCCAAAAGGCGCAGTGCACTGCTGCATTACCCTGAAAGCAGAGAAAAAAGAGGCTGTGACATTTATTCAGTACATCTGTACCTTGTCTGCACTTGCAGACAGTGTGTCTTGCTTGTAAAGAGGATTTATAACGATGGCACTTTGATTTATCTTCCCCTGTACTTCTTGACAAGAAAGTCCTCAAGTGGAGGACATGAGGAGGACATCCCCTCACATAGGAGAGTTTGGTCTCTGATTATTAGCATAGTAGTGCCTCAAAGGGTCTGTAGGTTACTGAAAATGCTACAGTTCAGCAGCAGTGAGACAGCTGGTCCCTGGAAACCAGCTGGGATATCGTGCACTCACCCATGGCACTGAAAACCAGCAGAGGGTCCCCATTTTTGCCTTCCCCATTACTAAGTGAAATCGTAGCAGTCAGTGATTTTCCTGGTTTTACCAGCCTTTCTGCATCTTTCATTGTCTGTTTAGGCAAAGGCTGACAAGTTGTCCAGTTTAGATTGATTCCTATGTCTGACCTCATTGGCTTCATGTGGTATCTGAGGTGTCATACCTAATTACTGGTGACATTCAGAAGTTCTGACTAAGATCTAGAATAACAACCTGAGATTTTACATGATTAAAAAAAATAGTAATAGCAATAATCTCAAGATAAGAAAACCTTTATTTCACAATTTCAGTGTTTCTGCTCTCTCTGAAACCAGTCAGAGAAGAGACCTAAGAAAAAATAAAGCTTGCCTGTAGGTCACAAGCAGATGAGCAAATTTAAATGGATATTTAATGCAATGCTTGCTCTTGGGGACATTCTATTTTATTACTCATAATTCTGCAGCAAACTTTCCCAAAGCGCAGATTCATTTTCCTTTATTATGAATAAAGTTTGGTAAGGCACAGAGTTTACAGGAAGCCACCCTAACAGATAAGCTGTTAAGATTTGTGATCTGTAGACTGCCAAATATAATTAGGAAGAGAGCCAAAGATGTAGGTTAGGGTGATAGCTCATTAAATATTTAATTAGGATATTTTTAAAAGGTCACAGAAAAAATCTGAGAGGTGCCAGATGGCCTGGTGGAGTAAACATGACAGAATAAAGAGGATATCTGGATGAAATTTTTGTTTTCTAGAACTGTATGTAAAGAGCACATTGCCAAAAAAGCAGCATTTTCAAGCTGTCATTAATTTGAACTTTAATCAAATTCATCTTATTGAGTAATTTTGTTCTGCCCTCAGTTTGCAATGTGTTTGTGTGGAGACTGAACCATAAACATTTGCAACACCAAAATGTTAAGGAGGAACCCATTCAACAAGTTGGACCCATGCCCATTAAAAACAATTTAAGATGGATTTTTATTTTTGAAACATAATTCTGAAAGAAAACAAAGTAATTTTGAAAACATCTATGTGATGTTTTTGAATTTTTTGAAATTTACCCCTCTTGGTGACTAAAACAATTGGCTGAATTAGGAGAAACCACAAATCATTTCAGACAAACCCAAGCTGCCATTTTTTAGCAAATAAATTATTCCTTGGAAAGAATTGCCCAGATAAAACAAGGAAAACGTCCCTTGCTTCTAGCATGGATTTAGCATGGAGACACAAGCTTTGCTAACCTGCAAGAATTAAATAAGCCACTGAGATTTGTGTGGATTGTCAGTCTTTTAGTTGATAGATGTTGGAGGGTCAGTCAGCAAAAATTTTAAACTTATCTGACTAGTTGCCAGTTTGTTTTAAGGATAAGTGAAATAGCTTCTATCTCAACAACTCTGATTAAATGAACATATCCTACCGTATTTTGGTCTAGGTGCTGAAGAGTTATATTCACAGGTTCATTAAGGTTCTGAATCAGTGAATTTTCAATGCTGGCACTCACAACGTAAGTGTTCAGCTTCTCCTTCTGTAAACTGTCATCCTACAGTAGAAAAATACCCACATGCAAACAATTCCAAGTCATTTAAGTTACCAGCAATCGTGCCCTTTGCTGCTTCCATTTTTTAAAAATTGTCTTTCTTGGAAACTCTGATCAGCTAAACACCATGGGATGCCTGATATGCTTTAGCTACTTTCTACTTAATCGGAAAATGTAGTTACTAGCAAATTCAGGGAGAGTTTCCACATCAGCAGAAGCAGAACACATTTTCAGATGCATCAGCAGGATTGAGAAAGCTGCATAACCATTTCAGTACATCAAAACATTCAGTTGAACATCATTTAGCTCATTAGACAGTAGACACAATTGTGAATGCTTCTTCTGTGTGAAAAGCGTTGCTCAGCATAATACATGTTTCATCATACCAAAAGAAATGTCTTCCTTTTTAAATTACATTCATGCCCCAGAGTTAGGAAAACACAGCAAATATTAGAACATTCCTAAATGCTGCATATTACTGCTGCTATTATTTTGATGGAGAAAGAAATCCTGAAATTATTTTCATTATATTTGACGAGTACCATATATGTTTTTTAAGTAAGAGCTTACTATTTCCTAGAGGAAGATTAGGGTATGTTCTTTTCCTACAGAACAAAAGTATTGGAATAACATCAGCTACAGAAAATGAAGAAAACATCTACAGTCTCCAGACACCTCCCAGAGCATTATCACTACTGAGAAGGTTTTGCTGCTTGGATGCATTTTCCCTGCACATTTCTCAGTGCTCCATCAATCTGATGCTAAAGTACCTAGAACAGATTACACTGTTGGGATTTTTCTTTTGTACACTTTAAGGACAGCTGAACCAATTGCTACTATGTTAGCATTTGTTAGGAATCACAGTTACCACAAAAAGTGAAGTCGTGCCAAAAAAATTAAACTGGATCTTTGGATGCTTTTCTGGGTCGGAGTACTTGTCCCCTAAAAATGTCTTCAGTGATTTTGGCAAAAACACTGAGGCCAAGGCCTTTTTGAAGGAGTTTTCTTGAACATTGATCTGCAGGAAAGAAATGACATGCTCAGAGCTGCCTTCCTCTAGTCAAATACATGACAGTACAAAACAGCAACAGGAATTGCCTGGTTTAGTCAGTAGTCCATGAGGTGACACTTATTCTCACCTTGAGATCCACTCCTTGGTCATATGAGGTGATACCAAAGGCCAGTCCTTCAAATACACTGGGATCTGGACGCATCACCAGCAAAGCCAAGGACGTGGTTACGACTGATGCATTTCTTTCTGTGTAAGCCATCTTATAGCCTATCTTCTCAATTGTCTCCAGGATACTTTATCAGGAGCAACAGCAAGAAAAAAAAAAAAAAAGAAAAGAAAAAAAAAGACGTCTCTTGAAATATTATCTTAGTTTTACAATACCCAATCAGGAGACACTCAGCTAAAAACCTCTGCTCTGGTGTCTGATCACAAAGAGCACTCACTAGAGCAGGATGGAACCAACTCAGGATAGCGCATTTTGTTTGGCACAGGGTCAGTTGACTGCAAGCAAATGAGTTATCATAGAATCATCCAGGCTGTGTCCTATGTGTCTCCATGCTGAGCTGTAAAGACCACCTCTGAGATGAGGTGGTAGCTACTCAGTTTCCCTGATCTGCCTCCAGCATGAGGTACTCATATACAAAACTCTGTGATGAGGACTTCTACAGAACTGGTCCTGGTAAAAGCACCTTGGACAACACATAAAACAATTTCTACCCCTAAGAACTACAAAAATGTCTAAGATCCGAGTACGGAAAAATGCTAACTCTTGTGGTAATTGTTTAACACACAAAAAGCATGAATTTCCCCATGTTTCCATTTTAGATTGGGAAGCTACTTCTGTGTAGTGATATTACTTACATATTGGTCATTTTTCTAATATTCTGATCTTCTGTCTCTTGAAGTAAAATATAGTTTAATATAGCCAATATATCCTCTGCAAGTGTCACACTTATATCTTCTAAATTCACAACATCAGACATTTTATTTGCAATGATTTCTAATTCTTTCATATCCAGTGTTGCATTCAGCAAGAGATCTAAAATATGCCGTACAACATCTTGTGCATTCTCTGAAAAAAAAAAAAAAAAAAAAAAAAAAAGGAAACACAGATAAACACAGATGATTTATGCAGCACAGCCATACTTCTAGCTAGGTAGCTACAAGTCTCCATGTTAAAGCAGTGGGGCAGAGTGTGCTTTTCCTCTGTTTCCATATGGTCATAGTGCTTCTGGTCTATTATGAAATTATGACCCCAAAATATGTCAATATGTCCTCCACATGAAACTGGCAAAAGCTTCAAAGCAAAATCTGGATGTCTCAGGTTATATTTTAAAGGGGGAAAACAATGTAGTTTTCATAAAAATATTATCACCTGCTTTTGGATAATAAAGATTATCTGTAAATACTATTTAGTTTTAACTTTGATCATGTTTACAAGCATTTGTGAGCTCAAAATTAAACAAGACTCTCCTTCAACCCAAATACTGCTTAACTGGTATAGCAGCAAAAGCAAATTATGAATGGTATAGTTTGAAAAATAAGTATTTGCCATTCATTATATCATCATTCTTCTATAATTTTTTCATTGAAAGGGAGCTTTACACCCTGGGAATCAGAGAGACTATGCAACTGCAGATATCTTTCAACAATCTATTTATTGATGCCACTGCTGTGTAGGTGGATAAACTATGGTATTGGTTTTGTACACTGTTTAAACAGCTTGCATGGTTTGGCATAGTTTTAAAAAGAGATATAACTGGGTGGTAATGGTCACCTTGAATATCACACAAATTAGTGCGTACACTTTCAAATTCCATGTGCTAATTTGTGTTAACTTGCATGCGATCTACAGAACATGAACTCTTTTGACATGGTAACAGGGAAAGTATAGACAGGCAAAACCTGTCATATTATTCTCTTGTTACTTAGTTCTAAGTCTAAATGTAGGGTTTGAGACTAGTCTTCAGAGTAATAGCTAGAGAATTTTGAAGCAAATGCAAAATTCATTTACATTAAAAACATTTTAAGATGACGAAATGAGTAGGTTGCACATAACACAACCTTATAGCTTCAGTTTTTCAGATGTCCAACATACACATTATCTAAATAAAAGAGTTCTACTTTGATTCAATGTCACTGAAGTATCTCATGGCTTACCGTCTGTTATGGTGATATTGTGAAGATCTAAAATATTATTTGGAAATTCTTCCAGTAATCTACATTCAGTCATATTGGGTTTTTCCCAAAAAGCTTGCTCAAGATCAATGTTAACTCCACTGAAACATGAAGACACTGCACATTCAGTTACATGAAAAAATATGCATTTTTTGATGTTCCCCATATTTAAGCAGCTACAAATGTAATTAATTGGCCCAATTTTGAAAAGTGACTTGCAAGTGAGACCTGACTTAGCAGTCATTTAGCACAGTAGGAGCAGAGCCCAAATGCCAGAGCAATTTGAAATGAACTTATAGATAGTGACATTCTGCTATTGGAGGGCAATGTGCCATGAATGTAAGCACAAATGCTACAGTGCATCTGTTTCCTCTCCCTGCTAAAGCAGAAAGTCAGCTTCCTACTATGCTGGCTTGCACTTGCTGCAGGTGATGGAAATTACGCAATACACCCTTTTCCTGCATTCTACATTGGACTGGCCCTGTATACTTTCCATTTTCCTTGGCATGGCACGGCACTGTCATGTGCCATTACAGATGACCATCTGGACTCTCCCTCCTGTTTGCCATGCAAGAACCAAAATGAGATGATCTCATCACTCACCAACTCCTTTGAGCTGACTCCAGAGGGTTTTTGCTGCAGTTGACCTCAGCTTTGGAAGCTGGACTTGTTAGCGGCCAGTAATAACTACCCTTGTATTTTGTCTGTGAAAAGCTCTCTGGACAGTCCATTAGTACTGATGAAGAAATACAAAAAGCTCTTTAAATAAGATTTAGTAGTCAAAAAGAATTCCTTGGCACCCAGGGACCAGCTGTCCAGTTTTGGACTTCCACTCCTTCTGAGACTGAGCTGTAATTTTTACTTCTTTTGTAGGCTGGGATTATTTTAACAAGTTTACTGGCTGAAATAAAACATTTTTCCTAAATATTTTGCCTTTTCTTCTGAGGTCTTTTTCTTTTTTGTTTGACAAGGTCAGTTCTCAGGTGAAGTGCTACCTTCCCAACATCACAATTCGTAATTTAATGACAGTTCATCCTGCAGTCTTCTCTAATCTATCTGAAGCTACTTTCACACTGCCTCTCATTATCCCATCAATGTCTTTTCCTTCAGGCGTGCAGTTTTATGCTTGACCTTTTGTAAGTCTTTGGTACAAAATATGTTTTTTGAATTTCAGGTACAGTCTGTTATCTCTTATCTCTGCCTTATTTCTGTATTGTGTGGACTGATAAAGACTGTAACCAAACCAAATAGATTACTTACAATCTGAGGCTCGATCCAATAAGCATTATCATTAAGAGAATGTCTGCAGTGGGTTTGGTTTCAGTGTTCGTCTCATGTGTCCCTCAATAGCCAGAACCTGGGACACTACCTGTGAGCAGGGGCTCCCAGATATGCAGCCATATCAATCTGCCCTTCCTTTCATTGCAAAGGTGCTCACACCTGCCTCAGTACCAGGAGTCATGGGGTAGCCTACCTCCATTTGTCTAGAACCAAAGCTTCTGATCTTCTTGTCATGGCATTGCATTCTATAGCTTGTGTATCAGATAAGGTCAATTTGGATACTTGCAGGGATGTTTTCTAGCCCTAGCATCTCCACAAAGTTTCAGTTTGATAAAATACTTGCAGTTAGAGTTACAAAGCATATGATTTCCACGAGGTTTTAATGAAGCATTACCTATTGGCTTGATAGCCACATCTTCAGATTTCACATATAATGATAACAGTCCATCTTCATAAGTGTTGTTCAATAACAGCTTTATCTTGAGAATCAGCACTTCTTGTGTTTCAAGTGATGTGGCCTTTATTATGGCCTTACAGACATAGCTAGAAGTATAACACAAAATAAACAAAGCTACCATATTAGTCATTTTCAGTTATACCTTATAATTTTACTGGCTGCAAAATTAAAGAGTAACACAGAAAATTTTATTTAATTGAATAATTGATGTATTTTGTTCAACATAAATGCTATCTTCCAGCAAATGTCACCAAATGCCACTTCTTATGTACATTAGTACCTTATCACTTGAAATGCTTTACAAAGTACTAATTACCAGGAATGCAGGTACAAGAATCTATTTATAGTTTCACGGTAAATACCTCAAAAGGTTTCCTAATCATGTTATCTTGGCGAAGGAAAATCTCAGTGACAAGTAAGCATTTTTCAACCATGTTTTAATGTTTCAAGAGAGCTAGTCATAAAACAACAAGGTACTTTAGTACCCTTGTGTCCAAACAGAAGTGGCAGACTCCAAGGCTCCCTGAAAAGCAGAGATTTAGAATCATAGAATCATAGAATATCCTGAGTTGGAAGGGACCCTTAAGGATCATCAAGTCCAACTCTTGACACCGCACAGGTCTACCCAAAAGTTCAGACCATGTGACTAAGTGCACAGTCCAATCTCTTCTTAAACTCAGTCAGGCTCGGTGCAGTGACCACTTCCCTGGGGAGCCTGTTGCAGTGTGCAACCACTCTCTCTGTGAAGAACCCCCTCCTGATGTCAAGCCTAAACTTCCCCTGCCTCAGCTTAACCCCGTTCCCGCGGGTCCTGTCGCTGGTGTTAATGGAGAAAAGGTCTCCTGCCTCTCGACACCCCCTTACGAGGAAGTTGTAGACTGCGATGAGGTCTCCCCTCAGCCTCCTCTTCTCCAGGCTGAACAGGCCCAGTGCCCTCAGCCGTTCCTCGTACGTCTTCCCCTCCAGGCCTTTCACCATCTTCGTAGCCCTCCTCTGGACACTCTCCAACAGTTTCATGTCCTTTTTATACTGTGGTGCCCAGAACTGCACACAATATTCGAGGTGAGGCCGCACCAGCGCAGAGTAGAGCGGGACAATCACCTCCCTCGACCTACTAGCGATGCCGTGCTTGATGCACCCCAGGACACGGTTGGCCCTCCTGGCTGCCAGGGCACACTGCTGGCTCATATTCAACTTGCTGTCTACCACGACCCCCAGATCCCTCTCTTCTAGGCTGCTCTCCAGCGTCTCATCGCCCAGTCTGTACGTGCAGCCAGGGTTTCCCCGTCCCAGGTGCAGGACCCAGCACTTGCTCTTATTGAACTTCATGCGGTTGGTGATCGCCCAGCTCTCCAACCTATCCAGATCCCTCTGCAAGGCCTTTCCACCCTCATCTGAGTCCACAACTCCTCCAAGTTTGGTGTCATCAGCAAACTTGCTCAAAATACCTTCTATTCCTACATCCAGATCGTTTATAAAAATATTGAAAAGTACCGGCCCTAAAATGGAGCCTTGAGGGACCCCACTGGTGACCGCCCGCCAGCCTGACGCAGCCCCATTCACCATAACCCTTTGGGCCCTGCCCGTTAGCCAATTGCTCACCCATCGGATGATGTTTTTATTTAGCTGTATGGTGGACATTTTGTCCAGTAGGATCCTATGGGAAACCGTGTCAAAAGCCTTGCTGAAGTCCAAAAAAATCACATCAGCTGGTTTCCCTTGGTCCACCATACGGGTGATCTTATCATAAAAGGAAATCAGGTTAGTTAGGCAGGACCTACCCTTCACAAACCCATGCTGGCTGGGACCAGTAATTTAATTAACTGTTGTCAGTGTCTCCATTGGTTTCAAGCTTTTTCTCCTCAAAATGGCCAAGTATGTTTGCTGATTCAAGAAGGTTTGGAAAGACTGTCTCTCTCTTTTGAGTGACTTCAGACATGGCAGATAAAACAAACAAGTTGCAAGCTCTCAATTGTGGGTGGATTACCTCAATAGACCTCTAAGTTAACTGAGGCTAACCTATGAGACTTTCTTAGGACTGGGATGTTTCAAATGTTTCCAACTCACTCCTATTTCTACTTGGTTGTTCCCCACTCAGCATGGCCTTTGGGGTAACCATTTACAACCCTTTGAAGGTGATGGGAACTCAGTTCCCTCTGCTCTTCTGGCCTGAGGTCAGAAGACAATTAGGATTTCCTCCAGAAGAGGTGCAGGATTCATCCTGGCTGACTTCTTGGGCACCGTCCAGCAGTGCAGTCTTCCACTCGCTCTTCTGGCCGCAGTGAAGGACACTGCTCACAGCCAACTCTCATAGCGCAGCACAAGCCTCCCAGCTTGTCATGGAATCAATTCAAGACTTCCCAGATATGGGGTATGAGAGGGAAACCTTGGATGCTTCAATACATTTCCCCAAGTCAGGCATTACTGTGAGTCTAACTCCACATGTGTTTTTCTGTTTTAGACAGCTAAAGGTTCCCACTTCCCCTGAAACTAAAATAGCCAGGAAGGGGTATAATGTTTCCTCAACATGTTTATGAGCAGGCTCATAGCAGGAGGCAGAATTTTCTTATTAAATCAGTATGAACTATGAAAATCCAGTTCATAGCCACGTGTCTTACCTTTGTGACATCTGCGTTACCTTCATCTTCAGTTTTCATAGGACACAAAAAGTTAGAAGCTGGTTAGAATCAACAGTAGAAACTGTGTGTTCATTAAAAGAGAGGCTTATTGGTTTAAATTATATTAGAACCTGATTATCTAGAGTAGCCTTCATTTCACAGTACTTCTGGAGGTACATCAAGAGAAAACAGAACATCACAGTGCACGGATGTTAATTCATACAGAGAGCAGAGTAGATCTATATCTTGCAGTGCTCAGTAAGCTGGCTCATCAGAAGGCTATTCCAAGGTAGACTGCCTGAAAATAATGCTAAACACATCCTGTCTTCCTTGGTTTTATGAAGAACGTTTCAATATTTATCAAGACACAGTGATTCTCCAGCCCAATTACTTACATGGAATACATTATATTTAATACTTTATATGTAACACAATAGTATCAGCACTTAGCCCATGCAACTACTATATCCTCTGTAAAAAGATATGAGAAAGTAAATTTTAATATTAGAAAATAACAAGTTACATACTTGGGTCATCTTATAGACACTGCTTTGTGGAGAATTAGCCCTGCAAGCAAACCAGAATAAAATAATTATTTGATATTAAGCATATGGATATAACATGTTCCATTATGCTATCACCTAAAAATATCTTGTGACCACAGTGAGACACACCTTGCAGCAGAGAATTCATCTTGAATTCAGCATAGATGTATCTGCATAAATCTCCAAGAACAAATGCTGTAACAGATATGCACTCAGACAGAAACCTCTTCCAGAATGGGATGCATGACAGTGGGATTACAACTCCCATCCTGCTCCCCATGCCACCAGACCGTGGCATCTCTGACATGGTGCAACCAGTCCTGTCCTGCACAGCAGAGACAGGAGGGATCCAGTTCAAGATCTGTTCTCTGAAGTATCTTTGAAAGTATTCTAAGCCTATTCCATCTGCCTACAACATCTTACCTTGAAAGGTCAATTATTCAATAATAAAAGCCTGTATCAGTGTACGAATTGATTGTGTCATGTTTCCTATTTCTTTACATTTAACTCTTCCTCACACTTTACAAATATTTTTTTCTGTTAATTCCTTGGAGATATTTAAGCAACATCACTTCTATATGGGGGATGAAGATCCAGAGGTAACCCTGTCTTTAGCTGGTCTTTATTTCATCCAAATGAAAAGAAATACCAATATTTCTTTTCTTACAGTTCTCAGACTCAGATTCACCTCACATAAATAGTACCATATGTTATTGTATTGTTGTCATTTGTAAAGCAAGCAGTAATTGCAGACGTCAGAGAAGAAAGTAGGAAGGCAACTATGCATAAAATGATAAAACTCAAAGGCTACACACGTGACACTTTTATGCATCTAACAGTTACTAACTTTCCCTCTTAGTTGCTCATAGTTTGGCTATAAATACAGATTAATTGGTTTGAAAGGTACATATTTGGAGTCTTGGGCAAAATGCCATTGTTTCTGAGCAGGGTTTTGGAACTGTAATATACTTTCATTAGACCCTGCCATGATAAGAACCAGTGTGTGCCTACTTATCCAACCTGGACAGCCCATAAGGGTCTGTGACCCTTGCTCTATGACTGGATATGACCCTCAGCTTCCCTTGCACTCACATGCCATCGCTGAAACAGGGGTTCAGCAGTACTAATGTGAATTCTGCAGATACCAGCGCTCTGCCCTCCTTTCTATCTCCCACTAACTTCTACACTCTTTGAATTGTCATGATGGTACACAAGATAAATCAGCCCACATGACTCATTGCTCACATATCACAGAGGCAGCAAAGGCTTCATCTTCATCATAAGCCAGTTTATATGGCCAAAGATGAGTTCTTAGTTTGGCAGCAGATACTTGCCTTGCATTAGGCAGGATATATGTTTTCAGGTGAAGTGAGCCCTATAAACAAAATGCAGGTGCTCCAAATGATCACAGTTGTATAGATCTTGGGGACTGACCTACACCATTGTCACAGGACTGGTCATATGTTAAATGGTTTTTTGGAACATGGCTGCTATTTCTCTCAAAGGACATAGTGTCAATCAGACACCACTATACAGCGAGAGGCTTACCTGACTTTAAAGTTTGTCACAACAAATTCTCCTCCAGTGAATATGATATTAAACTGGAAAGAAAATGATAATTTTTTTATTAACTTGATTTATCAATGCTTTATCTAAAACTGCTTGTAAATTTAAATTGTAATCAAAATTCTAAATTCCCATGAAAAGGGCTAAAAATATTTGCAAAATGTCAACACTTTTCCCTTCTTTCTGAATTTAATTTTATCCTGTTAAAAATGCGTTGGATAACATGATTATGAAACACCACAATATTGTTACATGGATACCTATTTTTGTGTTGTTCCATAAGTTTGCATTCTGTACCAGCTGTCCTCATCATCTGATACTTTCTAGAAATAAAAAAGAATAAGAAAAGAAAGCTACTCACCCAGTTTTCTATAAACTTCCTTGCATCATAGTAATCGGGAGCTCTCTCAGTTTTGTAGAAAAGAGAAAAGTTCATGTCAACCTTATAGAAGCTGACTGTAATAAGAGAACAAAAGTGAGACGCATCCTGTAATTTGCACAGAAGGGTACCTGCACTGTCTCCTCATCCCTCCCTTTACCCATGGCTAAAAGGTTTTTATCCATGGTTTCCCATTCCCAAAGTCATGAAGACTCTTTAGGAAATTCTACCCTCCAAGAGTCTAAGTCTAGATTACTATTGCATTGCTAGAAATGTAAGGACTCTAAGGGCCCAAAGTCATGGCCAAGTTATCACAATTTAACAAGCAAAAGCACTTCAGGTGAGCTGATTTTAATACTTGTGGGTGCACTAGTTTTGTTTTTACCATGTGCTAAGAATGCATAAGAAGAGATAGGAAGATTTGCTGACATACAACACCTTGCCAAGAAGCAATAGCTTAAACATGTAACCAAGTCTTAAACTGTCATGTGTATGGTGCTAGCCAGTGTCAGTGATGACCAGGTCAGCATTTAAAACAGTCTTGTTTAGGAAAGTACTTACATGCAATGGTAACATTGGCGCTATTGGTCGGAGATAACGTTGGCAACGTAGGAGCCAGGGTTGATGATGCTTCACCAGAGGCAGCTGAAAAAAATATTGAAAGGCCTAAGAATCCACAGTGGCACAAACTGCAAGAATTAACATAGTTCATAAGAGGGAGACAGTCCTTGGGCAAAGGCCATTGTCACAAAGAACTGTTGTTCTGCAGACCTCTGCAGAGTAAAGGCAAAGGGGGAAAATACATCTGTGCATGTTTTTTGTTTTGTTTTTAGTTTCTCCACGGCTTATGCTGAAGAGCAGCTTTCTCTCTGTTCCCTTCTTGTTTGAATAGTCTGTGCCATCCTTCAGGAAAAGCCATGTGTCAAACACAGAATGCTAAAGGGTTAACATAGAGTAATTAAACTGAAACAAACATAGACATTCATGGACTTTTATTTAATGATAACCTGGCATAAGGATTCTTGTTATAAATGCCAGCCATCCTGCCTGTGTATTTTCAAGGTATAGAATTCTGAGAACTTGTTCTTAGCTAATTTTCCTTGAAGTGAATCACCTTGTCAAATCAGATAGGATTTTTGCATTTCACATGCAATCTGCCACATCATCAGACAGACAGGGACAAAATGGGTGATGCTTGCTCACACATACTACAGAAAATTGCAATGAACCGAATCACCGTGTAACATTACAGGCCTCGGTGATGAAAGAAAAGCATGATCACAACATTTTGCTCTAGAGATAGTTTCCTTGCTATGCTGGTGATTTGTGTTTTTTCTTCACTCACATGACTGTCAGAGACTTGACAATCTAGTTCTGACTAAGAGAAATAAACTTAACACATGAATACAAAGCCAAATATGTATGAATAAGGAGTGCTTGGAAATAAGTAGGATAAGGCTATGCTTCATCAAACATTGTTTTCTCCACTGGATTCAAGGTAAGAATCACCCCTGCTTAAAACAATAACAGCCCATCTCTGACCTATTTAAATCAAGAGCAACACATCCATGGACAATAACAGAAACAGAGGCTGTCAAGTGCTTGAAGTAATAGTCTACTGTTTTTATCCTAGATAGCTCAAATTATTTTGTGAAATTGAAAAGACAGCTGAAGCCAAAACACCCTACTGAACAGGCACAATACACAAGTTATCTTTTCCCATGGTCCTTAACCTATTGGAAATAGGAGAATTAGTTTACTCTTCTGCTTCACTCTTCTAGCAAAATGCGAGTAACTCCAGGACCAAGCTGTCACATTGCCATTTCAAATCAGCAGCTTGCAGTCAGTCAGACACCTAACCCGACATAATGGCTATCTACTGATTCTTGATTTGGGAAAGATCTGCAGGCTTGAATCACTGAGCTGCAAGACAGACCTAGATATTCAATATACAGACCTCCTGCCGATATCCACTAACACTGTTTGCATACATATGAATATGCAGAAAACAAGAAACCAAAAATTAAAAAAAAAAAAGTGGCAACAGAAAACAATTCTTTAAAGAAAACACAAGGACCTGAAACTGAGGTTCAGCTTATCCTCCTGACTATCACATTGCTGTAGATTCTTTCCAGACAGGAGCCTGCATAGAGCTGTGTGATTACAGGCTCTGTTCTGTTTTCAAAAACCATTGCCTTAGGGTTGATGTATGATATCACTCAGTGTCAGTCAAGATGAATCAGAAAAATCTGTTGGGAAAAAAAAATAAATACAGAAATGGCCAAACAAAAGTCAAACCCATTTTAATCAGGACTCACAAAGCAGTTTTCTTCTCCTAACAAATGAAGCATAATTACAACTTCACAGATTTAAAATTCTTTCTTTCTCTCTTTCTCATTATCACCTGAAGAAAAAAAAATCTGTTTATTCTCACATGTCAAGGATCATTACCAGCAGGCAGGTGTGGGACTAGCCACCTGCATCCTGTAACTTCATTTGCTTTAATTAACATGCATGTAATTCCCTTCACGAACCAAGGGCTAAGAAGTGATGACAGTTGAAGTCTAAAGCTAGAAAAATACTGTACCACCACCATTTTTGAAGTCCCAGTTCTGGATTTTTATTTGATAATGTAACAAATAGTTTATTTGGTATCCTGCAAATATGCTTTGGTTCCAGTAGAAGAAGCAGTAAAAATTAGATGAATGTATAACTGAACTACAATAAACATACATTTGTATTACTAGCAGTAATTTTCATACATTGTATATTAATTCCTCTCCCAGATTATTTAAAATTAAGAAGAAAATTAGAAATCAGTGTGTGGGTGAGGTAGGGGGAGGAAAAGATGAAGACTGAGTCAGAGGATGAGAATGCACACTGTTACTTCTACGCTTTTAGCAAAGGCCCAACTGAAAAACTGGAAAAGTAAAGGATCATCTTCAAGAACTCCTGGGGAAAAAAAAAAAAAAAAAAAAAAAAAAGATAACTTTACTCCTTGTACCAAGTAAAGCCAATGCAATTGCTATGAAAATTGTATCACTTATGAAAAGTCAACACACCCTTTCAAGGCTGTTTCCTTCTACATTTGTATGAACAGTTTCACTCATTTTGCCTAAATGTGCCTTGTCTTTCCAAAATTACTGCAGGATTTCCAAAACAGGTCAGGCTGCACAGCTTCCCAGCACAACTGCATGAACTGTCTATTGTTAAGTTGAATCAAGCCCTGACAACTAAAGCAATTCCCAGATATAAACAGAGTATATAAATATGAGAAAAAAATTTGCAGCTAGTAATTGTCATAGGGCATAA
Source organism: Heteronetta atricapilla (assembly GCA_011075105.1). NCBI lineage: Eukaryota > Metazoa > Chordata > Aves > Anseriformes > Anatidae > Heteronetta > Heteronetta atricapilla. Next base: position 7,413,522 of record CM021734.1, read on the forward strand.
CAATTTGAGTTGTGTCCTTAGTACTGAAATGGCACTTCACTGTGACATTTCATCACAAAGCAACACTGGCACAACTATTTTGTACACGTGTACTTCAGATGTTCTGGCATAGACTCAGTAGTTATGGTCCCATATGGACAAACTAGACCCATGTGCTTCCCCTGTAAGGCTGAAATCTTGGTATGTACGTTATCACACAGGACTGTTTGTACCACTCACTGGTATCTCTATTTATTATATCGCCAGTTTGTCTCTGTGCAAGAGCTAGCTCATGAATTTCAGTTAATTAAAGTGACCAGTAGATTTATAGTGGAAGCAAAGGTCTTGCCAAGAGCTGACACAAGACAGATTCACATACACGTTTGAATGTTATGAACATCTGTACAACCAGGACTTTACAATAGTTATCTAAGTTATTGCTCCTGGGAAAAAAGCCAGATTCCAGCAGGCCTTGTCCCCATGTGAAACACCTACCCAGACACACGTGGCACCATAGGCAAGACTAGCCTCAGTGCCTTTTAGCTTTCCTCTTGCTGATAACCTTTGAACATTTGGACCAACATTTTCCAGACTAAATGTCCCATTCAGTCTGCATTGAAGAATCCTAACTGGAGGAAATCGCCTGGTTCTTGGGAGCACTTTAGAGGAAAACAATGCTTCGACCACTGAAAGCACCTCTCCATTGTACTTTGTCTCACTAAAAATCTGCTAAAATTCATCCAAGTTACTGTTTTGAATGATCAAAGTCCAGGAACACTGAGGGGAGCCTTTGATTTTAGGTGCTACACTTCTGGAAGTTTTCATCAGCAAACATGACTAAGCCTCTCACAGCTCCCTGCCAAATCAGGCACACAACCTTTCTCACAGTGCAAATAGGCCCAAGGGCAAAGGCAACAATGGTGTTAATTGGAAAAAGGAAATGGACTGAGCCTTCCTTCTCCCTCATGGCCCCCCAAGTCAGTGACACGAGTGAGGAAATAGCTCAGGCAACAGGCAGTGCAGAAACAGGACCTCCTGGATAAAGGCAATGGGGCGAGGAGCCAAGAGACAGATGGGAAGGTTGTGATTTACAGCAGTTGTTATTTGTGCCTCTTTTCTTTGCTGCAGAGCAAAGGGCCGTGTAAGGAGAGGTGGGGGAAATCCCTCTGAACAAATGTTTCAGAAGCAGTTGTTCGTTTCCTGTTCTACTCATTTCTTTGGGACCCAGTTTGATGTAACCTGGAGCAGGAGATGCAAAAGTGCACAGGGAGCTGAGGTGAAGTCTGCAGGTGCTGCACTTGACAGAGAAACGCTGTCTGGTGGAAGGCTTCTCAGATTCTCAAACTGTGCACCAAAACTGAGCAATTACTTCTGCCTCTGCCTCTGCACGCCCTGTGAAACTGCCGTCTTACAGAGGACTAGTAAAGATGCATATACTTTTATTGTTGAGCCCCTAAATATCATGGCATGTCATTAGTTTTACATAAATTAGTCAGTCATAAGCTTTATGTAAATGAGTCAGTCAAGCAGTCAGTCTCAGACCTCTGGTTCAATACTGTGTAATTTAAATGCTGTTTAGTACATACAGACATCAGGACTGAATGGTGAGATAACACCAAACACTACTAAGAGTGTTTTTCAATAGAGTAACATCCATCTAGGGCAGAGAACAGACAGAAGTCTTGTGGAAAAGTGATTGCTATCATCTCACTAATGGCTGTAGTTAAATACCATTAAACACATTGGAACAAAGTTTCTGAGTCCAACCTACATCACTCAGTGCCAGGGCAGCTGAGTAGCCGGTTGGTACCCCAGCAGAACAACAAACCACGAGAAGGTTCATCTAAATCATGTCACCTACCAGCATCCTCCAAAGGGATTCTGGTGGCAGAGCCAGGCTCTGCCAGCTTTTCCCCATTCACACCCTCTATATTTGCTTCAAGAAGAGCCTGTGTGGTGTGAGTGGGAAATGCCATATATGCAAGGCTAGCCCTGAGCACTCCTGGTCTCAGGCCTACAGCAGTAACTCAGGATATAAGACAATCCCTGCTCATAGTCCTGAGCAGTGGAGGGTTTCCCACTCTCTGAATTGCACAACCCTCAGCAACACACAAGCCCCAAGGAAAGAAAATATTGCAGAGACTCACCACAGCGCAGGCGATGGTCAGCAATTGGATGAATGGGGAAGTCCCAGTACTCTTCCTTCCAGCTGACAATATTGCCCTCAGCACAGTCCAGTAACTCTTCCTGACGCATCACAGTGTCCCACATTTGGAAGTAGTACAAGCTGCCAATGAAGCTGTTGCTTTCTCGTACAGTAAATCCACCCTTTCTTTTATACAGTTGACCCAGCACCAGGCTTCCATTGGGTTTCAGGCACTCAGTGCTGTCTATGGTTTCATTATGCATGAGATTACCATTACAGTAGACCTCCAGCAGTTGTTTTCTGTTGTCCCATAAGATGCACATGCTATACCATGTGCAAAGGGCTAAATCAACACCAATGTTTCGACTGGTGCCAAAAAGATATACTCTCAACTGCTTGTTTTCTCCAGCAAGACCAAGCTCTAAGTCATTTATGTCAGTGAATGTGTTGCTAGTGTCATAGGAAAATGCTGCCCAAGAGCTTGTGTTAGCAGTCCGGTTTAGATCAATGCACACAGTGAACTGACATAGCTCAGGAACGCTGTAGTTGATCAGAGACACATCTTTATACCTTCCCAGTAAATCCAGTCTTTCTCCACGCAGAGAACGTGTTTCTGTAAGAAGAAAAAGCATTAGGAAAGAGGGTGAGGAAGGAAAATGAAGTATCACTTTCAAAGAAAAAGCTGCAATATGACCTCATTCAGGTACTTCCCTGAAAGTCCATTAAACAAACAAAAAAGAAAATTAGAAGTTTATTCTATTTCTGATTTCTGCTGTTTTTGAAAATTAATTTTGAGACCACTCACACTACCAGTAAAGAGAAGATGAGTTTAATTCTCCAAAGGAAATGCTGACGCCCTCAAGACCTACCAAATACAGAATTCAGGTCCACATGATAAACATCTGCATGGATGTTCAGTGTAAAGATATTGGTCCAGCATGCTCTAGGAAAAGACCTGTTTGCATGTTTGGCTCCCAAGTGACATATCAGACCCCTGATATGGCCCTGAGGTTAGGGCTTCTGCTAATAGTAAAAATAATCGGAACAGTCCTTCTCAGGCTCTAGAAAGTTGGTCTGGACAGCTTTTTTCTTGCTATTTTTAATTATCTAATTATATCTTTACAACCTACTCATAAAGGTTTTGCTGACAAAGGCCAGAACCTCCCTAACACCAGCCACAGCCTCCCACTCACCGAGAGAAACTTGTCTGCATGCGACCCCACTGTACCTGTAGTAATGCAGCTCTGCAGAGTAGCAGAGCAGTAGTTGTAATGGCCACAAAACAGCCACCTGAGATCAGGCATCAAAAGAATAAGAAGCCAGGCCTCATGGGTTGGCCCAAGAGAAGGAAATCGTTATGGGATGTATGACTGGCAGAGCTGGAACCCATCCCACAACTGACCAGAGTACCATTGTACTCTAGCAGAGACAGGCTGACAGGCGTTGCAGGGGTCAGCCCTTCCACTGTCTTACAGCAGACATATTAGGAGCCTCTAGCCAAAGCTGAGAGAAAGTGGGTACATTTGGCAAGATCTAAACATTAATTCAGTCTTTTTATTATGGAGGCTTTATCTGGAAAGAACTATTTTTTTCCCCAACTGCACTGTGTGCTGCAAGTGAACCCAGTGCAACAGGATGCATTTTAGAAACACAAGTTATCTCTGTGTTCTGCCTTATTCTCAAGAAAAAGTAAAGAAGGAAACACAAAATAACAGCAAAAAACACAGAAGTAATTATTGGTCTTGGAAGATCTGTGGTGGAGTGAGAGGGTGCTGAATGTGTGAAACACAGCTTACCGTGGTTGACTCAGCGCCTAAATTATTACAGGGGAATTTGGTTCTGCCTGTAGCTTCATGTTTTTCCCAGAACTCCATGAAGCTAATAAGTGCACAGTTCATATTTTACAGTAATCAAAGTAAAATGAGAAAGAGAGAAAGAGAGAAAGAGAGAAAGAGAGAAAGAGAGAAAGAGAGAAAGAGAGAAAGAGAGAAAGAGAGA
>CM021734.1:7417809-7548618 GCA_011075105.1 Heteronetta atricapilla
AAAGAAAGAAAGAAAGAAAGAAAGAAAGAAAGAAAGAAAGAAAGAAAGAAAGAAAGAAAGAAAGAAAGAAAGAAAATGCAGGAAGACACCCAAGAAGGAAACAGGTGAATAATGACAAAACTTAAAGGCTTTTTACCTTCAAACATGAATAACTCTTGTGATGCAACAGAAACTTGACATTTCACTCCTTTTCATATTTTCTCATTTGCACTGACTCATCTGTGGCCCAGACTGAACCAGAAGAGGGTATTGTATCATGCCTAGACCTGTATGTCTGCAGGCCAGCATATACTTAGGGATGCATAATAGGCAAGGACCCCAGCCCCAGCTGGAGTTAGCAGTGAGAGGTCAAGGAAAGAATAACTCTTACACTGGGGCAGAACAAGAAAAAAAAACAAACAGTCTTATATATATACACTGTGTTTGGACAAACCAAGGGAACAGCACACACTTTCTGGGCTGTGGAGTATGCTGTGAGCCTCTGTCAGCAGCAATGAGCAGCTGACAGCACCATCTCTATGGCTAATCCTTGGGGGAATTACCTGCAAGAAGGAAAAATCCAGCAGCTACCATCAAGATGCAAAAAGCCTTGTCAGAAGGGGGCTGTCCAGGCCTACACGTGAACATCTTCATTCTTTAGGCATGTTCTGAAAGAAAGATGTTAACACTTACACACTCACCACATGCTTGGCTGAGAAATTCAGTCTGCTTTCTGCAGGTCGCTGAAATGGCATTTGCAGCACGTGAGCCCAGAAGGCTTCAATCCCTGTGACTGAGCAGAGTCACTAGATCAGTAATCTCTGAGGGTCACAGCTATGTAGCCCTCTGCTTTCTGCTAGTTTCTAAAACAGATGAGGTCTAGGTGATCACGCTGTCAGTGCATGTTTTGTCCAACCATAACAACTCTGCAAACCTGCTAGCTTGTTTCAATCTGCTCTGACAAAGGAGTCAATGTCTGAATTGGTGAAGATCCTGTAAGTGTTGGGACAACATGAAGAGAAAATCCTACCAGCAAAGTAAAGCCTGAAGTGCTCACCCACAGCTCTGTGCCACAGATTCTGGTGGGATGGCGGACCATGGGGAGCAGCCAGGGCAAGAGGCATGGAGAGAAGCAGGATGCACGGCTGCACGCAGACAGCACAGTCAGACAAACTGTTCTTTCTCACTGTTGGTCTTTGTCTACAAAAAAGCTTTCATCAAATTAATTAAGCCCTGGGAACACACTGGTAATTGGGGAAAGGCTCGTTCAAGGATATAAACATACATTGAACACTTAAAGCAAAATGAAAAGATGCCTCTCTAAGCTGGAAGAAGTTTGTCCTGTTTTGTACTTCAGTTTGACTGAAGTCAAAGACAATTGTAGTTAAACCAGAGCAAGCAAATGGACAAGCAGCCTAGATTCCTGAGCTTCCCAGACCGAGTGCTGGCATCCTGCACGCTCCCCCGTGGTGGTATGCTTTCTCTACTCACTTCACTGGGGTCAAATGCCAGGGCTTATACTGGTTTAGGACTACATTAGGATTAAATTTTCAACTCATATGTACAAAAAATGTCTGTAAGAGAAGGACTTGGTTCTCAGATTGTCTAAATTGGCCAAGCTCCACCCAGAGAAGTCACCTGGCTTAACATCAAATGCAACCCTTGCCTGGGGCTTTCCGCTAAGTGTTACTATAGTCTGACCACTGACAAAATAGAAATCATTCCTTTGTGTCCAGATGTGCATGATAAACATTAGAAAATGATCTTATTTTTTTAAAAAAAAGAGAGAGAGAGAGTTAATAACCACTTTCTGAGTTTCCTTTTAAAGCTGCACTTTACAACATTTACAGAAAGTTAGGAAATTTCTTCCAGCTTTCCCTTTAGTGCTGTGACAGTAACTTTTGCTATAACATTTAAGAAATAAATCATTATGCTCTCAGCCTGTGGTAACTAAACAGAAGTTCCTACACATTTCAGGTGATTCATTCTTTCTCCTAAAAACATCATCGTCTTTAAAAAGGTGCTGCTCAAACACTCACCTCGCTGTGTAGCACAGAAATCAAGGTAGATTTTTACCAAGTCCTCCACACTGCTTCTTCTGGCAGATGCCAAAACATAGATAAAGAGAAACATGAAGAGAAAATCAGGTGGGTTGTTGCGATGTTTTCAGTGGGTCAGACAATGAAAAGCAAATGATTTCCATGCTGAAACTGCATTTCTTAGGTACTGGAAAACCTGCTGTGACAACAAATCTCTCCTCCCTGATTCTGTTCCTGATTCAAAAGTGGCTGCAGTAAAGGGCATTAGTTTCAGTTTCCCTTCAGCAGTTCTCCAGCTGTTTGTAGTGGTTAACACTGTAATGTAAAGATCAACTTAACTGCTGCTTGCTACTGAGAAAGATTTAGTGTGTTGAAAGTGAGGAGTAAGAGGCACCAGAAAAGGAGAGTCCCACGTGGCTGTCACTTCAGCTACCTTGAGGTTGTCTTGAGTTCAGGGAGTTAGCTCTGGAGGAAGGAAATGGTTTGCACAGGACCCTGAAGAGTTTGCCCCTGTCTCCTGCAGCAGCGTGTGTGATCTTAAATGTTTTGGCAGTGGGTCCCAGCAGTTCAGCTCCCTAACTGGATCTGAGTAGGGAGATAAGAGGATCCGGAGAAAGCCTGAAGCTCCCAAGACTCCTTAATGCTGCAGTTCATCCTGCTCTTCTAGACACTCTAGTCTCTAAACAGGATGGCAGTGTCCCTCTCTTCCGCTCTCCTAAACAATACAGTCCTCTGTCTTCACCCTTTTCTTGTCAAATCTGTCTCCTCCTCTTGTCTACCCTTGTATAAACACCCCAGACTGGAAGTTTCTCCTGTAAAGACCACTACAGCACCACTTAGCCAAACTTCCCCCATGGCCCAGGGACTCCCCTTCTGCCCTGCCTTCTCCCTCAGCAGCAGCACAGACCTGCTCATGGTCAGCAGCTACTGCAGAGCACCCACACACCTTTATCCACCAGCCTCAGTGGGAGGTTTTGCTCTGTTTCTTTTATGGGCAGGACATAATCACTGAAATTACTAGCCATGAACCGCTTGCCTCTTCAAATCCACATTGCAAGTGTATTTGTTTCAAGTATTTACATAAACTCTTGCATGGAAAGCCATTCTTCAAGCATGGGACAGAGCAGGACTGTTCAAGGATGGGTGCTTTAGAAGTCATTCTTTTTCTGTACCTGTTACACCAGCATTATAGTATCATAGTATGGAAGGAGTTCTTCCTGCAACCCCAGAGCAATTATTGAGAAGGCCTCACTGTCCCCTTTCTCCACTTCCTCCTTCTTCTTCTTTCTGTTTCCTGTTTTAAGTTTTTAATTATTCAACACAAGTTGTTTATTAACTTTGCTAGAGATTATTGCAAGGGGTCCAGAAACCCCAGGTGGGGACACCTCCTCTTTAACACTAAATCACAGGCAAAGCCCGGTCTCACAGTCAGCATCCCACATCCATTTGTGATCAAAACTATCCTAGGAGGCTTTAGAAGAGAACACTCAGGACTCAGAGCAGAAAAATAAATGCTCTCTGAATAAGAAGCACAATGACATGAACAGAAGCAGAAAATGGCCATGAACACAGAGCATTTTCAAACTCACTGTGGCCGTTCAGATAAAAAGGAATTTTGCTTTACTTTGGATGTGCAAAGATTTTTGCCAGGAGGTTGCTATGGTGACTTTTCAGCTTTCCCAAACCTCTTCTTACTGTAATTACATCTCATAGCCTTTGAGCTGGGAATCTTTGATTCTATGGATGAAGAATGTGGGTGGCTGACTCGTCAGGATGTTTTTCAACCAGCCATATTTATTATAAAGCAAAACAAAAAGATTCATATCCTTGTGCCTTTAACAGCTGCTTACAGTTCCTGTTAAACCTTCTGGCCTCATTGGCTGTCATCCTCCTGAGACCTTCTTGAATATTTTTTAACAGGTTTCCTCTTCAGAACACTTCAGTACTGCCCTGACCATCAGCTAAGGTTGTTTAGAGAATGCTTAGATCTCAGCTGGACTGAGCTTTCTTCACATCACTACATTTATGTTTGGTCCCTAAACTAAAATATGTATAATGACAGGGTATTTTTGCTTTTCCTTAGCTTTTGTTATTTACATTGGTTGTCACTGATTGAAAGCTGAAAGCAAGTATCCTCCTTATTTTCCTGTCAACACACACCCCATTTATGCACAGTTCTCCTGGAATAATGCACCATTAAGCACGAGTTAAGGCCAGAAATACATACCTGTCAGTTGAGCCAGTGTTCATTCCATTGTGTCCACTGTGGGTCCACTGTGCTGGCAATGGGGCTCTGGCGTGTGTGAAGAAGCAGCTCAGCACCGTGCTGGATGGGGCTGCAGCTGACTGGGGCTGACCTCTGGACACTGCCCTTCAGCACATGGCAACGACAGAAATATGGTCTGTAAACAGCACGCTTGATCATAAACTGCAATCCTTCAAATTTTATTGTGGAAGATTAGATTAGTTCACTAAATAAGGGTGGGAAGAAAAAGATTAGCAGTGTGCCATTCTCTTTCAAAAACTTTGAAGGATATTATATTTAGGATAATATTATAGTTGGGTTTGGTTTTTTGGTGCTTTTTTTGTTTTCGGAGGCAGCTAACAGCTACTCTGTGCAAACTGTTAGGATAAAATTGGTTTTAATACAAAATGATTTTTTTCCATTCCTTTTTCATTTCAAAGCTATGAGAAAAGCTTTTTGATCATGATTTATTAAATCCCATAGTAGCTTTGTTAGAAATCTGGGTAAAATCCTTATGAAGTTCTAGGCATTCAAGAAGTATGACTTTAATACAACCAAACTTTTGGAGTTATTCAGGTCCTTTGCTACAGGCTGATTCTAGAATGACATATATTTTCGATTCTGTCAAAATATCCCAAGGAGGTATTTTTAGAAGGAAAAATTTCAAAATTTTTCTACATTTGTTTTTAATTTTAGAAAATATATGCTTTTAAAATTCAAAATGGAACAAATATTTTGTGACTCAAAATAATGTGTTCTGAAATGTTTTCCTCTTTCTTTCTTGGTTAGGTTTCCATACAAGAAATAGTAGAATTTTTAATGAAGTGAAAATCCCACTCCCCTCTGGATGATTACCAATGAAAGAAACTAGCTGTCAGCAAAAATCTTGCACCTTGTTTATTGCAGTCTCCTGTGCCATCACCTCACATTGCCTTTCTATGTGGCAGAACTGGATGAACTTCCAGAACATGACACTCAACAGGACCACTGCCCCTTTCTTTTACTGCCACTGTGAGACAGCACTGCTGTTTTGGCAGAGCTTCCTGGGCAAAATATGCGTCTGTGCATCCCCCACTGGGCAAAATACACCACAGGTGTTTGTTCACTTGCATCAATATCATTGCATGCAACTGCTAAGATGTACAATCCATTTACTCGCCACATGTTACAGCTGGAGCACTGAGCGCAGCTGTCTGCACTGAGAAAGGTCTCCTGAGGTTCCTGACAGCTGGAGTGGCTCAGCCTTGGCCTTTCACCTGCCACAAATGTTGCATTAGCCCTAAGGATCAAGCTTCACAAGCATTTCTTCCAGCATCTTTAACAGAGAATCTTCTACACAACCCCTGAAGCTCTCAGCAGCACCGACAAGGTGGCTCATTGATCCAGTCCACTGCTATTGCTTTTACAACCACAACACATAGTCTCTTAATGCTGGGATGGAAAATGCCACTTCCATGCCACACCCATGCTCCACTCCCTAGCTTAATGGCCCTGGAGTGACTGCGGCATGAAGGCTTACATAAATTGCAATGTTAATCTCATCACTGATTTTATTAGCAGTACTTCCTCTTAGTCCTCTGGAGCTGTGGATTATGAAAATTGCTTTGAAAGTCATTTGACATGATGAGAATTTAAAACAGGACCAGAATGGCCAGAGTAGTTAATACTGTGTTAGACTCACCTTGTGGGACATTTAAACAATGAAAGAGAAGAAAAGCTGAAGTGGATGTGAATGGCTGTAGTGGGATTTTAAAAGAGGAGAGACAGATCTGTAGCAAAACAAAACTGAAAAATATATATATATATATATATATTCCAGAAATGACCTGTTTAAACCATCCTGTCTCCACTACAGAGTATAATTGAAGACACCTGGTCTTCTCTGAAAGCAGTAACTCAGATGCCCTGCTCTGAACAAGCTAATTTACAACATTTATAAAACCCTAGCCTGTGCAAAAGACTAGTGTGAGTCCCTCACCGGGACTCTGATGAAATCCCCCATCAGTCTGCACCACCCTGTGGCGCTTGAGTGAATTTAGCTGTCCTCGATGAAGCCAGCTGTGCCTTAGCTGCCCCCTGCCCGCCCAATCAAGGGAATGCTGCAGACACACGTGCACAGACTGAACTTAGGAGCAGACCACAGGGCTTTGGACTTGTTGAGGTGGAGGGGATGTTCCTCACTGTCCTCGGCTTCTTTGGTTTTCTCCACTAGAATCCCATTTCCAGCCCACCTCACTAAGGAAAAGCAGTGATTCTTTATGCTGCAAGAGTAACTTCATTAAATACATCCCAAGATGCCTTCCTGCAGAACTCTGTGCCTTTAAACTTCACCTCGAGAAACATGAAGAGTGGGGTCCTTAGACTAATGGTCTAGCCTCACTAGACCTCCCAGTAGGTGAGTATGGTAAATATATACAATAAATAGCAGAAAGGCCTACAGTCACATACCATAATAGTTATGCAGGTAAGCTACAGATGCAGCTTTCATTTCATGAGGTAATTGTGACACATAGGAGGAAATATTTTCATGGAATTGCACCTATATTTTATATATTTATTAATTTATATTTTACTAAGCAACTTCTCATCCTTCCCTTGTGAAAGCAGTAATCATGTTACAGCCACGCCAAGGCGCGCAAGGTGCTAACAGCACAGGGTGAAATCCTGACTGTGGCAGAAGTGACAACCACTGACTTAAGTGGAGACCCAGTTCCCTCGCCACACGGTGCTGAATCCTGGCTGACTGATAATTGCAGATGTTCGCAGATTCTGGGCTGACTCAGGACCACTGGATGTCACTGTTGCCCCACGCAAGTTCTGCTGATGGGCCTTTTCCTGGGCTCACAGCAGGTGGCTCCTGCAAAGAAAATGCCGTCATTGAAGTAAGAGTGAAAGCAGCATAAACAGGAGACGAACGCTGCTTATTTTTCCAAAACAGTATTTAAAAGAAAGGGTAGAATTGCAAGAAGCAGAGTGTGAATTTTGCTTTCAGTTCATTGCTCCCCCGAGAGTGACATAAGCTTGTTTCCTCGGGGCTCGCAGCAGCGTGAGAGCAGCTGCCCTGCGGAAGGTAACTTGTGCCAAGCTGGCACATGCTGAACGAGGCACAGGCTGCATCCTTGTCAGCTCCGTGTTGCTGCTTAATGTATGAGCCTGAGAGACTAAAAAGGTTGCTAAGCACGGCTCACGGTACACTGTAACCCATCCGAGGAACAGCAGGGCTGATCTACATACAGCATCCCTAGATCGTCCTCGTCTCCTTCGCTGGGTTCAGCCCATTTTAAAACACGCTCCTCTCCATTTCCCAGGCATGTGGACAGTACAGGAACAAAACCAGTCATTACAAGTACTAAGTACTCTCCAGTGGTTAATAATTTCCACCACCATTCTTCTTAAAACAGAAGCACCTTCTGGAAGAAGAGTAAGAACCATTGGCATAATCTGGCCTCAGAAATTTCTTAAAATCACCTTTAGAATCATTTGTGCCAGTGAGACAGAGTCCCCCTTGGCATGAGGCCACCAAAATTACAGAGATCTGACCCTGTGCCTTCAACATTTGCCATGCTACACTTTAAATCTCCCCTTCCTCAGTAAAATCTTAGTGATATTCATGTACACACAATGAAGTAATGGTTCTCATCTGAACCAAGTGCCGCTACCCAGGCAGAGTTCAGAAAGACAGAGACCTCAACAATAGCATGCAAAGGGAGCTTCCTTCAAGCTACCGAGGTCTCATAATTATCCGTGACTTTTTAATGCCTGGTGGTTGTGGTTTCAGTAAAAAGGATCCCCTGCTCTGAATTTTGCATCGGACCTTTTGCATTGGAAACATGTGCTGGACCTGCTCTCTGGCTGTCCATCCCATCTGCAACTGCCACCAGGATCCAGTGGTTCAGTAACGGTAACATTTCAGACAGTCAGCTGGGGCTGAAAACAGATAAAAGCAGCAGGAAGAAATCTTATTCCAGAATAGTTGAGGGGACACATGACTGCAGATGTGGAGGAGAGAGCACCTCACGGTGACTGTTGCAAGGGGTGCACCCCACTGCACCCAGCTGGGGAGCCAGAGCAGCCTGAGCTATGTGAGCTATTCTGCTAGGAAAGTGCAGATGACACAGAAACTCAAATAGATAAGTGTCATAGCCAAGATTTCTTCCACAGCCTGAATTCAGTGTGTCACATCACTGCTGCTTTTCTCATTCCCATGGCTGGGGAATGTCTTAAAGTGATCATAACATTCTCATTAAACGTGAACCAAAACCCTGCAAAAGCTTTGCGGTTAAACATACAAGGGTAAGATTCATATCTCATGTCAGTGGATATAAATTCCAGTTTACATTAGACCAGGATTTAGCCCTGGTTGTGCAGACAGTGGCCCAACACGTGAAGACGTGTTACCAGCTGGCAGCACACCACACTGTCCCTTCAGCTCTTGGTTTTCACAGGATGGCCTGACTTGCTAAGGGGCAATAGCCCTTCTCTTTAATGTGTCTTACAGGCCATGATTTATTACTAGTTTGTTTGTTTCTTTTTTCTATTACCGAGCAATGCCAGGGGTCTTTTTACTTCATCTCTTGCCAAAGAGAAATGCATTTTATCCATTAATTTTGCATATTAAATGTGAGTGGGAGGAAGAGCTACTGTTTTCTCTCCATTCCAGCTAGTCAACTGCTTGCATCTGGTGAGAAGGCAAAACACTCATGCAGAAGTAGAGCCTGATTGATGGAAACGTTGCTGTGGGGCCTTCCCTGAAGAAGCTGGGGATTTTGGTGCACCTCTCATGTAGGCGGTGTGCACCACACAAACAGCTAGCAGATCCCAGTTACCCCTCTGCTGAAAAATGAGCTACGCCTATCTTTTCCCACCAGACATCCCTCCAGACAAGTGATCTGCTAAGGGAGAAAAGGAAGATGGTGCCCTGTTTTAGGATGGATGAAGGCTGGAAGGACTGACTGTTCTCAAACAATACCTCAGCCCTTGCTTGCCATCACGCCCAGGGTCCAGGGGCTGGCCAGCAGAGGGGCTTCCTTCCCCTCCTGCAGCGGCCACACCATGGGCACAGCAGCACTCACATGGCTAGCGTTTACCCTGGGTACAAAAGGCTTTGTCCCATGGCTTCTGCCTCCTGCCTGTGCCTGCAGTTGGCTGTCCATTTTACCTCTGCTAGCACAAGGCAAACCTCAAGGAATTCAGCAGTTTGCACCAGACAGGTTTATTCTCATGCCATCTGTACTTTGTGCAGAAAACTTTGATTGGGAGTTTCATAAGGCACCCTTTTAACTCTTTTAATTCCTCTGTAAGTAAGCAACGGCCTTCACTTAGCAACTGCCTGACTCATTTCCTTTCTGAGCAATCCCCTGGGCTCACTTGACATTACTTCCTGTTCACATTTTCTGCATTTTCTGATATTTTTTCCTTTTACAGCTGAGACAGGCAGTTAAAAATAGCAACAGGATTGCAGTGTGTTTGTAAAATCAATACTATCACCCCAGAGATCTTCTCAAGCCCTTTCTCCGAATCGTTCAATTTTCTGTTCCAAAATTACTGTTAAATCTTGAGAAAGGACATATTTTAGTAGTCCTGAAAAAAATTATTTATGAACATGTTAACTTCTTCAGTACAATTCAGATTTATGTTTTGAAATACCTCTGAAATAATACTGACATTAGTAATCTTGTCAGAGTAGAAAAAACAGACTGAAGGAATGAAAGTTTTTTGCTATCTTTGTATTTTCTCCAGATGCCTACAGGATATATGGGCTTCTGATACACTCTTCTGTACTAGTTTACATTATCATCTGAAACTGTCCTAACACGGAGTTAATTTTTTGCTGTACAGAGATACCAAAATTCCAATACACGGAAGCCCAAACCCTGTAACTACTGAGTGGAATGAGCTGTGGTGTGCCAATCAAGATCATTTCAGAAAAAAAAAAAAAAAAAAATACCCCTGATTTTAGGTTAAGAAGGAGTTTGGAATTTACCAGCTGCAATAGCATTGCTTGAAGAAAAGAGAATTGGAAATACCAGATATTTTTTCGTCATGATTATGCTAGCTGTAACCCAGAGATCCCAATCTGCCAGTCAGTGTGTAAGGTGCTGTACCCTCACACCATGCATATCTCTGCTATGTACAGCAGGTACCTGCTCCCATTCCAGTGATCCTGGTCCCATTCCATGGCAAGGGCCTCACTGAGGTCACAAGGAATACAGCTTAAATCTGAGACCTTACTACCCATCCAGTAAAATGTCCTTTTGAAACCAAAAAGTTATGATCTACAGCTAGTGATATTTTTGTGACCGCTGTTTGTGCTGGCAGAATCCCAGCTCATGCTGCTCCCAGGTCGAACCCATCATCTGGCAGCTAACAAGGGCACATCTCTGCCCTTCTGGAGTATCAGAAGCCACAGCTGAAAGTGCATCTCCAAGCCCTGGGCGCAGGAGGTGCTCGCATCTAAGCCTAGGTTTGAATTCTGTGGGATGAATTTATCTTTGTAGGGGCCACAATACCCTCCCAGTTCCCACCCTGAACATTACATTTGTGCTGTTCAGGAAGTCTGGGAGCTGGAGAGAGCTTTTAATTGTGTTCTCCCAGCTCATTTCTAATTGAATTTTGCTTTAGCGTTTGTACATGAGAGGAGCAATAATTGAAGGGGTAGGGACTCTGCTTGAGTCAGAAGCATACATGTTGAGCTGATTTATAACAGGTAATAACTAGGGCCTTACTGCATTGTTCCCATTAGGAAGAGAGGCTAAAACCCCCAGCCAGATATTTACATTATTGCACATAATCTCGTTTCCTTGAGCACAGTAGCAGAAAACCAAGCAAAGTTTCTTCTGTTAAGCGTTTCCAAATCAGGGTCATTAGCAGGGCCTACTCCCAAGACAGTCTGTCCTTCTGTTATTTCATGAGTCCATTAGATGAGTGCTTTTCTCACTGACACACAAACCACATGGCTTTCTTCAAATCCTCTAGCCTTTCCATTTGCAGGTACAAGCTTTGACATGTAGACCACTGCTTTGGCTAGGAAACCAAAGAGAAACATTGACTCTTAGCTGTCATTACAGAAATAGGTGGTAATTGCTCTTTCTATTCAGTTTCAAAGAGCAGAGTGGTAAGAGAACCACCAGCTTTAGCCATGTCTGCAATTGATGCACCCACCACCCCAAGAAACTTTCATAATTCCCAATTTATTCTGTTCTGCTACAGCTTGCTGGAGATAAATTTCAGATCCAATGCTACAAAGCACCCCTGTGTGCTAAATCCTACATTTAATCACTTCACACAGGTATCCATCTTGGTTCCTTTTCGGTATTAAACCATGCGGTGTGTTCAAGTGAATGGTAACTTAACAGGCCCTACTGCATCAAAGGCTTTTAAGGAAAATTGTCCCATGACAGCGAGATGAAATCCAAATGCAGAATACAGCTTTGTGCTTGTACCATTTTTCCCTGGAAATGAGCTATTTGTCAGAGAAACAGCAAGCAGGCATGAGTAGTTCTTTCTTTATCTCTGCAGGTGGCACCAAGCATTTAGTTCAGAGACATATTTGCTCTTTTAAAGCTATTTTGAATATCTAAAAGTTGATCTCTGTGCTATCCTATCAACCTTTCCCAAATCAATCTATACACTAGAATGATTCATAGCTAAGGCAATAGATTCTGTTCTGATTCTTGTCCCGCGATGGTGGTGACATCAGATGCATCTCTCTGAGGTGATGCAATGCTTCTTCCACAAGCACCTGAGTAAAATCATGACATTTTCAGGAGTTTCCTCTCCCTCGTATAGAACTAAGCAATTCTGGCTAAAAAGTACCTATCTTACAGGAGCCTGTATATGCATACTCCTTTAAATGTTCCTGCTGGGGGCAATGAAGCTGCTCCTTCTGAGCGATGTACCCTCTGAGAGATGAACACTGCACCTGGGATGTTTCAGGCTGAAAAGTCACAGTGACAGTGACATCTGCTTTGCTTGAGCTCTTCCATCCAGAGTGAAGGGGATCAAAACTTCACCCTGACACTAACCGAGGAGAGAAACTATGGACATGGGGAGGAATGCTGAAACTGTAATGCTTTCCTTCTTGGATAGGTACCTAGGCAATATAAGGCACAAAAATAAAGGCAGAAAATACACATTACAGGGACATGTAGAGGGAAGATGTGCCATACTGTACAGAGTCCCTCGTAGCTCAACACGTTGCTCAGCTGCATGCCCACAGGGGCAGCACAGCACATGGCCTCTCTCCAGCTCTGGGACTTGTTTACCAGTCCCTGCTGGCCCGTGTTTCGCCCATCTGCCTGTGTTGTCCCTGGGACTGCGAAGGGAGCTGGGATGCAGCCCTGCAGAGGTGTGAGGTATGGACAGGCCTAGCCAGGGAGAAGGCTGCACAGACGTCGGTGGTGTAAGGGAGTGTGGGGTTACAGCTGAGGCAAGCCAGCAGCTTGCTGCTCTCTGGGAGGGGACATCAATCACCAGTCCCCCATCCTCAGCTCTGCAGTCAACCCACACCTTGCACCATCCATTCACCTTGTAGGAACTGCTGCAGGAAGCTGTACCCTCACACTCTTCACAAGGTCAATTTTCTGCTGATTTAATCCAGCTTGTCACAAGGACAGAGACACCCAAGTGCTGGCAGCAGAGAAGCAGTGGCACTGTGTGGCCAAGGCACCCTTTCCTTTCAGCTGAGATTTGCATAGCTCACACTGCACCAGAGCATCCGTGACAGCTCTGGGCAGCCGACAGGCCCACACTGATTTGGTGAACCAGTGGAAGACCCAGAACTAAAAGCAGGTCCTGGTGAAGAAATATGAACTAAATATACTCATTCCCAATCACTTGCAGTCACTTTAAAACTTCTGTGCCACAGTCACAACTCTCAGATTTTCAAATTATAAACTCCCAAATGGTTAGCCCTGGGTTCTTTAAGTTTTCAGGGCTCAGCTAGGGATTATCAGTCTTTGCCAGTTACCTTTTTGGGTACTGCTTCACACAGATGGCCTGATTTACTGCATTGTGTCAGAATCACACTGCATTTCACTGCAGCATTTTGGAGCTATTACTCTTTCCCCAGGCTAACGTATTTGCCATGCTCACAAGCAAAGGAGAAAAAGACAGTTTCATGGCCTGAGCCAAAAAAAAAAAATAATGTTATGACTTATTAATTTAGCAATACATTTTATTCACCACTGGCAGTACTGGCTGATGAGCAAAATAAGGAAGTCAGATTCATCCTTGACTCCTGCATTTCAAAATAAACAAATCCATCTATACTACTGCACAGTCATCCTCAGAACAACCGTGAAATACTGGGCTGGACATCGATGAATATAACTGGAAATAGATGATATTATACCTGTTCCATTCTCATCCTCATCCTGCTCCCCTAAGCACTCTGTTGTTCAGCTGGATTGTACACAGGTTTGGAACTACATCCATCACATCTGACAGCTATCGGCATTATGCTTTATTTCTTAGTTGGGATATCCATGTACTCAAGGTACATACACAATAAATTTAGAACTACTGAAGATTTTCCTTTATTTCCTTGTGTCTTTGGGACACAGGGTCATGTATTTTTTCACTTATGTAGCATCTCTGGGCTACAGCTGAGTGTGCTGCTGTACCTTTTACACTATGTTATAGAAACATTATAATACTTCAAAGGTAGATAGTTTCTTACAGTGTCAAAGCACTGCATAACCGTGAACTAATTGAGGTTCATGGCATCACTTTTAAGCAGATAAGGAACTACCACTGAAAAGTAAATAGCAGCCAACATTTGTTACCCTGAGGTCTCAACTACAGAAGTTATATTTCCACGTGTGGGATAGCAAAACAATTGTGTTTGCTCAGATGTCACTGTGCAGTAATAACTGGTAAATGTCAGTATTCAGATGGAAATTTGAAATGGAACCCCCCGCCCCCATATGTTGTTCCACCACTCACCAGCAAAAGTTGCACTGCTACAGTGCTGTTATTGCAGAATTTGTCATAATTTCTTTTCATTCAAGCTACGCAGCCTTGATACTGCCCTGAGTCAGGGGGTGCAGGCTGTCTGAAAATCATGCCCCTGGGAATCCCCTGAGAGGAGACAAGCCTACAAACCTGGTAGGCCAAGCAGGTTGCTGTTGTACCAAGAAGAATAACCTGTATTGCTGGTGGATGAAAGCACCACACACTCAGATCTACCAGAGCACTAGGCGCTTCTTTCTTTTTCATTTCCTGTAGCAGAGCAAGCTTCAAAGGGCCTCTGCATGAGCCTCCTGCTTTCATCCAGTGCTAAAGTGCCTTGAAATTGGGAATCTCATATACCAAGGCAGGTGCTGCATCACCCTGATGAGGTAAAGGATACTCTTCAGGCCTTTTCAAACATCTCTCAGTTTTCTTTTTGCACTGGACAAACCATGCAACTTCAACCACTGATTTGCAGCTGAGTCTGTACACACATGGGTATTATCACACTGTGATCACAGCAATTTGTACTAGGCCACGTACCACAGGATTTCAAACCACTTAGCGCTCACCACTGTTGACTTGAGCCAAACCCTCACATGTCAAAGCAGAAGTCCTGTAAAGATATAAAGAAATGCAAGGCTAGAAGGTAACAGACTGGAAAGAGTGGATTTCTTGGGGGGCTACAATCCTGAATTTTGCTGAATCCATTACCCACAGCATCAATTTACTCATCATGCTGCACTTACCTATTACCTTATACTCACAATGCTAAGAACTGAGCCAGTGCTCATTACAGGCAGCTATACTGGAGACCTAATTGCAGAGTACATCACTGATTACATTAGAGTGATGTGTAAGAACTGATGGGCTGTGGATGTAAAATGTAAGTGGCACAGTTTTAGTATGTGCATGATTTCTACCTCTTATTTAGAAAACTCTAGTTTCTATAGACAAGCCTGACATATGCCACCTCTAAACAGCAAAGTCTTGCTGCCAGCTCATTGAAAACTGATCATTTTATAGTCTTAATTTTGCTCAATTTTGTTATTTTTTGGAAATGGAGCACATGTCCTTTCTCCATGTTGGAAAGCCTACTTCTGTTGCAGCTCACAGCTGTATTTTGGAATTGAGTTCTGCTAGGAAAACTTTGCAAGCACATTCTCTAGCACTCAGGGATGCCCCAAAGAGCAAAGCACAACTCTCTGCAGATCCCTGAGCAGGGGAAGCACAGAGGGAGGTGCCAATGTCTGCTCCCTGGTCACCAAGGACATGACATGCAGGAGCGGCAAGGAGCTGTGCCAGGGGAGGGTCAGACTGCACATCAGGAAAAAATTCTTTAATGTGAGGTTGGTCAAACACTGGCACAAGCTTCCTAGTGAGGTGGCTGATGCCCCGTGTCTGTTGGTGGTCAAGAGACATTTGGACAATGCCCTCAATAGTACGCTTTAACTTTTGGTTAGCCCTGAAGAGGTCAGGCAGTTGGACTTGATGCTCTTTTCAAGTCCCTTTCAGCTTAACTATTCTATTCTATTCTGTTCTGTTCCGTTCAGTACTCCTTGTTGTTATTGCTTCAAAACCAAAATGCTTTCTTTCGATTGCAATGTCACAGTCTTCCCATAATTTAAGTTAAAAACCAGATGTGAAGCCAAAGGGATCATGGAATGGTTAGTTTTTGGGTGACAGATGATTAGAAAATGCTCAAGGAAAAACATTTGGCCTTTCTCTTCATACTCCATGCCACCATTCAGAGCTTTAAATGAAGAGTAATCCAAATAGGAAAATATGAAACCTGCTTGTGACAGATGCTAGATTTATTATGCCTGTCCCTGCAATACAGTCCACAGTTTGAAGAGTAAATTGTACTGCTGTTATTCTGTCACTGAATTCTCTAAACAACCCCCAAAAAATCAAACCAGGAAAACAGATGAGCTGATGCTTGTGTTTTAAAGCTTTCAGCTCCAAATCTAGCCACTTATCATTCCTCTCTGACACTGAACTCCTGACTTTCCCAGTAGTACAGCTCTAGTTGGGCGACTGTTTACCCAGTGCCATCTAATGGGTTCAAAACTGACTTTCAGGTTAAATTGAGAGGGGAAAAATGTGTAAAAAGAGAGTTTTATCTGTGTAAAATGCGCCCAAGTCTGATCAGAATCTGACCCTGCATCTCTCACTATGTGTGTGCATGGATGTGTGGATGCAGGGAGGCAGAGGAAATATGTGACAGAAGTCATAAAAGCTCGTAGATAATGCCTCCAAAGTATTTCTAAGCTATTGCACAAGTAACAATATTCAGAGACATAAATTCAGACAGAAGGGATCTATTTTACGTGGACAGAAGAATACTCATGTGGAATACACGCACAAAGAAGCTTCTTTAGGCAAAACAAACAAACACTGGAGTCATTTATCTCCTGCCCTCTTTTTTTTGCTGGAATACAGGAACTCCACAGTGTTACAGCCTAAAACTGTGGAAGAGACCTCCCTCTGTCCCTGCTGAGTTCATCTGCAGAATCCCACTTCAGCTGGTCAGGGGTAGAGGGCCCACTTCATGGGCGGACAAGGTAGGGTCTATGGATAAGCAGCCTGCAAGACCACAGCAGTCGTTCAAAATCACATAAGAAGTCAGTGGGAATTGCCAAAGCAGCAATCTCCATGCCAAAACAGGAAAGAACACCATATATTTCAGTAACAGCTACACTGCTGAAGCCTCTTTTCTAAATATTTTTCTTACAAAAAGGAACTATTCTTTTTGCTCAAGTGTTATATCAAAATGAAATTGGTCTTTGAAAACTTACTAAAGTAAACCAAGAACTAAAATCTTTCTTGATATAGTTGAATAGAGCTTTTACCCCTCATTGAACTTGATAAATTTGAATTAATTGCATGGGGTGAGGCAGATTCAACAGCAGAATTACCAGACTGCAACTCCCAAACGAGAAATGGAAACACAGCTTCTTGACACTGCAAATGCAGCCAGTATCCATCTGTGCCAGGCACACAGACTGTCATTATTGCACAGCCTTAGCAGTATCCTTCTCACACCAAAAGCATCTTTGGCTTCAGACAGAGAGGAAAACAAACTGGATGTTTTCACCCTAAAGTACAAATTGTTAGTGCCCATTCCAGTGTGTGGTGGAAGGGTGAACTGCAGCCAGATGGCAGTGGGACAAGGGAGGGCTTTTCAATTAGGTACATCCCCAGATACGGCAAAAAGTTGAAATTTGGATTAAAGGAGTTCCAGCTATTAAATGCATTAGTAAAATTGTTGTTGGTGTTTAGAGTTTTGGTGGATTTTTGTTGTTGTTGCTGAAAAACTTTTACTGCCCCCTCTCCCCCTCTGTGAGCAGGGTAGTGTAGCTGTCACTGACATGTTCTCCTTGGCTCGACTTCACTCTCCTTCAGCATGGGAAGAGCTGGGCAAAACACTGCACATTGCCTATACTAAAACTGCATTGGGAATAAAGATGATGTGAGGAGGCCATTAAATCTAGGCCTGGCAATAAATCTGGGAAGAACAAGCAGCAATATGAAGCAAAAGGTCTACACAGAGCTTAGAAAATAGGAGCTGTTCCTGATAAATCTCATTGATACTGCAGGTAGAGTCTCTATACAAACTGCAAGCAAACAGCTTAAATTAGCTTAAGAAAGACAAGAATTCAGCCACAGCTTGTGTCCTTGCACTAAGAACCTTCCTCATCATTCTCACTGCAATCTGCTCTTTATTTTTGCTTTCTCCAAAAGCAGAGAGGCATCAGGAATTCTCCTCTGCTCTGCCAAGAAGCTCTGCACATAATGTAAAGTAGCATGACCAGCTGTTCTTTTTTTGTCCAAGGAGACTTACTTGAAAACTGATCTTTCAAAAGAACCTACCTTTGAGCTGATAGAGAGAAAAACATCTAAGCAGTCTTGAGTTACTGAGAAATACACTTGTTTCATAAATAACTGAAAAATTATTCTTTATTCTCAAAATTCCCATGAGTACTCAGTTCTACATGGAGAACAAACAAAAGGATTTTCATATCATTACATAGATTTAAGGGGTCATCTATGAGTTTTCAAAAATCATCCTCTCAGTCAGATGCACAGCACTGTCAGCATAATACTATAACTCTCCACAATGGTATTTTATCTTAACACCACTTAGAACAATACAATATTCATAAAAAGCCACCACTGGAATATATTATCTCACCAGCACATTATGATAAGATTAAATTGTTTGTTATTAGAAGTGATAAGGGTTCGTGTATCAGTGTTTGGCTTGTTGGACTTGTATTACATAGTGCCATTGACAATAATCACATCAAAATGATGGATAATTTAGCAATAATTCAGTACTAATTACCAGATTAAGCTGTAAGGCAAAAAAACAGTGCAGCATTTGTACAATGACTCGTTGTGATAGCTTCATACCTAAGAAAATTGATTTTGCTGATTCACTTTAGTCTTTTATTTGGGGAATGTATGCCTTCAAATGAGAGCAGGACAAGACAAGAAGGATATATAAGAAACCTATTTTCAGAACTGGGCAGCTACTCTTCAAATCCTGCAAAAAAATCTGGCCTAGATTTTGGCTCGTTGGGGCTGGGAGTAGCTTACTGTGGTTCAGCCACTATTGCTGCAGGCTCCCAGGCACTGTGGCAATACAAATAGCTAGTGAAGACAGCACTAGGTGTTTCCACATGTCGTGAGCGCTTGAACACAAGGCATCTCAGTTCAGATAAACAGATGCAGCATTCACGTGTGTTGTTTAGGCAGTCACTTTAGCAAATTTCACCCAAGAGTTTAACTTTTGTTATTTACCATTATTTGCTTACTATCTCCGGCATACTCAACCTACCAAACACATGCATATAAAACACAGTGACTGTTAACCTCAGAGGGTTCTGCTTGAAGGAAAGCCATAGAACAAATAAGTAGTTGTATGAACACCGAAAAGAGATGGTAAGAACAGGATTTTATATTCCTATTTTGACCCCAGTTATAACTAAAATTTGGATGTGATGGGGAATACATATGCTAAGGCAACACCTAGGTGTTATTCTGTTAAATGAGACATCATGGGCATTACAGAAAGGAAAAGAGTGAGCCTCTTTCCATATTTATTACGTTGTAATGCACCTATCATACACCTAGTGCTTGTTCATTCTCACTTTATTCCTTTTCATATATATTGGACTCCTGTGCTTACAAAACTATTATATAGCAAAGGATTTAAATACAGAATTAGTATTATGCACTGAAGCATCAAATAATTTCTGCCAGCTACCCTAGGTAGCCATAGTATCACGTTGCCTTCTCTTGAACTCATTTATCTTTGTCACAGCTGAGTACATTCTATCTAAATTTAGAAGGCAGTTTTGCAACCGTTGCATGGAATAACCCTTGTTCTGGCCAATAGGCCCAAAACCCACAAGCAGGAATTGTAGAACCACAGATCTAGAAGAGACCTCAAGAGGTCATAGATTCTCCTTCCCTACCCTATGATCGGACCTTTCCTTCTGGGCCGATGTCCATCCACCTACAGATCTCCATTGTCAGAGATTTACCACTTCCCACAGTGATCCATGGTTCCCTATTTCTATCTGATAATGTTTTCCTTAAAATTAAACATTAATCTTCCTTGATTAAAATCAAGTCTGTTGTCTTTTATGCTTTCCACTGCAGTCACAGAAAGCAGATTATCACTTTTCATTTGTCTCTTCTTTAGGCTTAAAAAAAAAAAAATCCTAATTCTTTAGCTTTTTTCATCTCATCTCATTATTCTTTTTCACCTCCTCTGGATCTTCTCCAATTGGTTTATATCTTCAAGTATGCTGCCCTAAACAGTTCTCCTGCTGGTGTCTTACCATTGCTGAGCTCCGCAGAAGTGCTGCGGTATGTCTAAGAGGCTACCCGTCTGGTCATGCTTTCAGGAAGGGTGCTTCCCTTTTCACAATACTGTGACACTGTTGACTCACACTCAGCTTGTGACACTGCAGATTTTTTTCTGTTCAATTTGCTACTTAGCAAGGTCTCCCTTCTTGTCTCTCTGGAGCTATATATTTCTGTCCAAACGTTTCATCTTGCATCGGTCCCTATTTCTCTTCATTTTTCATGGTTTATGAAAATTTTTCAAGATCATTTTAAATTCTAAGCTTGTCCCCTATATATCAGCAGTCCTTACAAATGCAATACGAATGCCTTTGATTCTATTATTCAGGTAATTAATAAACATACTAGGCCACGAACAAAGGGCTTGATTCTGTATCTCTTATATTAAGCAATGTTGTCTGCTTACTTTACATCCAAGGAATTGTTTATGCGGATAAACAGAAGTGAACTTGAGCTAAGACTGAAAAATGCGGTCCCTAGAGTGCAGATGTATTAGTAACACAGATTGTTACAGGTACTTGTCCCAGCAGGAGAGTAATAAACAAGAATGTGCAGTTAAAGTCCATTTGGAAAGAATGTTCAATAGGTACAGCAGTTTTCGTGCCACCAATTTTCTTCCTATCAGTGATGGCAGTTACATTCACCACAGGAAACCCACTATAATCTGCCACAATATATAATATGCTTTATGATTCTGGATTTAGACCATTTTGGAATACTTTCTCCTGATTTTTTTTTTAAATCCTATGCACAGATATATAGATAGATCTAATTTCCCTGGTTTCTAGTTTTAGCCCGTATTCATTGAGATTCTTACCTAAATGCAGCTGAACACACATGGACATTTTACTGTTAGACACTTCAGTGATCAAAGCAATTAGGATCTGCATGCTTACAGAAATTTTGCGGGCTGTTTTGAACTAGAATGTAAAACGTGTTATAACAGATCTCAGACTGAAGCCCAGTCAAGCACCACATCTAATGGTGTGTAGCACTAGATAACTGGGGAAAACGGGTAAGAAATAGGAAATGGGTGGGTGCCTCTTCTAACACCTTCCCCAGATATAACAGTGGCCTAAGTATTTTCTGAGCTGGCATTTTTTAGCATCTGGGGCAGGTTATGCACAAGCTTCTACTTGATTAATTTCAACTACTATTATTTTGATTAATTTCGGTATTGTTTAAACTGAAATAGAGACTATAAAACCTCTAGAACCACAAACTGCATACAGTGCCATAGCTCTACTGACATTCATCTCATAATGTCAATATGCACCAATCAATGATTTGACCTAAAACATTTTGGAAAGAAGTGTCAGAAACTATCGTGTGAAAACTAAAAGGACAGAGGAAATGACTGTAAAATTAAATTATTCACGTTTCCATGGGGACAATGGGAAAATAAAAGGACAGTCTTTAAAGGATTAGAATAAATCAGCTACTGCAATCAAACCTGCAAATGCAGCAAAATTGAGAGATGATTGCCAGTGCTGCTGAAGCCATGCTAGGTCAAAATTTTAATGAAGTTCTTTTAAAAATGCATAAGTGGTAATTGCACGATTGAACTGAAAATCTGAGAAACAGGGTTAAACAGGAAATTAAGATGGAAGTTACAGTTATGATTGCTGAAACATCAGCTCAAACATTTCTAAGCTGCTCTCTGAAGAAAAAGATATCATGCATTTTCCACATTGGGGCAGATTCTCTCAGATCAGTTGTTGTGTGCTTAAAGATGAAAGGTATGCGCATCAAGCGCTATGTATATGTAGGGAGATCAGGAAGGGACAATGATCTCCTTCTAACTCAAGAGTTCTTTTATCATTCATGAATTTGATGTGCTTGCCCTTTTAAATTGCCTCCACTGTCCCACCACAAATATACTAAGTGCGAAACACTCGGTTTATTGGCCGTACTATAATTTATACTCTGAAGCTTTGCACGTGCAGAGTATCAGACATTAAATTCCAAGGACTGAGGCCACTTGTATTCATGTCTATTGAAATGGAAAGAACATAAAATAATAACTCACTGGAAAACTCATTTTAGCTGGCCGTTCCATTTGTAAATATTATCTTGAAGCAGAGGGATTCCTCCCATGCCAATTATCCTATTTTTCTCAGAGGAAAAAAAAAAAAAAAAAAAAAAAAAAAAAGGATAGACATTGACCCCTTTTGTTGCACAGTGTGTTAAACACATTCTGTAACTTAAAGGACATATATGCAACCTAATCAAAATTCAAAAGCACCCCCAACATTCATGAGCACCCTATGCAGATATGAAAAGTACAGCCTCAGAAAATATATTACTTATAGAACTTGCAAAAAATAAAAATTATATTTTTTCAGGTAATCTGACTGTTTTTTTGTACCATGAAGATCGTAGTTTATGCTGTAGAGAATCAATATAAGCCATACTGGTGATATTTTACAATAGCTATTGAAAGAAATAGGGAAAAAGACAAGGATACAGAACAAGGAACCAAGACACCTCATCTGTTTTATTTGACGCACTGCTTTGTACATGGCATAAGTAGAGACTTTGTTTTAATGATGCAATTTTCCCATCTGTAAAATGAGAATAACATATCTACATGTCTCTCAGGGTAATGGTGCAATTTAATTTCACTGTGTGTATAAAGCTCATTTAGATTGCTAAGTGGCAAATGCTATATAAATGCAAGGTATTATTATTATACACATTACAAACACAAATTTGGGAAATTTGGCACAGAATGTTTTGGTTTTACCTCCTTTAGCTGCCCTTTTGTTTTAAATAATAATAATCATTGGTATTCTATAACACTGAGAGGAAACAACAAAGGATTCTCTGTACACACACGCTGAAGTGGGGGAAGCCAATATAACAAACAAGAAGCAAAGAACAGGGCAAGTCTGTAGTCTGAAAAAGCAAGTTAAAATGGAGCCCTGCTCTAAATTTTTGTAAGGTTCCTTTTTACTCTCTTGAAATACCACATGCATGATCTTACAGCTACTTTTTCCGCATTCTTCCCATTTATGGGATAATGCTGTGGCCCTCTGGCAGGTAAACTTTCCATTTGTGATTTCAAAGGGAGCTTTCAGCATAAGGTCCAAAGAAACTAACCCTTAATAGAGCCACTAATGTTGCTTTATCCTCACTCTTCCAAGAGCATAAACCTAGAGGCAAATCAAGAAGAAACTGCTCCAGAATACATTGATAACCAAGGCAGCAAAGTAACAAGAGACAAATTCAAATTGTCACAGAACAGTATCATCTGGGAATTTATTCAACATTTTTAAGCAATCTTTTTGTGTGTGTGTCTGTGTGTCTGTGTCTGTGTGTGTCTGTGTGTAAGCCTTGAGCACCTCATCCTTAACCCCATTCTTCTTTTGGAAATGTGTAGAGAAATAGTGGTACTTGAAATACAGGACTCAATCCCCCAATCCTCAGCGCAATCGCAAGGCAGCGTGCACTTAGTTACAAATTGGGGGTAACCCAGCTCATACATTTGTGGCTGCTTGCTTCTTTTGAATTCAGTGAATCTGAATTTCCATAGGACTGATAAATCCTAGGATGTGCTTCACCTTTCAGACCTGGGGACAACCAAGTTTAGCAAATCTACAGCACACAGCACTGTCTGACAGCATCAGCAGCTACAGCCCCTGCTAGCTCATCCAGTTGTTTAAGTTTTCTAGAGCTTCAAGCCAATTCAGCATTTGTTACAGCAAAGTGACTCCTCCACTGAACTATCTCAACTTTTCAGCCACCCAAGTTGAGACTAAAACTGGGTGCACCATCTGAAAATTCACCTGCTTCTGCTTCGCCTGAGCCCCTTTACCAGGCTACAGCAGGAGCACTTGTAGCAGCTCATTATCCTGGACATTTGGACAGCCGGCAGAATTTATTTCAGTGCTCCCTCTTTGCGGGCCATTTATCATCACTAATAGCGGGATAACGTTTGCAGTTGCTGCAGGGCCATGCGGGGCAGCGGGGTCCGTCCGGAGCAGGCCGCAGTGGCGGCGGGGAGGAGGCAGCGGCCGGGGGAAGGCACCGGGCCGGGGTCACCCCGCCGGGGGCCCGGAGCGGCCATTTCTCGCAGCCTCGCCAGGCCTCGCCGTCCATTTCGGCTTGGCTCCGTGCGGGGAGCATTGGAGAAAGGGGCAGCACACCGCTCCTCGACCTTCTCCGCCGCTCGAGGCAGGAAGGGGCCAGCCCCGAGGCTCCCCGCGCCCCGGCACGGAAGCGCCGCCCCACCCGGCCCCTGCGAGCGGCCGGAGGTGCGAGGGGCCGGCGCCGGGCGGCGTGGCGGCGCGGTGCAGCCCTGCCCATCCCGGCCCGGCCCGGCCCATCCCGGCCCTGCCCAGCCCCGCGGCGGCGCTGCCGGGCGGCTCAGAGCCTGCGCACTGCGCTGCCGAGGCCCCCTCCTGCCCGGCCGGCAGAGCCGCGCGTCCCGGCGCTGAAGATGGCGGAGGGCGGCGGTGGTGGTGGTGGAGCGGCGCCCCCCTCCTGCTCTTCCTCCTCCTCCTCCTCCTCCTTGAAGGGGCTGCGGGAGCAGATGGGTGAGAGCGGCCGGCAGGGGAAGGGCGGCTGCGGCCGGGCGGGGGGCGGGTGAGGGCACGGCCAGCCGACGACGACGGTCCCCCCCCCCCCCCAGGTCCCCTTCGTCCCTGCGGGGGCCGGGTCGGCGGCGGAGCGGAGCCTGGGGCCGCCGGGGCTTTGTGTCCGGCCGGCTGGCGGCGGGGCGAGGAAGAGGAGCCCCTCCCGCCTTCCTCGCCCGGCCCTCAGCACCCCGCTCCCCCCTGCCCGGTTGGGGCTGCGGGGCTGCGGCGCGTCCCGTTCCCTTGGGGCGGGTGGCGGGCGGCAGCCGCGGGACCGCCCCAGTAAGGGGGTCCCCCGGGGGTCCCCCGGCTGCCGAGGCTGCTCGGGGCGCTGCGCTCCCGGTGGCCCCGGCGTTCAGGCCTGCAGTCCCCGCAGAGCTTTCGTCCCGGCGAGGCGTCCTGTGACTGCGCCGGTCCCTGCAGCGGGAAAGGGACAGGATGTGGCATTGCTTCCGAATCCAAGATTTGATAATAACTTTTTTTTTTTTTTTTTTTAAAAAAAAGGTGCCTTAAGAGACCTAAGGAAACTCTGCACTTCTTTGCTTTTGTCCTCCAGCGCATTTATGTGCCCATTTGTATGTAAGACCCCTGATAATTTGTACTCCCTGAGATGTGTGCTGTGCACGCGCGATGTGTGTTCCAAGCGTAATCCCACGGTGCAGCTGCACACGTTAGCTTTGTGGGTGAGCCGTTGTAAAAGATAAATATTTTCTTAAACCAGACTAAAAAAAGCAAGGACACAGAATCATGGATTTTGATTTAATTTGATCTAAACTAACCGGGACTATGTACAAAAAACCTACTGCGGCAACCTACCGTTTAATTGTTTTCAGTGTATCTGTGTAATTATATAAAGAAGAGTGCTGGCAAAAGGTCCTGAATGCTCAGTTCATATCTGGCAGTCTTTATTCTTCACTGTGTTCTGTGTCAGAAATATTTTTTTTTCCCTTTTGAAATTAAGACAATCTAACGCTTGAGAAAGATAACAGCCTGCCAAAAGATAGCACCTCTCACCTGCAGAGGCCATGTCTGTTTGATACTTATCCTCACTGCTAGAACTGCAGAATTTCCATTTGTGCATTGGATGCTCTCACACTGTGGAGCCTACATTTTTCTCTGGCAGAGGGCACCCATGTTTGCTGACAGCTGTCATGGCCTAGATTTAGTCCCCCCCAAAAAACCATAGGTGAAATGTTCTGTGAACAACTCAGCTTCTTCTCTCTTTAACTATACACATGTTCTAATATGCACAAAAAAACCCGCATTAGATCCTAGAAAAAAGGATAGACCTTGAGGTTTTTTTCCCCTGAGGCAATAGAAGTCACTGAACCAGAATCTAAACTTCAGTTTATGTAGAATGGATTTCTACCACTTGTGTGTTGGAAGATGAGCTCATTGCTAATCCAAACTGAAGCAATGCTGTTGTCTGTGAGCATACATTTCTGTTCCTAACTTCTCGTTCACTATCTGGAGAAAGCAAATAATGTTTAGAAATCATCCTCGCAATCCAGCGTTTAACAGTGGAATTGTGAGATAATTGCCACCATATTTGCTGCTGTTTGGCAGAGTTGTGGGCAGCAACTAAGTGATACAGCAGCTGTTTGGGGAAGGTCTGTTTAAAAAAAAAAAAAAACACAGCATGAGGAACTTTGTTCTGTCCCACACTGCTGTTTGTCAGGCTTGAAGATGTCGGGAGAAGGACATAACATTTTGCTTTTGTAAGGTCAGACGGCTGAGTGGGGACCTTTTCCATTCCAAAATACCTGCTAACCATAATTCTAACACCCAGTCTCTGCTGGGCTGGGGACAATTACATACTTTGCTGACTTAATCTGCAGATCAAACATCTCTACAAACAAATACGATGCTGCAAGTACATTCAGTCCCTTGCCTTTGAACTTCTGGTTGGAAATCTCATGTTTAAGGCCAATAAATATAAGTGGGCAGCATCTTGCTAAGAAACCTTGGCTCCTGGTATATGTGTGTATATACATGTACGTGTATACATACATGCATATGTACGTACATATACACATACACCTTTTGTGAAGTTATCTTTTGCATAGGTTCCTATGGGGTCAAATCACGCTTGCTGTATCAGTTCTACAACTCCTTTGCAATATTTTTCTGCCCTTCACACCTGTCCAGTCTTATTTCCTTTAAGAAGGTGACAAAAAGCAGAATTTGCTTCTACAACTAGAAGCTATTTAACGTTGCAATCAGTGATGCATGAATAGGCAACTTCCATTATATATGATTTGTGATTATATACTATGAAACAGCAGCACATAAATGGCAGTTTGTTACTCCGTTCTTGTGATCTATGCTGGCTGTTGTCATCCATCAGGGACAAAGAAGATTTTTGCTCAGATTCTAATACTGTAAGCACTGCTAAGGCTTACAAAGACTGAAGAAGTGGGGGATAGTCAATTGCTTGTCAATTGCTTGATAGTCAACAGGGTCCTAACTGAAACCAGGACATCAGGTTACTTATCAAGTGAGGGGTTTTGAGTGGTATGGGCAAGTAGAATTTTAAAAGTAAATTTTTAAGCTGTTGTAGTCTGTATTTATTCTATTGTTTAATCTTCATTTTCACCAAAATACGAAGATCTCATCTTGTCTTTTGTAGTATCAGTGACAGGGGATGTGTCTTTACTTTTGCCAGAGCTTGGATACATGGTTGCTAGGATTTCCACTTGTACTTTGAGTCATTGTAGTGAAGGTGGTTCAAAACATGCATTTTGTATATTAAAATGCTGTATGTAAATTTTCCCTTCCAAGGCCTACATTGTCTTTTCAGGAAACCTGCTGCATGACATGGGACAAAACTGAAGAGTCTTTTTTCTTTGGCCTTTTCAACAAATCTAGCTGCGGGCATATTTCCCATTACCTACGTGGCCAAGCCCGGTTTGGTCAGTTGTCTACTGAAGCAACTGCTTCAGTCAGTCCAATTGTTTGTTCTGCCCTCCTTAAGGGACTGTCTGCCTTTGTCCATTTTGCCTGGAACACAGCTCCTGGTAACTTCTTTACCGAACACCTATATATATAGAATTTACAGTAAAAGAAGAATGGATAACTAATAGGGAAAATTAATTGCTCAAGCAAGTATTGAGGAACATGTGCAGATTTGTCTTGTCTCCAGGTAATAGTCATTAATAAAATCTGACTTCAGTGCACCAGTTTATAGCAACAGCAATGGAGATACTAGAGAGTGGTGAGTAGAGAAAGTGCCTTGGGACCCAGAAGCCTCATAAGCCAACTGATGATTTGATCTCTGCATCAGAGCTTCTGGCTGGAAGAGAAGAAGAACTAACATTCAAATTTGGCTCTTCAAAAGCCTTTCAGTTTTACAGAGTGGTTGTGACTAGAGACAGTCTTCAGAATTTTTCTGGGAAACTGTAAGATGAAGAATCTGCCTTTGTCAAGTTCATGATAGTATGGAGGGTGTTGCAGTAAAAAGCGTCTTCAGTGTTCAGTTGTCTTACTTGGTAGTGTTTGTACAGATGGCTCATGTGTTTTCCATCTGTGGAGCAAAGGCAGCCTGGTGACTGGGGCATTAAAGTGGCATTTGGTAGATCTGGCTTCAGCTTCTTGTGTTCTCAAACTCCTCATGGCTTTGGAGAAGGCCTTTAAGGTTCTCCTGTGCTTCATCTCATTATGCTTATAATATGTACAGCAAAAAAAAAGTCTCAAAACCATATGGATATACAACATATTTTGGGAAATTTCATATTCACAGTGTTCCATTTCCTACTTGCTTTTTCATGCATTACCAATATGAAAGCTACATTTGGATTCCATGCTTCAATTGAGGTGAAAGTATTGAACAAATAACGACTTGCAAGGATCACAGCTGTCATGGTGGAAGCCCAGAGATTCTGTCATTTTTACTGTCCCTAAATGTATACAGCCTTAAAACATGATTGTAATTAAGGACTGCTTTTTCTTTATACGCTTGTCTTTTAAAATAAGAAAACGGATAGGAGTATTTAAATAACTGATATATTGTTACTGATTCTTAGTTCTTAAAAGCAGTAAGACAGTTAAACAGAAAAGCAAGGAAATTGAAGAAATATTCTGGGATAGTCATAATTATAGAAGTGTTGAGTTCTGCTACCTTTATGTAAACATGATTAAGTAATCAAACATACTAACAGTCCCATTGTGAAAGGATATCCTGAAAAATAAAATTCTGAGCATGCAATTCTAATGACTTCTCTGAAAACCACTTAAGAGATGACTTGTGATGCTTTAAAAACAAACTAGGGACAACAAATTCCTGTCAACCACAAATGAATTAGAACCATTTAGCTTCTAATTATGCAGCTTACAACCAGGTAGTTCTTAATTGATGATATGCTTTTGATACTTTTGCACATGCCTGTCCAATAATTAAAACTGTTCTAGATGTGAGTGACTAACTTGCTAGCGGTGTGGGATTTGTGGAAGAAAACCCAATGTTGTTCGATGTGTTTTCATTTGAAGGAGAACCGGTAGCTGCCATGCACGATGTCTCAGCAATTCACAGAGTGCGGCTGTTGTTCACAGCACACGTAAATGGACACAAGCATTTGCTCTTCAGGAACGCTGCTCTAGATGCTTGACTTCTGTTTTCTTTTAAATTATTTTCATTTTCTGGTCAGTTTTAAACTTCTGCATTGCAGGTGAAGGAACCCACAGTTGTAGTTGCCTTTGACAAAAATCGTTACCATTGACAGTGTTCCAGAATACCTCTTCCTTTCCTCTGTTTTCTGTCTTCATAATTCACAGGGAACTTCTAAAATATGTTTTATGGGTATTTAGCTGGCTCTTAATTCACTGACACCCTCTGCTGTTTAAATGCACCGGCCTGGATCTTGGGAGGGAGCAAAGATATTGCTGTGGCTTTTGAATAGCCTTCTCCGAGTAAGAGTTTTAACGCTTTTTAGTGTTAAAATCCTTCTCCCAAATCAGAGGGGGGTTGCCTACAAGAGTATAGAAATTCTATAGAGATCTTTATACTAGAAGAACATAAATGAATAAAAGTGTTCTATGAAATTGAGCGTTTACCCTCTTTTTACTTTTCTCAAGATAATTTTGTAAAGAAACAGTTTGGTGGAACAGAGGTGATCAATGATATGTAAGTTGAGTTCTGGACGTTCAAAGCCTAGGACAGCAGTCTCAAGGCCGGATCAGCAAGGGTCACCTTACATTCAGATTTCTCTGAAATATTTTCTGTCACTAGGTAATGAATTAAACAAAACTATAGCTTCTTGATTGTTCTCTCATGCCCTTTTATCCTGCTTGTTGGTGTTTTTTTTTTTCACCCGTTGGTCATTTTTAACTTACCTTACTTGTAGTGGAATGCCTCAGAACTTTTAGTTTTTAGTTGCCTAGGTTAAGCACACAGTTTTAAGAAAATTTACAGTTTAATTACTTCTGCATTTTGCACCACCATGTTCTTGCTGTTGACCTGTCGGCATCTGATAGCACTGAGCTGGTGCACAGCTGTATGTGAGTGCTGCATGGGTCTGGAGGTTGGTCTCTTGGAGGTAAATGCCGGCGTAGTCTCCCTTCTTCTGAAGCAGAGAGAGTGTTGGAATGGGTTCTTAAGCTGCCATGAGAAATTCATCAAGTGTAAAAGGCAAAAGCAGTAGTTTTCACTGCTTTTGTGTAAAGGAGCTATTATCCTTTCATCTAAAGAAAGCTCAAAATTGTTTTCACAGGATTTGTTGCAAGTTAGTTGTGACTTGTAGTGCTAGGCTGTGTGCTGGCATTGTTTTGGCTGGGTGAATTGAACGATTGGCAGCCAGAAAATAAGAGGACAAAAGCATTTACAAGAAAATGCTTTGAGCAAGCAAAAGAAACCAAACTATTGAGGAAAGGGGGAAGTAGGGGATAAGAGAAGTTAGCTGATTTCCAGTGTTAGGCATAGTGCAATATAAAAGAAAGAAATCATAAAATAGATGTGAAAGAGGAAAAGAGAACAGAAGCTTGTCCTGAAGTTGCTTTTCACAGTGGCTGTGCAGGTGTGTGAACAGGAGTCAATTTAAGGCAACCTCCATAGCTGGGGGAATACAGCAGGCTTGGCTGACATCTGTCTGTCTTGCTTTTGCTGGCTCCTGGGCTGGAGAAGCATGGCAGGAACTGCTCTGACAGCTGTTAAGCTAGTCAGCATGAGGGACAAAACACATGAAAAATAATTTTTGAATGTACTTCAGGTGTCTGAGCCATTGCAAAGTACTAGTAAAGAAATAAAATGATCTGAAGAGCAAGTACAGATGATCTTCTGCACCATGTATAAAATGTCACCATTTTACCTTTTTGTTCCTTCTGTGGCTGTTATACCTGTCTCATTCTGACACGTTTGCATACACCTGTATATAAACATGTAGCCTATGTCATGTAACACTTAGATTTCATAGTGAATCCACATAAAATGATATAAGGGTATATTTATTATATAAATTACTTTCATTTTAGGACAGTGTATCAGGATATTAGGATATTGAAATTTCCACAATGCAGTAATAGGTAAATATTGATTTCTGCTACACTTGTGGATGTCCACAAGAGATTTCCAGTCATAGTTTATTTCATCAGCTTTAAAGTCATTGTTTAATAGCTCTTTAAAAGAAATCACTCAGGGTGGATGAAAGCAATTTTTGTTTGTTTTGCAGTTGGCAGCAGGAGTTTGTGGCTGCCAACCCACAGAAACTTGGTGCAGAAATACTTTCTTTACATCTAAAATGCAACTATAATGTGCTCTGTTGGAGAATTTTATTGAGGCGTTTTAGTGCCTTGCTCTTTCACTCAGAAACATAATGAGCGTTCCAAACTTTCCAAATCTGTGGCCTCCCTGTACCTGTGTCCAAGTAGGACTCTGCTTCTAGACAGCAAGGAAACAATAGCAATGCATGGCCATTTGCTAAGGAGTACAGCGGGGACTGTAAGCTTTGCATATGCCTTCTGTAGGAAGTGTCAGCTGTAAGGAGAGGTCATTGTGCAAATGAGCTTGGTAAGCACAATGCAATAAAGAGATTAATAACTAATACCACGTAGAGCAGAGAAGTGATCTGAGTTATATTAAACCTTTGCAGAGAGTTGGGAATATGTGAGTTGTGGAAGCATCCTCTTCGGCATGCCTTGTACAAATCATATAATGTCAAAAGAGATCGGTGAAAGAGTACTTTCTTATTTAACAGGAAAAGGAAAAAAAGGTGAAATCATGCTGAATGCAAAGCCTTTTCACTTTACTTTGGGAAGGTGAGGAAGAACTATGGGGAAGAAGAGTGGCAAAGGAGAAAATGAAGGGTGCAGAAAGCCATGGAGTAATTGAGAATAGAGTATCTGCCATGACTCAGTTTCATTTCTTTCAGGTGGTGAGTAATAACATACTCGTCCAGTAAAGAACCCCAAGATGTGAAGACCAGCCTCTTTTCCAGAAAAGGGGGGTGAATGTAGCTAGTCAGCCCTCTAGAAGTCCTCTGTGTACATGGTACGGGCAGCGCTTCCTACCAACTCTATGATGGCTTCTTGAAGAGTCGGTGACATCTCTTCTTCCTCCTTAAGCCTTGTGCAGGAAATTGCTTTCCCCACTTAGTAGAGAGAAGGATAACTCTGGTCTGAGTGGTGTGAGCAAGGTTAAAGTAACAGAATATGAGAGAGAGTAGGAATTAGTAAGACTCTCCATAGGAGATTGGTTCACAGTATGTATCGCTAGCTTATGGACCAAGCATGATACTCAGCTGATCCTGCTTTTGGACAATGGGATCGTTTCTCTGGCTATAGAAAGTTTTTGTAGATGGCTGCCGATTCACTTAAGAACAAATTTTGATTCTTTGGCCTGTGCTCTTACTACATTCAAGTTTGGTTTAGATTGTGTTCCCCTTAGGGAAACGTATACAGAGATCAACCCACAAATTAACTAACAATCTTCCTGGTGCCTTGCTGAGCATGCCCTAGGCTGAAGGAGTGTGTAACATCTTTTTGAGATTGCTTCAGCCATATCTTTGTAGTTTTCCTAGTAAGAAGTATTTTTTTTTTAAATTATGTGGATTTTTTTTGATGTTTCCAGTTCTTAATCTGAGTATGGATATTTTAAGGATAATTGGAAACTTACTTTCTTGCAAATATATCTCAAGTATTTATTTGTAGAGCTGCTGATTTGTATACTACAAACACTTGTGTCAAGCAGTTTTCCAGTGGGAGCAGTGCTTTTGATGAGCTGAAGAAATCATCCTAAGCTGCCTTGAATGTTGGGAAGAAAACCAGATTGTAGTACAGAATTAGGTGCAGAAATAGACTTAAACACCGCAGGACAAATGCTGGGGGGAGGAAAGCACATAAAGCACATAAAATAAATATCCCATGTAGGGAATACGTCTAAAATGAAAGGCTGCAAATAGAAACTAGAATAAGGGTAAGACGACAGGAAGCTCTTCTGGCCTGCTGAAGCTGAGAGACAGCGTGCGCTGTTTTCAGAAGATCTGCATGCTTCCCATCTGGTGACTGCCCAGACAAAACAGGAGAACCATCTGCTTCCCAGCTGGTCCGTCAGAAGGTGCCTGCTGGGCAGCACGCGTGCCGCTGGTGGAGCCCGCCGGCCCCTGCAGCCTGAAGGTGGGACATGAGGAGCACCAGGGAAAACAGAGAGAAGGGGGCAAGCAGGGAAAAGAGGAGTGTGTAGGGAGGGGGCTGTTCTGCTCATCATTACAAACCTTGTTGTCCACCAGTTTATGAGGGTGCGGTGCGTCCTGCTGCCAAGGAGTAAAGCTGTAAAGACAGTATCCAGTTTTTTGAACTGTCTAATGTATGATCTTCCATCTGTTTATCTTAACCTGTGGTAATTAATAGGTGGAAATCAGCTTAAAGGAAAATACATGGAAATCTCAGCCTTGAATCCTAACTTCTTCCTGCTTTGGAAAAAAGGTTAAAAGAAATAGGATATGATCTGAGGAGTGTTACCGAGAGGGGTTACCAGCAGCTAGGCAATGAGTTATTGGTTGAGAAAAGAGTTAATGCAATTCAAAAATGACATCTTGCAAATTTGACACAGTCTGCTATAAAATCAGAGATGTTTAGTGGGAAGTTCAAATTCGTTCTGTTTTATGCATTGCTTGTTGGCTTCTTGGTACCTGATTTAAACATTTGTGAAAACATGTAGATTGATAATGACGCTTAACATTGAAGAGATCTCCTAACTTCAGTTTCAAAGGCTTACCCTTGTTTTTTTTGTTGTTGTTTGTTTGTTTTACATAATGAGTCATTAAATCATAAAAACCAGAAGGATTGCTGTGCAAGTCAGTATATTTCACTCTCCCTTCTGGTTTGGCACAGGAGAGGAAGAGAGTGGGGCAGCATCTGGTCGGGTCAAAGACACTGAAAGACAATGCGATGGAAGCCCTCAACCTTGCTAGGTAAAGGGACGGAGACGGTTCAGGTCCTAATGAGGCTTGCTAAGAACAGCAACTGTGTGGGTCCTTTGACGGTCTTGGCAGTGGCCAAGAGCATTAACTCGGCGCAAGGATAGAAATAGAAATCAAGCTTTATTTATAGCAGCGGGCTCTTCAGGGCATATTGGAAACCTAATCAGAAAGGGAAGTGTTGTCATGTTCAGTGCGAGGAAGGTGCCACAAGACCCGTGCTGTTAGCTGGGCTGCAGCCTGGGGGTTAACAGGGAGACAAGCCCGCCTTGTGCGTCCCGTGGCAGCTCTTGGTGCTCCAGTTGGGTTGGGTTGGTTTGTCCTGTCCGAGCTGTGCTGGGCCAGATGCATAATGTTAGGTGGTAGTGACAGGGCAGAAGGAAAACTGCCCAAGTTACCTAACCATTTTCTGTTCCAAATAGCCCTATTTTATTATGCACAAATGCACGTATTGGTACTGGCCACATGGATGTCTTGTGCCTTTATTAATTTTAGCTGAAGTATTTAGACTACTGTAAAATAAGCGCACATCGTGCTGATAACAAATAATTGTTGTGAAAGCCTTTAGTGACTGCTGTGGGAGGGAAGCTCAGAATAGAAAGGAGATTTAGTTTGCCTCTAAGAGAATTTTTCTTCTCCAGGAAGTTTGCTGACTGTGTCTGTGAAGGCATCTCCCAGTAATACAGCACATGATACAGGCTGTAGTGAAGTGGTTGTTAACTGGTTTCCTGTTCTGGGGTTTCCTGATTAATTAAAGAAATACTAGGCTTATTTTGCAAAGATAGATAGGTTCTGTGGGAAATTCATTTCAATGAAGCTTTGCTTCATAGCAGATCGCTGCATTCATGATGGAAAAGGATTCTAAAAATCACAGACATCTTATGCCAAAGAATATTTAAATCTAATTAAAAAAATCTTATGCCATATCGAAGAAAAACAAGATCTGAGTTTCTTAAAATTTGCACAGTACAACAGTGTGTAGTTAATCTCCCCATACAGTAGAATGTTGATGTTGAAAATTACAGATTTTATCGTAAATTTACCGTAAAATTGACAAGGGCCATTAAACCTTTCTGCTAATGTGAGATTTGGTGAAGTTGAACTCACATGTTTTGAGGATACATCTAATGTTATAGCTGTTTCCCTTTTAATAATCCTGTGCTGAAATCTGCAGTTCGTTTTTAATTCTGATTTTGTTAGTTAAATGGGTTGTTTCGGTGTGACATGAAGGCACATTCCTAGTGCCTCTGAATCTGACACTTTCAAATTTGTAAGCACGTTGTTTCTATTAAAATTACAGATCATTGAATCAGTGATCAGAAATGCAAAATCCTTTGGCTAAGTATTTCTAGACCTTCACCTTCTCTGTGCCCTTTGCAAGTTGTACTGGTTTTGTAACCCACTTTTACATTCTTCTATAGAATCTCAAATATTTTCTGCAACCTTAGTTATATTTTTTAAAATGAACTAATTGCCTTGTAGATAGGACATATTTTAAATGGTGCTTTCTAATCATAAACATTATTTAAGTGTTTGTGTGTCCCATAAATCCATAATAACCAGTTTGTTCATCAAGATTTCTAATAGTAAAATAACTTCTGCATGTAAAGTAAGATTAATTTGGTACCTTTTTACATTACAGCTTGCTTCTCCCTGTAACTTTTTTACAGAAATCTGGATGTTTAAAGTTGCTAGGAGTACAGGCAAAATTCCAGTGTTGGTTTTGACCAGAACCTGTGTCCAAGTCAGGTGAATTTATTCTGCTGTGCTCAGTTCCCAGCTGGGCTGAATTAACTCAACCCATTCGTGTACCTCTTTTGATGGAGACTGAAGAAAAAATGCAATTGGGTTTCTATATTTCTCTTAATTTAAAATTGTATTTGAAGATGCTCATCTTTTTTCAGTCTTTGTGGCCTACAGGAGTATCGCTGGGTACAGATGTCCTGGCTGTACGTTCTTGTGCTCAGAAAAACCTGCAGTAGGCTGTTCTTTTGCATAGTGTTTTCACGTCTTGTTGTGTGCAGCAGATGCAACATTCCTGTTTTCTGGCTGGTGACCTGAGCTACATTCATGTCCATGTGACGTGCAGTACTCACAAAATCGGCTTTTTGACTGACTTTTTGTCTATGTGGTGAAATTACAGTGTGCCCTGTTTTAGCTCTTCTCTTTGCAAATTGGTAATCTTACCATGTCGCATTATATCAGGTCTCTTATTTGTTTGAAAAGAGCCTCAAAGATGCACTGGGTAGAATTGAGGAAGACTTTTGTTTGGGGCTGCAATGAAAAATTAATTCAAGACATGGCAACAGCTGCGGGTGACAATTTAGAGTTGCTGAATAAGTATTGTAATCAGCATTTATCACTGACATCACATGGGATTAAACACTTTGAGGTGATTGTTCTTGGGCACAGCCTTAGGGAGGATTATTACCATGACAGAGCTAGTTGTCATGGCAATACATGAAGAGGAGAGAGGCTCTTCCTTCCTCCTTTGCAGTTTGCACTCCTCTATTAAAGGAGAGCCTGAGATCATTAACAAAGCTTTTTTTTCTTTTTCTTTTTTTTTAAATATAACACCAAATTCTGCTACTCATCCTCAGTCTTTTGTTTTAAATCATAACTACTTTGTGGATCATCCTTTCTGTTTAAAACAGGCATATCTTCTACATTTTTATGTTTAGTTGATTGCAGATCTGACCGTCCGGTGCTGCCCAGTGCTTCCTCTTGCTTTTTCCAAAGTTAAGCTTTTCTGAAAGACCCCAGTTGATCTCCCTGTATCTGTCAGCCAAGGTGACTTGATGCTGATGAAAATGCATCACTGGTGTAAAGACCCTGTCCCATTCAAAGCTGGGCAGGGAAGTGGGGTAAAGCTGTCTGTCCCACAGCCTGCCCTGCCTGCTTTCCGTGCAACGCTTCACCTTCAGACCCTAAACATCACTAATTAAAGTGAAAACGGATACCAAAATAAAGCAGATTTGTGAAAAGTGATACAGTAAATGGTCTCTCTGACTTAATGGCTTTTGTAATTTAGTGAAATTAATATGGCCTGCATTCAATTTCTGTATTGGGAGTGTACTGGGAGCCACAGCCCTGCAGTTCTCTGTATTCACCTTGGTAGAACTCAGAGAAGGTGAATTGGTCTCTCCACACTTGCTCAAATTACTATTTTGGAATCTAATTTATAATTAAAATTTATTTTTGAAGATCCAATTTCAGAAGTACAATGTAAGCATTCCTAATGGCTTACTTTATACAGCTAATCCGCTTTCTGTTTCATGTCATGAAATAATGAAAGATGCTCAGAAACTTTTTCCTGCTTGGGTCTCACCAAAATATTATTCTATCACTGCTAACAGTCTATTATGTTTGTTTAAGCCTGCAAATATAAGTGCAGTAGCAAAGAGTTTTTATTAAGTGTTTAAGTCAGACTCATAACTATACTAAATATTGTTTCTC
Organism: Heteronetta atricapilla; assembly: GCA_011075105.1. Lineage (NCBI taxonomy): Eukaryota > Metazoa > Chordata > Aves > Anseriformes > Anatidae > Heteronetta > Heteronetta atricapilla. The sequence goes on from CM021734.1 coordinate 7,455,338, forward strand.
TTACAATAGTTCACTATTAAATAAGTTTGATTTTTTTGAAACTATGTAGTCCTTTCCTATGCATTGTAAAACATAAGTTTTTGTCTCTGTTGCTTTTACAAATAAAAGCTGTCACCTCTGTAATCTCATCTGAAAAGTTGTTTCTTCTTAAAAAATGAGCAGACCCAAGTTAGTTATTGAATTAAAGAATCTACAGCCTCAAATAGAACTTGATGCTTTTATTTTATGTATTTATTTCATTAGTTAGGGTTGTAGATTTTGTAATTTTCTTAATATGGAATGATTTTTTCTCACAGTTGCTGCAGCCCAAGCCATAGCAGAAGAAAGAAGAAGCCAAAGTGGTGTTAGCCCTATTGCAGTCCAGACCTCAATAAACATAAAGACAGCAACTAAACCAGGTATGATTATTGGTCATTGTTCTTAATGAAGTATTGGGTTTACAGGGAGGTTTTTAAAAAGAGGTTTGATGCTCTTTCCTTAGTAGAGGTTAGAGCATGAAGTGCTTGTTTAGATGGTTCACAGATTCATTGAAGGTCTAGTTCTGATGACAGGTTTTTTGTTCTTGGTGCTCTCAGAGCTCAGCTGCTGAAGTTGCCTATAATTTCAGCAGGACATAACAATGAAGATAAATGCATTCTTCATGTTCTGGTTTGCTTACCAGTCTGCTTCTGGCTGAAATTCAAGTTTTTATACCTACAAAGACTCAGGCAGTCTTGGTTCTGCTTAGCCTGCAAAGTGGCTATCCTGCAGCACTTTGAATTTGTCAAGCTGCATAAACTATGTGTTCCCAGATGGAGTTTTCCTAGATTCCTGTATTTCTTGATCACAGAAATTAATATGTGCAGGAATAAGGATCAGAGTTGAATTTGGAATAAGTGTACATTCATACGTCTGATGTTTGCTCAGGCTTTCTTTTGACTGTACACAGTGGGCCTTTTAATCTTGTGCATACTTTCAGCTGCACCCATTAAAAAAGGATCGGTTGTAGTAAGGGATTGGAAAGGGAAAGGGGAGGGTATTCTGCCTCTTACTAGTTTTCCAGTTGAGATCTCTAATCTCTATATAAAATGTGCAGTGCTTTGGTGGTATGCATTTCTCAGTATGTTCCATAATCCTGTCAGTAGGAAAGACTCTACGACTACTTTATTTAGATTTAAATGTTCAAAATAACTGACAATTACATGTCTTCAATTTTTCTTTTGACAGTGATAGATGGTTCCACTCTAAGAACAGAAGAAAGGCAAAGACTAGCCAGGGAGCGTAGAGAAGAGCGGGAAAAGCAACATGGTATTTTCTTGTTCCCTTTGAAATATAATTTCTGAAAATCTTAGTGATAAAAGAATAACTTATTCTCTTACTCCTTGTTCAGTCACTTTTTTCAGCTTGCGGGAGACCACCAACCAGGTCTGCCCTTGGTCTTGCTTCAGTGACCTGAGCCTGGAGAAAACTTAGAGTTGAGAGGAAAACATTACAGAGATGTTTCACTTCTTGAAGCTGTATATTGCTTCTGTCCTTCCAGTTCCGAGGGACCACCAGGCAAATATAGCCAACTACTTGTTGGAAGCCTCAGCAAAAACATTTCTGAAATGATAACCTTTATCTTATCTTCTTCCTGTAGCCCTGAAGGTTTGAGAAACACTGATTCAGAGAAAACCAAAAAGGACTTAGCTAGTTGAATGGCTTGATTGCCTTGAACACTGCTTCTCTTGTTTCCTATCATGCTGAAAAGACTCCTGGATTTAAGTGTCAGCAGTATATGCTTTATTTTAGCTAAGAAAATGAGACTTAGAGTATAAAACTCTTGCACAGCTTTATGCTGTTTGTGATGTGAATCTCAGTTTATATATGTGAAGCAAGAGATGAAAGGGTCATGGTATGCCCTACAGTCCTTGTTCTCAGTCTCGCTGCTGGTGAGGAGCAGTGTCTTACTCTGGCCTGCACGTCTGTGTTGCTTGATGTGTGATCAAAGACACACAGAACAGGAATGATTATCTTACCCTAACATGACAAGAGAACAGGACTGGGATGTACATAAATTCAGAAGTATTTGGGGGGCCTTGTACATCGATAATGGCAATGCGTTGTTAATATAATTATCTGTTCTCTAAGCTCGTTTCATCTGCCTAGCCACAAAAGCTACCTCTACTGTGTATTCAGCCACTAGCTTTTTGTCAGAGGAGGTGAAGATTCTTGTTAATCTCTGCACAGATGTATCTAGGTGGAGGCTGTGGAGAACAGTGATATAGCTATTTTGACCTCATACGCAGTAACTTCAGCATTTCCCTGAGTTGTTGCCCAATGCTTTACATCTTTTCCATATATCTTTAATTCTAAAAAACTGAGAATTGCAACGTAGAAAATTCCTCCCTTTGATGCTCAACTTACTTATTAAGACTTCACTGTTATGATGTGTATATACATATCCTGGCATTCCTGTCTAGACAGTGAAGTGTAATGGCAGAAAAGGTTCAAATTCATTGCCATCCTGGGGACAGAATTAGACATCTCTGTCATCATGTGAAGTGTCATCCAGCACTGCTAGCTAATCTTGCTATGTGTTTTATTTTGAAGGGGTGATAATATCGCTTGGTAGTCTCTTGCCTGTAATCCGTGTTGTAATATCAATGAATAGTTAAGTTTGATTTTAATTTTTTCTTAAAAATTTACAGCTGCCAAAGAGACACAAATCCTTGAAAAGGAGAGAAAAGCAAAACTTCAGTATGAAAAACAGTTAGAAGAAAGGCAGAGAAAGCTAAAAGAACAAAAGCAGAAAGAGGAACAACGGAGGGCAGCAGTAGAGGAAAAAAGAAAACAGAAAATAGAAGAGGAAAAGGTACTGTGTCTTGAAGTTCTGTAGTTTTATAGGAGCTCCTACATTATGTTCTTACCATGCTCTGAATGATGAAAAATAGAATGCCATAGGAATGCTGTGTGTGTTGGAACATTACACATCTGTGCAGTGAGCACATGTCCTCCATCCCCATCCCCGGCCTAGTTTTAACTGTACCTGAGGAACTCTGGACTTTGGGAGCTGTGTTTGCTGTTTGGCCAGTGATTATTTTTCACATTAAAAAAATAAAAAACAACAGCAAAACACTCTATATTCCTAAACGTGTTGCTGCTTTTTGGTGCACTTAATAGATCCCATTTGTAAATTAGCGTGGGTGACAGGTTTTAAACTCTTTTCAGCTCTGTGTCTTGCTTTCTGGGAGCTCAGCTGTGGCCAAAGAGTCTCATATGCTTTCATTTCTCCTAAATTATAATTTATTATATGTTGTGCAATTTATGTTACCTGTGTACTTATCATTTACTGCTTTGCACTTTGTATCAGCTGCTCTTAATTGACTGTCCCTTTGCCTTTGCTTTGATTGCACATGGACCAGCAGAGCAGTATTTAACTTGTGGAGCATGTTGCCAGCTTCATAGAAGCTGAGAACAGAAATAAATACATTACTATGTGCCATCCCCTTTGATGAGTTGGTCTGCTGATGCATGTTGAATGTGTTGCAAGTTACGGAAGGGCTGATATCCAGAAGTGGTGTGTCAGCAGTAAAAGCATAACACGCACACATGCTCTCTTAAGCTAGCTGTAAGAACTTGCTGTGGTCATTGATGAAGAGGATGTAAGCCTGGCTGGATGTCCCCTTGGAGTCCAGCTATTGTCATACTGTTCTAGGAATAGGTCTTTTGTTTTTGACTGGCAGTATTCTACACTGGTGTTTTGTTATCTGTAATCAGCTTCTGGGTGTGTTCAGATGGATATTCTGTTTGAACTTCATGGAATAATTTACATCGCTGAAGAACAAGCAGAAATGTTCAGGGTGGGCCTTGACTGGCGTCCAGTGTGGTAGTATTTCTTCAGGCAACTACTTTAAGCATAAAACATCCCTTACACTTTCAGAAGTGCTGCCCCTAAGCCTATACTATGTTTATTCATGAAATTTAGAGGATGATAGGTATGTTTTAAGTAGCCACTGTGGTGAGTGGTGAAGGGACTAGCCGATGAGTTTTTGATTGATGTTAACCCTGTCTTTTAATTGGTTCCTGGAGGAAGACGATCTTTTATGTAGAGAGAGATATGTGAAGAATCAGGGAGGTAAGAAAATAGTGTGCACTTGACCTGTAAACCTTGCTTTCAATCATAAAAGGAAAACAGATCTCTTCTTTTGGACTCTCACACCTGAAAAAAATTGCTTCTAAAGAAGCTATCTTAAGGCAGTATTTGCCAGCAAGATATCATCTTCTCTTGTAATTTAGGAGATAGAAGTGCATCAAGAATACGTGTGCTTGTAGGGTTCTTTAGCCAAGTCTCATTTAGCTAATCGCCTTCCTTAGATAATGCAGAGGAAGAAACACAATAGTGAGTGGTGTGGAAAAGTAAGTGGTTCTCTGTCTAAGCCAGTCTTGAAGACAATTAGCAATGGCTACCGTTGAGATACCTGTCTTATAGCAATTACTCAATTACTCTGTACAGCTGTGCAACTGATTATGTTGACATCTTGAGCTGATAACTGATTTTCTGTTGTTTATAAAGCAAAGTCTTTAACTGTAACTTTAAAGAATCACCACACTGCAAATACCTTCTCATAAAGACTAGATGCTAGGCATGTTACGTAAACTCTAATTCAGCTTTGTTTAACAAGGGGTGGGGGGCAACAACTAAGCTTTATGTTTAAAAAAAAAAAAAAAAAAAAAAAAAACACAAAAACACAACACATTTCATTTTATTTTATCTTTTGTCAGTATGTGGAATGCTGCTTTCTTTCCTTCCTTCCTTTCCTCTTTCCTTCCAAGTTTACTTTGTCTGTTTTACACTGTGACTGTGTCAGTTTGTATTGTGAAACGGTGCTGAAAGAAGGTGAAAGTCTTACATTCTCAAGAGGGAGGAACATTTGGATAATAAGCCCCTTGGCATCTTACTGTAATGTATTGGCAGTAAATGCTGCTTCAAGAGATCGCTTGGGATATGACTTTTCCAGAAAAGAAATCTGTTGACACGTGGATGGAAACCTGGCTGATTATGGAGAAGAAATGGTCTAACGTGATTACATTTTGACTTCGTGCACAATAGCTGAAGTTCCCACATTAGCAGTACTTAGTCCTGGATACAGAAGAAAGCTTTGTTTGGTACTCCTCATCCTGTCAGCAGCAATCACTTTAGTCTAGAGCTGATTAATCTTTTTTGCAGATTTTTTGCTTTCATACCTTGCTATATCTGGTTTCATTGGATATCTATTGATGTCAGTATCTGTTAATACTTGAATCAGTGTTCGTATAGTTCTCTGACAATACAAACAACCTTATACTTACGCTTGATATTTTATAATGGAGAATTTCAAGCACCTCTTAGAAATAACTTGAGAATATAAATAGTTAAAGAATAAACAATTATTTTTGCTCAGTTTGGGCTTCATCCCTATTTAGAAAATAAGTAGTACTGTTTACTGAATAGGAAATTTGATGGCTATTTTAAGTAAAGAGTAAAATAGATTACCTGTGCTGTCACTCAATCTAATCATGTTTACAATTTCAAAACAATTAATTGTCATTAACATTTTTGTGTGATAGTTTTTGTAACAAAATAAAACATTTTAAATCTTGCTGGAAACAATCTGTATTTTGTCTTTAGCATAGCTGTGCTTTATAGTTACATACCTTCATAGTGGTATTGTTTAATAATAGGAGCGATATGAAGCAGCTGTGCATCGTACCTTGGAACGGAGTCAGCGACTGGAAACACGACAAAAGAGATGGTCCTGGGGAGGGTCTGTAACACCAGATTCAGAGAGCAAAACAGGTAAGTAACACCTTTTCTAGCATGGCTAATATTGAGCGTGAACACTGGCAGGTGTAGAAGTATTCATAGAGACCTGGGCATCCTTTCCTATGTTGGATCTTGTAACAGGATCCACAGGTAGGTTTGAGGGGAAAAATTCCTGTCTGTACTTGTCCTGAAAGGGTGCACTGGGAGAGATTTTTCCATGTACTGCCCAGCTGGAAGGCCCCTGCCAATAATTAACTTTAAATTAGTTATTGTCCAGGAATAAAGTAAAGCCAAAAACTCTTCAATTCAGCCTATCTTCTGAATTGCTGGAATTGTACTGTGTGTGTTTCGACTTTTGTTTTAGTAGTGTCTTTTTCCGCTAGGTTGAATGTTAATTTTAATGTTTAATTTTGTAAATGTTAATTTTTACGTTTAATTTTGTAAATGTTAATTTTTACGTGTTTGTTTAAAACATATTTGAAAGTGCTTATGATAGAAATAATTGTGATATCCAACTTCCCCCTTTTTTTTTTTGCTTGACTTACATTGTTTATTATTTGACCTTGTAACTTAAGAACCTTCTTCTTCCACAGAGCAACAGACCACAGATGAAGTTGGAACTGGTGGTATTGATTTCTAAAATTTTCTTTTTCTTCTGTTTTACACTCACTACTAATCTTCTAAACTTGAGTTCTTGTTTCTCTAAAACTAAGGAAAACCATCTCCATGTAGATCTTTTCCTGGATCTTGGCCAGCTATGCAACAAATGTGATCCCTAAGTGGAAAGCAGTCCTCTATGTTTTTAACCATCCCTTCCAGCTAATTAAACTACAGCTTTAGCTGTGGCATCCTAAGGGAATTTTGAGGGAGAGGTTATGTGCATTTGGGTTTTTAAAGATGACTAGATACAGCATGGGGGGAGGAGAAGAGAAATACTTAGGGGATTGTATTTGAAAATAAATTAACTCAGTAGTCAACTTTTTTTCAAAAATAGAACATTTGAACCCTTTCATTGTTTTTCCTACTTTGCAAAAAGTGTGGGGTTGCTTTATTTTTTGTTTTGTGGTTTGTTTTTCTATTTTTTTTTAATGAGCAATTGAAAATACTTGTAAAATCAAATGATTTTTGCTAAAATTTTGTAAAAGGGAATGGGTCCTATGTGCAGTTTGATTATTTTTCCACGTAGGGCTTCACAAAACTAGATGTCGTATTGTCTAAATGTAATTCTATATATTTAATGTATTTATTTGCCAGCATTCAGTTAGCCATTCATAGAAACATTTTGGATCACTGATATATTTGTGAAGTCAGTTTAATGAGTAAAATTATTTCATGTAGGTAGTTTAAGAGAACAGCTCTCAGCTGAGACCCAGCTAAATCTGAATTGTGAAAATCTGTGCGTGCTCACAGCATTACTAATTCAACACAGCTGTCTTGTAATGCTGACAATATGAGACTTGAAAATGCAATGAAAGTCTTGTGTGTGCATGATTTAACTACTCTGGCTTATTCTGGCAACATTGCAAAAGCATATGTATTTTATTTAAACATCTCTCATCCCTTTCTCTGCACAGCATCAATCCCTAATTTTCTTCAAAATTAGCCACTTTCACTGTATTGGTTTACCTTTTAAACATGTGTTCCTTAGATATATAGATCTTTTTTTATATAATATCTCTATATATTATCTATATATAAATATATATAAATCCAGATAGCATATTCCACATTACCAAATGTCTTTGAACTTGAAACGTAGGATATCACATTTGTCATGGGTATTTAGAAAAGCATTATTTTTTTCTCTTTAATTCTTTTCTACCTTCTCTAATGTAAAAGCTAAACTTTATAACCGACATAAAACAATGCCTCTGCTCTCTTCTAATCTATGTGAGGAAAGAAGTCCTGTCTGTCCCTTTAATCATGAAGAGCAGAATCACAGTACTGCTGAAGCATATTACAAATAAACAGCGTCTTCCAACAAATATGTTCCTAACATGAAAATGAACCTTAAGCTGTACCTTGTGCTTCATGAAGTAGCAACAGGAAGGTCGTGTATGTTCTGCTACATTAGATCAATTGGAATAACTTGGCACCAGTTCAGAAAAAATTGACTGTAGAAATAAACAGATAATGCAGTGTTTGACCAAGACACTTTTATGCACACTGTTCTAAATTTCTGTTAGTCTTTAGATTGAGATTTCAAACATACAGCTGTCTTTCCTGGGCTGGATAATACAAAATCATGATTGGTTTCATTCTTTTCATATTTATTCCCTTTTCAGGATTGTCCTTGGCTTCTTAACTTTCTGGAGCTCATTGCTTAATTGTTGTTAAACATCTACAAAAAACATACAGGATGCATAAATCCAGCCAGCTTTCAAAGAAAATAATCCTTATTTGATCCCTTTCACCTTATATTTATATAATTGCTGGAAAAAAAAACACATGTATTTTTAGAGGTTGGAATGAGCTCTGCTGCATTACATCATTGTGGCTGAGTAATGCACCTGCTCTGACAGCATGTCTAAAGCAAATTTCTGTAGGGTATTTTTCCATTATCAATTTCTGTGGCAGATTTGGGATTAAAGTCTTCATCTCCATTTCTTGAAATGAAAAACACTGTAGAGCAGATTTCAAATATTCTTTATTTTATATGCTAGTCTTTCTTGTCTTTTGTGTTGCTGTGCAAAAAAAATAAGAAATCAGTCATGTCCTTCCATGAACCAGCTATGCCAGCGGTAATATTTAGGAATGTTGACTGGTAAAGCAGTGTTTATGAGTGATGGAGATAGCCTGCTCTTCAAAGTAAACCCCATGTAACTGAACATTTCACCAGCCATCAGACGTTCTGTATGATGTGCAGAATGTGATTCATTGAGACTGCACCAAGTACCCTGCTGATGGTCTGAAATTTAAAAATTGATGAAAGCCCTAGAGTCTAATGTTGCATTAATGACATTGCTGTTAGTGCTAAGATGAAACATGCAGGGTGTGGGTCTACCAAGAAAAATGGCAAGGCTGTGTAATAAAGCATTACACAGATGACAGTTGTTATAAATGAGGGAGGTTTAGTGATGACTGCTAAGCAAAACTAGACATTCAGGTGCACTTGAAGTGGAGACTTGTGCTATTAGAATAGAAATTGGGTTGCAAGATTTTCCCCTTTCTAAATAGATTCCCTGTCCTTGTAGAAACTCGAAAGGAGCTACAAAACAAATAATTTTGTTTTATTTAGCCTAATTTTATGCATCTCCAGATAGGCAGTGCTCCAGCACCCTCTGTCTTTCAGTGAAACTTTGTTAGAAGCCAAGGTTGAGAGCTGTTCTCTCAGTGATATTTGTAAGATACCATGTTCCATAGCTCCTTTCCCCATTGTCAACCTTGATGCATGGTAATCATGTTCTTTCTTTGGCTTTGTTGCTAATTTGTTTTTCCATACCAGAAAAACAGATGTTTGTTACCACGTGAGTTATACTATATGCTTTTTCCAGTTCAAGTCCCTTGTTGCAAATTACTTTCCCATCAAAGTACAAAAGTATTTACCTATGTTACCGGACTAAATTACTTGAGAAAATCATATCTGTCTTCTAAAGTTGTTTCGTTTAGTAGAGAACTGTCTAAAGCTTTGAGGTTTTTAGAAGCAATCTTGTGTTTGAGGTAGGGAAAAATATGAGGCCATCTGATCATATGTTTTCAAATGTATTGATCAAAAAAGCATTGAGTTCTAACAATTTTAGGCAATTAGTGCAAAGTAAACTTCTCTGGAAAAAGGAAAATTCAAATATCTGTACGAGTATGCTTTCCCAATTTGATTTTTTTCAGTCAAGGTGTCAATTTTTCTTTTATCTGAACAGACATGTATACTGTACATTTTTCTTTCAAGTCTTCTAGCAGCAGTTTCATCACTTGTCTCTACTAAACAGCACAGTTCACCTTGAGAACCTGTAAACTTGCTGAAAAAGAAATATTTTGCATAGTGTATTTTTTTTTGTCAAGGCAAGATTTAATTTTCAGCCCTCTGGGTCTTGGTAGGTGATTGACTAAGCTCAGAATCCATGTAGGTGCTGAAGTCTTAGTTTGAACTAAGAGAAATTTATATAAAGTATCTCCACCACGTTGGGCATTTGACTCGCATGTGCTTAAATTAAGGCAGGAGCCGAGTGTTTTGTTGTTGTTGTTGTTTGTTTTCCCAATCAGCCACTAGAGGGGAGTGTTTCCCTTCGGAAAGACCCAAATACAAAAATTACAAGTTCCTGGTTTTTGTATGTGAAACCTTGCCAGGCTGTTTTAGTTACCAGAGTACTCAGGCTTCATTCACAAAATACCATTTTGGTTATGTTAGGAAAGTATCATCTAAGCTCAGATTTTGTTTCTTAACTAGACGGACTAAATTACCCTTTCTCTTACCCCATGGAGACTTGCCTTTTAATTCACTGTGACAAGAGCTTTCCATTTCGTTAGAATCATCTTCAAAAGGTGTTTTTCACTTCACAGGGATTCACATTTGTTGCTTTGAGAGGGAGACCCTTAGCTCGCGGTGTTTCAGGAAGTCTGGGTTGGGTACGTGAATCAAAAGTAGTGGTAGGGCTGTCCATAGGAATGGTTGTGCCCTGGATCTTGCTGTAAGGAGCTGCTCTAGCACACTAGCCAAAGGGAAAAGAAGCTGCCCCTGTGGTGAGTAGTGCTGCTTTTTCCTTTGCCATTTCATATGCACTGATGAGTTCGCATTAATCATCTTTGCAGTCCAGTATACCAGCACAATCAGTTACTAGTGTTAGATGTATAGAACTTTTCATGTTTATTATGCTAGTCCACAATGCTTTGCGTGAATTATCATTTTTCTACTTATTGAGTTTCCATAGCAATTGATACAAGCTTTTTCAAAGCTTTCATGCTCTGGAGTAGTGTTCATCCTGAAAGAATGTTATTTGAAATTTAAAAGCAGGTCTTTAGCTGGCTTGTGGTAAACTTAAAAATTTGCAGTGTAAGTTGTGATTTTTGTGTGTATATGTGTGTTTTTATACTCGTATAGAAGAATTAATTAATGTCTCAGGGTGTAGTTGTTTCAGAAGAGTTGGAAAGCTGGTTGGAAACATGAAGTTAAGGAATAGCTTTTAGAAAAAAAATAATAGGAAATTTCTAAAATAAAACAGCCCTTCAGAAATAAGAACACTTTTTGACCATCTTCAGGACTTGGTTTTATACTTCCAAAAGCATTTATTTTGTTTTGTTTTTCTTAACAAGTGAATGAATAACTGTTTTAACATACCTGAGTGGAAGTTACAGAGAAGGAAATTACTTTTATTTGTTTTTTTTTTTTGTTACTTTCGCTATCTTGCCAGTCTAGTAACAACACAACCTCAGTAGCCTTTGTCTTCATGTGTTAGGAGCAGAGGGTTTAAAAATCACTTGTTTGCATACACATGCTTAAAATCTGTGCTCTAGTGTACTAAAACTGAATGCCTTTCCTGTGCATGGTACAATTGGTGCTAATCGTATCAAGTACAATCAAAGGAAAACAAACAACAACAACAACCAACCTTTTGTTTCTCATTAAACAAAGCTTGAGATAACTTTCACGATGTAATATTTCCAAAGTTGCAAGGAAAATGTGAATGGTTCCTCTGCAGGTATGAAGATGAATTCTAAAGTAACCACTTCTTTACACAGCCAGCAAGCGGTCCACCTCCACTGCAAACCTCAAACAAACAGAAGCTGTCATGAATAAACGTTTATCATCATCGGCAGCACTTTTAAATGCTTCTGATCGAAGTAAGTGTTTGTATTCCTGCTGGTAGCAGGTATACTGCTTAACTGTTATTTGGGGAGGAGACATGAGGACAAATGATACTCCTCTTCCTCCCTTGATGTGTAATTCACTTCATATTTTGATCTCAAATGCATTTCATGCAATTTGTTAATCCAGCTTGACTGTTCAGGGCTTTGACCCAGTTGATGTGATCTCTATTAGAGGAGAAGAGTAACGGTAAAGATTACTGTCTTTTTTATTATTATTATTTTTATTTCTGTAATCATTTTACTAAAGGCAAATCTTGGTGAATGATTGATTCATAAATCATTTCCCATCATCTATAGGGGGTTGCATGCCTTAAATCACATCCTAAAATTTCAGCAAACTAAAAATAGTACAAAAGTAAAGTTTAAATTTTGTTAGACAGCTTTAGACATTTGTTTGCCTGTGGGGAGGAAAAAATCAACTTAGTTTTGGCATCTTTCTTTTGTGCGGGTCCTGTACTTTATAGACACACTTTTTTTTTTTAATCTTAGAATTCTGCCTTAACCAACTAGAAAATAAAGCATAAAAAACTCTTGACACTTCTGGGAGTTTTTTGGATGGGAGGAGGTTTTGTTTTGACCTGGGGTTCTAGTATGATTGTAGCCATAGACTGCAACTCTGTCATTTTCTAGCCCAATAACGACATGGAAGTTTGATTCCGATACACAAATTATGCATTTCTCAAACTGTTAGTACACACCACTGCTTCCAAGCATTTTTAAGTCTATCTTACTGTGTTAATGATTGTCAAGGAATAGAAGTGGACTACAAGACAGCTATCCCTTTAATTCTGTTTTAAAGGGTTTCTGAGAGCATTTGTGTTCTTGAGATCCTCTATAATTTCATGTGGATTCTGATCTGGTTTTTGATTTCCATTCATTTTTGCCCCATCCCAATTTGTATACACTACCAGTAGCGAGGAAATGTGAAACAGACCTTCCAGAACGTAACGTCAAGGTCATTCTGTAAATCCTAATGATCTGCCTTCGCCAATTAAAAAGAAAATAACTAATTAAAAAAAAAAAATGTACTAATCTACTTGATGTTAAGAAAAGTGAAGATTTGTATTAGCACATATCAGTTTGTTTTAGCATGAGACTTCCTTCTGGGAATCTCTCGTGTTTCATAGGAGCCTGCCTGTAACCGAAATGTTTCTTCCCAAGGTAATGAAAAGTATCAATAAGCCAGGAGCTGTTTAATGTGAAATCATGTTCAGTTAGGTCTACACTGAAGTGTTCTGTCAGTCTTACAACATTTGATCAAACTAGCTGTGCTAGAAAAATCTCTAACATGGACATGGCTAACAGTATGTTTGCTGGCTCAGGTTGGAAGGTGATGCAGCAGAAAAACTTGTATTCGTGCACTGTTTGCCTGGTAGGGGGATTGGTGAATATATCCATCCTGGCATAGCTGCAGGGGCACTCTCTCTGAGTCACTGGAGACTGACTGCTTGTGATCTAGAATGATATTTATGTATAATGTGTCTGCAGGGTTCAGCCTGGGTATGAGTCAGAAACAGGGCTGTAGAGTAGAAATTAAGCACCTAACAAAGGAAGTCAGTAATTATCAGCTAATTGGGATTGCTTTCAAACTTACTGTCTACTATGAAATCCTTTGTGAATCCTGATGCATTGGAGGAAAAAAATCTAAGGTGGTTGGCAATGGAAGAAATTTGAATAGGACTTGTGACCTCTTGGATTAGCTGGATGTAGAGGGTGACTGACTGACAGATTTAGATCACCACAGCAAGTTAGAACAATTCTGTGCTCCTAGTCTGGTGCTCAAGAAGAAATGCCTGCTTGGTGAATGATGACTAAATACAAATCACAGAGGAAAATACGGTCACAAAATTGACCAAATTGCTTCTGCTGTGTGTATGTGTCTGGGAAGGTGGAGGAGCAGAATGCATAAATGAGAGAAAGGAACTTTTTCCTGGATCAGTGGAGTATTTCTTCAGCTGTGTTAATTCTGAGCTGTTCACTTTGTTTCTGTCTCTTACTCATGCAGAATGTGAGCAGAGGCCTTTTAAAACTATTTATTCAGAAAGGCCTACAAAGATGATCTCAGTAGCTCAAACGAAGTCTGTTAAGATTGGCATCGTGTCTGTGTGATAAGCAATGTACCGGAGTATAAGATATGCATATATGGAGTGATTCTTCCCTATTCCAATTTTCCTGCTTCTGAAGGATCTATACTAGGAAGTGACTTAATTGCAATTCTAAAGATTTGGGAAGTGGGGCTGGTGTTGGAGGGGACCTTTTAGGCTTTTCAACAAAATTAATCCATGCACTTTCACTTCCAGGTACCACAAAGCGAAGTGCCTCATTAAACAGGCTGAATAACAAAGCTCCTCTACATTCTCAGCAGTCAGCACTCAAAGGTTCACAGGTGGAACAGAAAGGTGCTAGAAACAAGTTCATTTTGAGAACTGGGAGATGGTAGATGGGGTATTTGAAATTGGCTTTAAACCATGTCCCAGGTTCATTATCTGGGTTTTTACTCATGCGTTCACTGCTGTGGTCTATGATGTGGTCTATGCACTGTGGCATAAATATTGTTATGCACATTCCAGTGCCAGATATTAGGTGATTTCCTATAAACCAGACTTATTCCTCTAAAAAGTAGAAGGGGGGGGGGTGCAGAATAGACAAATGCTAGCCAAACCATTTCACTTAAAAGGAACTACTGGTTCATAATGCTAGATCAGTGTTTTTAGCTGATTTCTTGTGAAAGCAAAGCATGAGAATGACAATTTCGAAAATCATATATATAATGCTATGTTAAAAATAATCTTCCTTACGCTTGGTCTCTAGGAGGAACAGAAAAGAAGAGGAGCACATCTTTGAATAGAATGAGTAGTAAACCCCATTCCTCTCCTGAACTAGAAAAAGTGAAAAAGGAAGAAAAACCAGGTGGTTGTTTCATAAAGCTGAATATTTCCTTTAAAAAACATTCACAGTAAAGTTTGGATTGGCTTACTTTCACTAGTTTCCTTTGGTTGTTAAATCTCTAGGACTTTTTAAGGGCTCTTTAGTTATCCAGTGGTAAAGATAAAATTGTAAATAGTAAAGATTGAATTTCTAACTTGGGGCAGAAGAAAAAATACTGTAAGAAGGATTTGACTTTGTTAGATTGTGCTCTAAGTAGATTGCAGAAAGTCTGTGCTCAGGAGAGAGTGAGGTGTATTTGAAAGCTGGTAAGATTAAGTGTAAGATACAGTAAAAATGTTAGCGATGTTTTCACTTCTTAGTTAAATCTTACTTTTGCTTTCTAAGCTCTCTTTCACTATTCAGTTTAATAGCAACTTCTCTGGTCCTGCTGCTGGTCTAAACTTTCTGCATGCGAATGATGGAGGAAACCTGCTTTCACTTCAGTCTCCTTTGTTCTGTGTATTCCCCACTAGGTTACAAATGTCTCTTTTTTCTAGGGACTCTTTCTAAACCACAAGACTAGAAACTTTTCTAACTCTTTTTTTCCCGTTAACAATTCTGAAACTTTCCTTTTTAGCAGCTGTTGCCAACAGTGGAAGAAACATTATTCTTTTTCAGAATCTTTCCTGTTTGAGAGAATGATGAGTGCTGCCCATTTGTCTGTGCAAATGATGCCTGATGATAACCATTCACTTTGGCTTGAAAGTCTTCTGTTTATGTCAGAATAACCTTTCTTGCAATCTAGAGTGTATGGCTTTGAAGAGCTGGGTCAAAAACTTCTCATATTTTGACTGACTTCAGCATTCATCCCTGTTGTATGCATCTGTCTCTGTGTATTAAATTGATTGGTATTAAGCAAGCCGAGGACAAGTGCAGCATAAGAGATTGCAGTGTTTAATCTTTCTGTGCTATTAGTTTGGATTTCTCTCTCCATGATTTCGGTGTTTTTCTTCTAAAACTGCTATGATTTGCAACAATGCTCACAAACCTCCTTTGCTTTGTACTGCTTGTCTTTTTCATTATATGATTTCATGTTGGATCCTTTTTGATTTGTTCCCATCATTTAGCTCGCCGCTCCCAGGTCAGTCCTCTGGACAGTAGCGTTATCAGTCGCCTCCTCGCCCCTACACAGGCCTCCTTAGCTAGGAGTAAAAGTGCTGCTACATTATCGGCTGATGGACAAGATCCCTCAGGTAACAGGAGGGCAGCAAAGTGGAAGTTTTTTGCAGTCGTTCTTCAAGAAAGAACTTAACATGATAGTTGCTAACTGCTATGTTTCAGTCTGAATCAGACAGTTAATGGTTATGTATAATATTACTTATCCAATATTTTCTTTGGTCAGTGACAACCAATTCATATGCTACGTTGCAAGTTTATTTAGTAAAACCAGAGAAAAACACTGGCTTTTAAAACTTAAACAGTGCCAGTTTACTTGGTTTGTGGAGAACCAAAATTCTGATAGTTGTTTTGTTTTTTCCTTTTTTAACTGACTGGAGATCTGCATTTGGGTATATACTCAAATGAATCTGAGAAATACTGGTCTGAGAGCAGTGCTAGGGAATTAAAAAAAGGGAAGAATAAATACATATATCATTTAAAAGGAGGCTGAAAGAAGTAAGCTCAAGGCCTAAATTTCTTTTTGGGGAGAAATTCTTGTACAAACATGGCAAAGGGGTTGTCTTAACATAAGTGCAGGGAGCCCTGAGCTGGCTTCACTCAGGACGACTAGGAGTAGTGGCATACCAGAAAGAGAACATAGTGGAGAAACCATGTCTGGCGCAAGTAATTTTACACTGCTCCAGACTGAGCTGGTAAGCTTACACAGTGGCTCAGCTTAGTACTAGCAAAAGAATCTGCATCGTGTTCTGTTGCAAGGAAGGCCTAGCTGCATTCCACATGTCTTACAATTATTACTGGTGTTAAGTGTGCCCTGGTAAATATTTGTGTGGAACCAATGTGGAGTCCTTTCTCCTCTCTTACCTTATAACTTGCATTCCCAGTTTTGCTCATTTCTTTAGTATATTCTTCCATCTCTTTTTTTAATCTTATGCCACTTAACTTGGTCCTCGTAATGGTAACATTTCTGCACTGCTCCCCTTGTGTAATAATCAGGTATTTTGTTCATAGTCAGTGGTCATGTTTTTGCACAGCTATGTGCCACTTTTATTTTGCCATGAATATTTCAGATCATGTCATGTGGAGAAATACCATCTTTTTCACCATTACTGACAGCATGTGACTTATTCACTGTTGCTGAATTAAAGATAACTTTTACATACTTATCAGTTTATTTAGAAGCACTTTCTTCTTTTTGGTGGAAACCTACCTGTGCTTTAGCACAAACTAAGCACAAACAATGCAGTTCTCCTTCCACAAATGCTGCAAATATAAAAATAAAATGTATTTTCCATAAAGTTACAAAATTAAGTGCTGGCATCTGTCACAGTTTATTCATACTCTAGAAAAATCACTTGTCTAATTTCAGAAGTAGACTTTTACATATATGTACGCTTGTCCATCTATTATTATTTTAGTAAAAGAAGTAATTAGAAGATACAATTTCTTTCAGTATTGTATTATTTGTGAAGAGATTGACACCTAAGGTAGAAAAGCTGTTTTAGTTTAACAGTTGACTATTCTTTCTTATATGTTTATTTACACCACTTAAATGTGATTTGTTAACGTGGATAAAGGGTGCACATATATAGTAATAAAAGGGTCAGAGAAGCGAAGTAGAATAAAATACTGTTGCATAAATTCTTATTTCACAAGAAAAGTTTGTGAAGTAATGCTCAGGTTCCTAAGGTAATGCTGCTTTATAAGTACGTTGTGAAAAGAAGGAAGTTTTCCTCCATGAGTATGGGGGGAATGTACTTAAAATTTGAATGAAGAACTTGTAAAGAATCATGCTAAGCCATTAAAACTGTTCTGAAGTATTTGTGATAAGATGCATCTTGACTGAACTGGTTTATTGCAAATTTGGACCCTGTTTGGAAAAGCATTTTATTTTTATCTGCTTCAGACTCTGCTTTCAGAATGGTTTTATTCTTAGTGCTGTTGCTTCCAAAGTACTAATCGTGTGGTGGTGGTGGTGGTGGTGTCTGTGTCCATGTCCATGACCCATTGCAATGTGCACTTCCTGTGATGTTTCTCTGTATGGTTTCTAACACACACAATCTTTCTTTCTCTCTTTCTCCCCCTTTTCTCCTATTCTTATGCTGTGCACTTGGTTCTTGTTTTGTCTTGTCAAATTCCTAACTTTTATAGAATCTCACCTCTGTCCTCGTTCAGCTTCAGCCAGTTCCATCAGTTCCCCAGTCCCAACTCCTAAAGTGCCCGTGCGCAGTCGTAGCATCGACAGATTGAAGCCCTCTGTACCTTCATCTGATGCAAGTTCACCAGATTCAACCCAGGTTTGTTGAAAATCCACAGGAGTTAGGTTTGTATTAATCCGGGGGTTTGGAACAGCTCAGGATTTGTTTGTCTCCTTTGTTATTGAGATGTCTGATAGTGTGTGCTTCAAAAACATAGAATTGAAATTGAATTGGAATTTAATGGTCCTTGGTGTCTCTGGTATCTTAATGGCAAGCTGTTTTCTACTTATGGTTCCTAAAGTTTCATTTAGGTGACGTAATGACTGGGTCTGTATTTTGGAACATAAAGGAAGTGTAAAGTATATGTTTTTGAGGAGTTGTATGTTTATTGTGGTAGCAGCTACCCTGTCTTTAATGTATCCTAGAGTAAGCATTATTTTATTCTTACATATCTTCTTAGAAATCAGAGATGGAAAAACCATCCTCAGGTTCTGGGTTAAGACGCCCTCCTTCACCATCTGTGTCTGCCCGTAGAAGATCCCCTTCTCCTGCTAATTTGGTGAAGCGTCCTCCATCGCCTTCTTCAGTTAGGTATGTGTCCTGGTTAAATAGCTTATTCAGAACAAAATGAAGGCTGCTTCCTGTCTCAAAGAAAGCTGTGCTGTTAGAATTCAGATGACCTATGCTACACCGTGTTGATATACACAAGGATTTCACATGTGGTCTGATTTCTCTCTTTTTGCACGTTGAGGAATGCAGCACTTACTTAAGCCTTTGTCTCCTTTGTGCAGACAAAATACTCCTGTTTTTTTGTACGATCTTTGCACTGAAACCAATAGGAAGCATGGGAGCTTCTGAATAAGTCCATCTACCTGTATTATGGTAGGAATGCCTTAGACTAGAATCACAAGGTTTATCCTTGACATGGAGTAAAAGCAGAACTGGTCTAAAAGACCTCTTTGGATGTTAGCCCATGAGTAGGGAGTCCAGGTGCCATGGATATTTCAGAATCCTCTGTTTAAGGTTTATGAGGAAGGCAGCAGTATTCATGTATGTATTTATTTTTAAAAGCAAGGTACATAGTACAAATTGAATAACAAGGTACATAATACAAACTAGACCACTGTCCTCTGTTGTGTATTTGAGGTTTTTGCTGTTATCCCTGAAAAATATTCTTTACTTCAGCAGACAAAAGACTCGCCCGCCTTCACCTAGTATATCAAAACAAAGGCCGCCATCACCTACTCCGGTCTCTAAACCAGCACCCATCCAACGTCCGCCTCTCACACCAGGTGTTATAAACATTACCAAAAAGAAAAGTGAAGCAGAGAGCAAACCAAAGGAAAAGAGCACAGAAGGAATGGGACAAGAGCAAGGTGCTTCACCAGCCTTGGACAGGGATGCAGTAGCAGCTAGCACAAAGACCAAAGAAGGTGAGTGCGTCTCCATTACGGAGACTTATTCAAGACATCTCCAGCATATATTAGAACTGATGAAATAATTCATTCATGAGGCAGACCACTGGGGATTAGGATGCTATAAGGTGGAAGCTGTGATTACTTATATAGTGATTACATGATCACTTGCATAGTAGTTTTATGTGGTAGTGGATTTTAGTGCAATAGTCGGTTTATTCAACTTGGTGATTGAAGACTTAAGTCAGGAGTTTTCAATATTATTGCTCGTACTATAACTTTAAGAAAAATAGAAATCATGTTTGCCTTCTGGACTTCAGGTATAATAGTTGAGAGATCTGTTAGCTTGAGGCTTGCAAAGTTAATATTTAAACTATACAAAGGTCTTTCAATCCATTCAATAGTTCTTATAATTGCTTGTGTAGAAACTTGCTTGTGGGAAGAAATCAACTATTGGTACATCTCTGTCTGAGAGACAGTTCTCACAAAGCTGGAAGGCTGCCTCAGTCTGAATTTCATTGAACATGCTGCCTCAGGAAAAGTGGTCAGTGAATGTGTCACGCTGAGAAATTACTGTGGTAGATTAAGGAAAGCCGTATACTGGATAAGCAGTCTCCTAGTCCTTTTCATTGTGCCAAGTAAGCACAGCCTCTGTCCCTCTTACTGGAAGAACACCATGTGCCATCTCCAGAACAGAGTCTGGAAGAGCCTTCTGATGAGGTCTTGCAGGCATTACTCTGTGGAGAAGGACTTAGGGGAGACTTAAGAGGAAAAGGTGGGATCTCTGGAGTTTAAACTACAGCCAATGAGCAGTACTGAAGGTGAAAATCCTTCAGAAATAAGGTAAGTGGGAACATACGCTTGCTGCACGTTACTGCATGTACAGTTCCTGTTGTGCATTCCTCAGCTGCTACAGTTGTCTGTGATTTTTGAGACACTTCATGACACTACTTGATGTTGGATGTGAAATGCTATTAGTCATCTGAAGAAATCATTTATGGTATGGTTCTTTGAGCATATGTTCCTGTAGAAGGAAGCTCAGATATCATAGTCAAATGTCAATGTTACTATGAGTTGCATATGTGTCTTCAGTGTCACGTCATTCACCTTTGCAGTTAGAATGTCCATCTCAATGCACATTGTGATAAATGTCTTGCATGCCTCAGAGAGGGCATAATCAATTATCAGTGTCAGCACTTGGTTGAAACCTCTATAACATGTCCTATTCCTGTATCTTCCAGTTGTTCTGGAACAAGAACGCCTGTCCTTGTTCCTTGGATGCTCCACCTGTCTCCTGTCTGCACTGACTTCTGGATCTGTATTAGCCCACTTATCTGTTTCCATTATATTTTACTGCTAATCACCAAGCTAGCCATCTTTGTAGTGGTTCGTAATGGGGCTGGGTGAAGCTATTCATCTTTGGCACATCTGAGGAAATTGTGGCCATGTTCTTCAACCTAGAGATGATTTGTTTTATATTTTTCAATGTTTTGGT
The DNA here is from genome assembly GCA_011075105.1 of Heteronetta atricapilla. Lineage (NCBI taxonomy): Eukaryota > Metazoa > Chordata > Aves > Anseriformes > Anatidae > Heteronetta > Heteronetta atricapilla. The sequence continues at coordinate 7,476,056 of CM021734.1, forward strand.
ACAATGCAGTATTGCTGAGAGAGGCCAAATCTTTGCTTATATATATTAAAAAAGTTGCTTTTGGTTTTCACGGTGTGTGCAATAGATAATGAAGAAAAGCAACTAATGATGGACAACTGAGTAGACAGTTTACCTTGTGGGTTGGTGCAATACCATATTCCAGGCAGCTTCTGAAATCAAAGCACACCAATGGCATATGGCAAATCAGTCTCCAGGTCTTGTAGGTTCAACCTAATTTCAGCTTTGTGTACTTCTGTCTTCATACCATCTCTTCGCCCTCAAACTAAGCTTGATTGCCTGTTGCTGACAGACAGCAATCAAGTCTTTGTCTTGCTCTTTGTGTCTTCATACTAAAATACGCTGTTCTGCAGTAAAACACTTTTTTATTTTTCAGTGACTCGGAGCAGTTGTCATTTCTGGCAGCAACCTTTCGCAGCTTCTTTGAGAGTTAAAAGGCTTGTTTCAACTTTAAGCTTAATTGCTCCTTCATGAGCTCTCACCTTATGCATGATGATAGGTAATAAACTATCATGGAGCCTCGCTTCTTTTCTATCTAAGTAGTGAAGGCTTTGGAATATGATTCCTAGATTAACTGTGAATACATGACTTGCCTTGAAATGATCTGGAATCCTCCGTGTCTCCAATTAGTATTACAACACAAACACATTTGTGTTCTTGCTGTCAGGTTAGAAAATAACAGTCCAATAATGAACTGACACTGGTTTCTCCTCACATAGTAGATCTGTGTAGTATTCTTTTCTTGTTAAAAACAAAAAATAATATTAATGGGAGAAGAGGAGGAGATGCAACTTCCACCTCTTCTTAAGTTACAGATTTCCTGCATCCTTTCTACTCAGCTGGCAGGATAATATTGCTGGAGAGGAACTACTTAGAGCAGTCCATATTCCTGATGGCTGCAAGAATCTTAAAGCACCTCTTTGCTCTTAAACCACAGGCTAGAACTAAGTAAGACCGACAAATCAGCTATTAGTCCTTTAGATGCATTTTACAAATGTTCTGAGACATCTCTCTCACCTGTTTCCCTCTTCACCTTTCTATCATGAAAATGTCCTTTGAGAAAAAGACACTTCTTAACCAGTAATGATAGTTGGGAGTACAATGAAAATGGAGCTGAGTATAAAACTCTGGAATAATACTCTTAAGGCATGTTAGTCATCATGTTGGGAAGTCCCATGTCCAGCCCTATGAAAAAAGACTACAAAGGGCACATGGGCATGAAAGCACTATTGAAGTAACTGCATGGAAAATGTCCATAAAGTTTCAGCAGTAAAAATGGAATAGAAAGATCTTTCATAGACTCAAGGTCTCCTACACTTTATTTTGTTTTTATGCTCCCCTGTTCTTTCCATATCTGTGGTATTCTGAATATTTTTTTGATTATTTTTCTTCTACAATTTTTGATACCAGGTATTCATAGTATTTCAAGCTATCATTACCGTGTTATAATCCTAAAACCTATACCTGAAAAACCTAAAACCTTTAGGCTTCTGATGAGAATTAATTTTTCTGTTTTAGGTTCAGTTTTAATGGGGGAAAGAGTTAAATCTGACAGTAAATGTCAACCAATTTTGATAAAATTGAGATTCCCGTAGTGTCAAAATAGGGCTGCTGTGTTGGTTGCTGTGCAAGTGCATAATGCAAGGTGGCCTTTGATGTAAAAAGTGTCTAGTTTAAACTGGCAAGACACTTGAGTGGTAGAGGAGAAGAGAGGCATTTTGATTTTCTTTAGGGTTGTATACTGGCAACACTAAATGAAACCTCCCCCCTTTAAATGAAAAATTTGCAGAATATAGAAAGAAGAACACTTAGTTCATGCAAGTCTTGAGTAGGCAGATTCTGCTAATAAATCTCAAAACTGCAAGGAACCAATCTTTCATACCTAAGGAGGAGGTGGAGGAGGTTCCCTTTTGGCTGAGCTTAGATTTAGAAGCATTGTGGTTGGGTTCTGGTTTGTACCAAAACACATAACTGTGTTTTGGCCCAAATAAGATGCAGTGTGCATTCTGGGTAAACCTAACTATCAGAAAACTTTTCTGTGATCGCCCTCTGTCAGTGCTGTAATCCTTTTCCTGGGACTGCAAGAACAATTTCTATGCACAAAGCACTACTATGATTCAGCAATTAAGAGTGTACTCGGTGAATTATGCTCTATAGCTGCAGGTAGTGATCACGTGTCCACAGGATTTAAACAGATTTTCAGGTATTAAAGTGCCTAATGATGGCATTGTGTTTTGAATGATTTGTCTTTAGGTTGGAAGCAAAATAACGGATAACACCCTGATGTCAATGTTCATTAAAATTAACCTGGCTTGAAGGCTTTCTAAAACTTAAGCAAACATATATGTGCTAATTTGTGAGATATTAAAAAGAACAAAGACACATCCTGACCAATGTTACGGTTCTGTTGCTCTACTGACACCAAGAGTGAATATTCAGATGACCTCTAGTTATGGTAGAACAGTGTTAATTCTAGAGAGTGGAATAACTGATAAAAATCATAGTTCTTTCAATATATATTAAGAGCAACTGGGTGGCAAGGGATTTTTATTTATTTATTTATAATAGTATCTCTGAGATTTGTAACACCAGGCAGGGTGAACAAACAAAAACTGCAGGGCTATATAAATATCTACTAACCTGGTGGTTGGAGCTGCTTTGAGCTCTGTGTAAACTGGTGAAGGATTTGTTGCTAAAATTTGATATTGCTGAAGTCATTAGTATGTGCCTTCAAGGCCAAATTAAATGGGTGATTATTTGCATCCAAAGATACCCTATAAATATAAAGGCATTAATGTTATTCATTTTTAAATTTCTCTTGTTTCACATTTCCTCTTTAGAATCACGGATGTGCATTCAGTTTTATTAGAAGGAAGTTAAATTATTTCCTGAAGCAGTATTTCTTCAGTTTTCTTTTAAGTGTTTCTAATTGTATTAGAATGAAAATATCTTTTTAGAAATGTATTTTTAAGTTCCGTGTTAATTGGAGAATACTCTTAAACTGTATTATCTGAAATATGGCTGGAACGCTGTAGCTGAAATGATTTGTTATCTCAGTGTTAGTGAGATGTTGGTGTGCTGCCGCCTTCTCTTTAGGACTGACCTTTGGCTCTTGTGGGCCTCTATACACAGTATACTTACTGAGTGATAAGTGCTGATCTAAAAGTTAGTGGGTTGGTTGGCCAAGGAAAAAAAATCTCACAGTTATAACGTCTTTCTTAATTTTAAATTGCCAGGTCTTTTTAACAGCAATTTCTTTTAAACTTTGCAGAATCAGGTAGCAAAACAGTAGCAGGGACCACCACAGCTGAAGAAGCTGCTAAAATCTTGGCAGAGAAACGACGTCTGGCACGAGAGCAAAGAGAGCGTGAAGACCAAGAAAGAATTCAGAGAGAGGAAGAGGAAAGGTAACAGATTCTGCTACAGATCAGAATTACATCATGCCCATATTGGATTAGATGCGATGTGTACATCTGCATGATCTGGCAGTGAAACACCTCTACTGTATCTCTGGAACCAGGACTATAGAAGAAAAAGTGTTTTAGAAAATCTGACCAAATTTGTTTGACGGTGATTGAGAGCTTCATTCATGTTTTGGATGCAGGTGGTACTCATTCAATAGTTGTCTCTTAATGCAGTTCTCAATCAAACATTCCATTATTGGAACAGCTAACTTTGGACTTGTCTTAATCAGCAAAGAATATTTAAATGTATAGATAGTTTCTTTCAAGTTATTCTGCTTTTTTCCTTTGACTGGTCTGGATGGTGGCATTTGTAATTCCACACCAGAAAGTACCTTTATGCAATTATTCTATGACTAACTAACTTAAAACTTTCTTGCTTTCCTAGTCTGTCTCACATGCATGCACACTTTGAAAGAAGGAAATGCCCAGTCAGTAATCTGTATCTTGGAAACACTAGAATCAGAGAAGAAGAAATGGCCAAGAGAGCAGTTGAAGAAAAAGCACGACGGGAAGAGGAGCTCCGCAAACAGGAGGAAGAAAAGAGAGTGGCTTATGAAGAACAGCAAAGACAAGCTGAGGAGGAAAGAATCCGTCGAGAACAAGAAGAGCAGGAAAAACTTGCAGAGCTTCAACAGCAGGTCTGTTTATTTGTACGCTTCCAACTGTGTTCCTTGTACAAAACTGCTGGCATGTTTTTGAGGGGGTTGTCTTTCATTTTCTTTCATAGAACAGTTTTGACAAATCTCTGTGAGGAATGATGTAAAGCAGAGTTCATCTTGTCCGTGACAGGAGATCAGTTTAAAGAATATCTTGCAGTTCTTCCTTGCCCTAGTTGTGTGTGTTTTCTTTCAACATTTGATGAATCCAAGTGTGGGACAGAGGCAGATATTTTGGAAGTTTTCAAATTTTTTTCTAGCCATCTGGGATGTTACTTTGCACACACAAAAGTATTTGCACTGAGACCACTCTACCACTGTACTGCTGTAGATTATAAGACAATGGTCTGTTTGGAAAGTCATCCAGCCTCCTCTGATTCCAGATGAGCAAAAAGAAAGATTGGTTTCCAAGTCTGCTTTTCCAGTTGCTAGATAGTCTTCCACATCTAATAGATGTGTACCTTTCCAAAGGCATCTTTCTAAGTGAAGGAAACTGTTTTGAAGAAATTGGACTTTCTTTAAATGAGATTAATTTTGAAAATCAAAGCAGCTTTACAATGAAGTGATTTGTGCTTAAAGAGTTGTATCTTATGGACAGCATTGAAATGTGTCTGAACATTTATTTAAAAGCTTGCTGAAGTGTAGTCAACACTCTAAGTAATTGTCATATGCTTTTATTTTCTTTCCAGTCATAGTGGAAAAGATTTTCCAGTGTAGAAGGAACAGAAGATGCTCAGCACAGAGTATCTTGCAGAATATACCTGACTGTCAAGATTTTTAAATTAACCTTGCAAAATACAGAATTCAGTTGCTGTCCTGTTACTTCATATATTATCCTTCTTAGAAAAACTTCATCCTGAAGTACAGTTTGAACTCTGACTAGCTAAACAGCCAGAACATTTGCACAATTGTAATAAAGAATTGTGTACTATTTTTCTTTTGAATTCAGTTTTAAAATGTCATAGTAATATAAATTTTGTTTCAGTAACTGTATCATTGGCATTTAGCTGCAATGCATGGTACTATTAAATAGCGATTGTCTGCTATTCCTGTCTATCTTAAACCGGAATCTGTGTAATGGCTCTGCTTTTAACTCTTGGAAATGAGTTGTGCGTTAGATGCTCTTTTTCTTTCCCTTTTTTATTTTGGCTTTGCTTTGTTTTCAGAGAGAAGAAGCTGAAGCAAAAGCTCAAGAAGAGGCTGAAAGACAGCGGCTGGAAAGAGAGAGAATTATGCAGCAAAATATGCAGGAAAGGCTTGAAAGAAAAAAGGTATGCTGTTTTGAAAGGAGAAAGGTTTCTCAGCATAAAGTAGTCGTTGAAGTGTTAGTATTAAAATAAACTGAGCAGGCAGACTGTCTCAGGTGCGTTTAAAATATTAGTAGTATTTTTTTTAAAGCTAGCTCTGGCTTGTGAGCTTTAACAATAGTGAGTAAAGTAGTAAATTTATGAAATGGATGATGATTTATATGATGAACATTTAAACCAGAATGCTGAAACATAAAACTCTGTCATTGCAAATGTTTTCCCCATTTTAACAGAGAATTGAAGAAATAATGAAAAGAACACGAAAATCGGATCAAAACGAATCCAAGGTACTTGTTTGCTTAGATCTGTAGAATGACCCTTCCCACAGAAGGCTGTGTCTTGTAGCCTATGTTTCTCTGTTATCTTTGAACAAACTGGCTTCCATATGAGGGTAAAAGTTCTGGCACGCTAGAATAACGTTCAGTAGCTTCCATGGCGCATATTCTTCTGCATTGCTTGTTCAGACCAAAAGTCTTTGATGCATTTTTGTTCTAGGCATATAGAAACAATGTGATCTGGCATTACCACTTGCAGCTGAATTCCAAAACCCACTGATTGGTAATATTTTTTTAAAAAAACATTACCTGCTCTTCTTGGGCTTTGGACTAGCCTCTGGACTAGCATGAGAGCTAGGATTGAACCATTTGTGAAGTGCTGGATGGTAGCAAGCACTTGTGAATAACAATTCCTGAATTCAGTTGCAGAATGAAGGGAAGTCTGCCTCTGAGGTTATCGAGGGAGAGGATATTGAAGAGGAGGAAGAGTTGGGATTTGAGAAGACCAATCAATCAGGTAAAGAAATTTGATGAGTCAGATCTAAGTTGCTGCCAGCGTCTTGATGATGTTTTAGCAGTGTTAAAATGTCACTCAATTTATAGCATTGTGATGAATTGAGACACAAATTCCAGAAATGTCACAGAATCTCAGCTTAAATAGAATACATAGTTGCCAGTTATAATAGAATAATCCTTATATATATAATACTAATACATTATTGGTATTATATACTACAATAATATTATTATTGTATAATAATAATAATAATATAATCCTTATAATAGAAGATACTCAAAATGATTAAATGCAAAATGATTTGTGTGTGAAATGCAGGCAGCATGTTAATTTCGCTACAGAAAGAGAGTGCATCAAATTTTGGCTAGGAAAGGTCATCTTGACACTTGTATTTTATTCATTTAGAACATCATATCTGTTACTGAAGCTCTGTTTTTGTTTTTTCCTCCACACTTTCAGGAAAACTAAATGGCGTTGACTTACCCCAGGAAGTCAAGGGGGAGACAGAGGGCTGTTTACAGACTGCACATAACTTGATCTCTACAGAATTTGAGCAACAAGACATGTCAGAGTTGAAGGCCAGTGAAGTATTTATGAATGGCAGCGATTTGAAAAGCGATGACGGGTCTCTGCTTTTAACTGAATTAAAGGATTCCAGGTGAGTCTGTGTAGGTGACTGTTTTATTGTCAAAGCAGTTATCTGTCACACAAGAAATCCTTCTGTGTTTAAATTCAACTTACTACTGTACATAGCATTGGATCAAATTTTGCACCCCACTAGTTCAGTGGTATTTCTCTGGCTTGCTCTAGGCACAGTGTGTGTACATGCTGTCAGTTCACAGGTTCACGCAGAGTCGGGTAGCTCAGGGTAGCTGTTTGTTTAGATGGCACCGTGTTGACAGTACAGGCTTTGCTTAGTGAGACACATTCCAGCAACATCACAGTGTTACTTATAAAGAATGGTATTGGCTTGAAAACTTTTTCCATTGAAATAGCCTGCAGTTCTTTTCATTAACAAAATATTAAACAAGGAAAAAGGGGGACAAAACTGAAAAGGAAGAATAACCTACAGAAACCTCTAGAACAATTCTAGTTGTGCTGAAACAGCAGATAAAACACAGAAACCTCCCTTAATGGGATTTTTTTGGTATTTCAAATTTTGTCTCATGAAACAAAGTTATTTCTATGTAATACTGGAAAATGTGTCCTCTCACACTAGTTCCATTTGCTCATCTAAATGCTAGAAGTTTAGAAATGACATTGCAAACTTCTTTTTTTTAAGTAAGAGGAGAAATGCACAGTACTAAAATACAACTTTAATAGAGGAGGGCTTTAAACTTGCTGGTTCTTCGTATCATTTCTGGAGCCAGACCTTACCTGAAAGTTATTAGTATAGTAAAAAGTTGTTATATGCTGGTGGGTCATTCTTCCCCACTGGCTCTTGGATGGGAGATCCCATGTGGCGTCTGGAGGAGCTCGTCTATGAATGCCCTTCAGGATATGCAGTGCTTTGCAAGCTGCATAGACTGCTAATTCAGCTGGCCTGTAATGAATCTAAAGATCAAATATGCAGAAATTGTAATACTAGTATCCATTTGCTCTTTCCAGCCATCCTGCAAAAGAAATGGTTATTGATGACTCAGTGAAGTTGGGTGTTAATGAAGCTGATCATACAAGTGGACTTATTCAGAATCTTAATGGAAAATCTGATTCATGGACTTTTGAGGAGTTTATTGACGTTGGAGTACATTCCAGGTCAACAAAACTGAGTTCAGACAGCCTCTCTGCCGGTAACTGTAATCAGAACTTGAATGATGCTGCTACAATACCTTCTAGTCCCAAATTGGGTTATGAGGAAGATGGTGCAGTGAATTCTTTGACCAAACCTATAGATTCTTCATCAGGTAATCCAAGCTGATTTCCCTATCTATCCCCTCCTCTGGCTGGATAATTAACTTTGTTGCATTTTTATTCTCCTTGCCTTAACTTCAGCTTCTTATTTTCAAGGCACTTTTTCCAATGTGTAGGCTGGAGGGAGAGCTCCTCCTTTAGTGCTTGTAACTTGAATTCTGTCAAAAGGAGTCACCAACGGATGCCTTTTTAGGGATTTGCTCTATACAGCAGCTAAGGCCTGACATTAAGGCTCTTCCAAAGACACAGCTGGGCCCCTGTGAAGCTCCTTTTTCTCCTACCTGCATTCAAGCCCATCTGTTGTATTTTAGGCTTCTTCTAAAACATCTTAAATGGCACGTTACTTTTGAAGATAATAACAGTTTAAAAGGTGTCTGATGTAACTCTACAGACAAGACCTGGCTGCTTTCCCCTTTCCACTCCTAGGCATGTTCTGTAACTTTGATGCTGATCTGCATGGTCTTAAAAGGTCTTTCAGGCTCTGGCAAGACATTAGCTGTCCTCTATACTTACCATAGAATAGTCTATCACTTCACTGGTGGGTGTAACACCAACCCTGAATTCCACAAATTGCATTTTGGGAGGAGTAATAAAGCTACAAACACAATACTCAGAATTTTCTGAAAGAAACAGGGTTTCATCTGAAGCCAAACATACTCGACAACCCAGGCCCTGATGCAGTACAGCTGTGTGTCAGAGAGGCTTCAGCATGCTAGTTTTCATAAGACTAAACTGCTCAGTTGTTGTAGCTAAACCCCAAATGAGCGTACTCACAGCAGGAGATCTCTGTCCATGAGATAAATGACTGCGTGAAGACTTGAAATAAATGACAGTGGGGAAAAAACAAGACTTGCTATCCACATTTTCTCTAAGTGATGTGTAGCACCTTCTTTGATTAAAGTGTAGCACTTTTCTAGACTGAACTGTTTCCTGAGTCTCCTCTGTCACTCTGCGTCTTGTGAGTTTTGGTCTTACGGACATAGTTATATTGAGACTTTCCTCCAGGCCACTACTGTGTAGGCTGCGGGAATAAAATGATTTAATGTGATATTGCTGATCACATTGTTTTCTGATCATTCATTCCCTAGTGAGGAAAGAGTTGCCTTTTAATTTTGAACGTAGATGTATTTTGAGACAATCTGGTTTAAGAATTGTGTATGGAACTTTGGAAACAAATGCTCATATATATATATTTTTTTAAAAAGCTGCTATGCTGATTTTAGACTATTTACTAAGTGGGTCTGTGCTCACCCCCCCCCCAAATGTAGACTCTGACAGTGATGATAGATGTATGTAGAATATATGCAGTATGATGGTTAAATGTTTTCTTTTCTTTGCTCTCTGGACAGAACTGTGAACACTAGAGACCTGGAAATAATCTGATTGCACTGCAGTAATCCAGTGTTTTATCAAGTACCGAAGGCCTTGTTTTGAAAAGCTACTTGTTTACCTTTATCCATCTTCAAGTTTGAAAAAAAAAAAAAAAAGCATCAGGGGAGGGATGACAAACTTTCTAGATTTGCACCTTGAAACATTTCAGGGAGACTATTGTGCTGATGTTCCTTATCCATTTGTTTAGTTAATTGTTGGATAGGATTTCCTTGTCTAAATATCACTTACTTCCCTCTTACAGACTTTACGCTAATCTGTTTAAGTCTTTTTTGTTTTCATACCAGTAATGTACAGCAATGTGCCACTGCAGACTTTCCAGTTTGCTACTGGTCAGATTTTAGATATTCCTAAAATGGCACTTGATGAAATAAGACTTTTTCAGTGTCTGTTAAAGCTCAAGTCCATTTGTAATGTTCTAGAAAAAAGCTGTATGCTTTCATTCACACGCTATTTAAAAAATGCAAAATTAAGTATCTTCAGTTTTGAATTGAGAACCAAAAATTAGTGTTTTCCAACATGAAATTTCAAAATATTTCAAAAATGTTGAAATTTCAAAAGTTTCAAAATGCAGTGTTGTGTCATCACTAATACGTTTTAACCTATTGGAAAACATCAAAACATTTTACAGGATATGCACTAATATTACAAAAAATGTTGAATACCTAGATTTGTTTGTCATAGCGCAGTTTAACATGTCATGCTTTTAAAAATGTTTTCCTTTTGATTTATTTATCTACACTCATGTAAGTATTATTTTATTGTGTACATAACAGTATTAGACCATTGAAGTCCTGTTTTGTTCATGTTAATGTTAATTACTCTAAGTGTTCCTGTTCTAGCTTTATAACATTGACTGCAAGCTGCATACATATATTTCCCTTCCCTAAAGCCTGTATTAAGTAATCTATTTAACCTAAACTTGCCTGCTTTTTACAGCATGAAGAGATTAACTAAGCATCTTCTGAAAACTGCTACTAAAATAATAATGCAGTCTTGTTCTTATGGCTCCTGTAATAGATATACTAAATAAGTGATTAATTTAAAGAATAGCTGTCTCAAATCCTGCTATAAACCATTGGCTGATAGTTCAGTTTAAATGAATCATCCAAATAGCATCTGTATTTTCAGTGGTTAAATGCAAATGTTTTTGCTGGAACTGCGTTCTTTCCTCAACATCTGCAATTACAATAGGAAACCCTCAGCCTTCTTACTCTCACTATTTGCTATTCAGACTATGTTAGAACTGTTTTAGACTTTAGCGCAGTGCCTTAGGTAAAAAGAAAAATGTATTTTTGTATGATAGTTATTTCAGGCAGAGACAATCACTCTAACAAAGATGCTGATATTTTTTTCTGTGCTGATATTATTTGTCGAATGGTCTGTTACAGCTCTATGTAAATATGTGCGCACTGTTAAATAAACTTTGCAGTTGAACAATGCTTTATTTCTGTAATGCTAAACATTACCTTACTAGGAGTCTCCAACCCCTTGCTGTGCTGAGATGTGCTCTGGTACTGCTCTCTAACTACTCCACACTGCAGATTCCCAAAACTAGTAGCCTTTTTGGCAATTGCATTTATGTGGTTGGAAAGGTATTTGTACTAACACCTTTAGATTTTGCTGTTTGTACATGCCTATAAGATTTTTCATAACTGTTGAATTCTTTAACTTGCTTTTTACTGCAAGCCTTTGCCTTTTTCTTGTAGCACCAGCATCTTTATGTTCTAACAGTGAGTCTAGCGGTGTTCTGTGGCCGTTGCGGAGCAGCAACCATCACAAAAACAGCAAGATGCTGCTTTCTGTTTATCCTGAGAGATTTTGCTGTTTCTGGTAGGTGTTTGTGAATGAAAGGGAATAAGTGTAGTAGCATCCAGTTCATAAATATTTCTGTATGGTATTGTCATTGCTATGGAGGAAAAAAACAAAACAAAAAAACAAACTTCAAAGCAGCATTCAGGTCACTGAAGGGTAGTAGACTGTGTATGGACTATTGCTGTATGTGTGTTCTCCAAAGGGTTTTTTTCCACACAGGTTGTTCTTGGCAGATGGTCTAGTGTCAGTTACTTTTTTTTTTTTAAGTTTATATAAATTCTTGCTTTGGTCCTCATGTATTTAAGGACACTATGGCAGAACAGCTGACGCTCTACTTGCTGTATCAGGGTATCAGACTTGATTGCAGTAGCTCAGCCATAAACTATGTCAATCAGGTAAGATAGAAAAATAGAAAAAAAAACAGCTTTCCAGACTGTAGGACTCCAAGCAGGCACTAGTCTCATTTTTATTAAATCATAAAACATACACTGACATGATAGGAGTGCTATGGTCATCTGAGCTATTCTTAAGGCACTTCTAAATGCATGTGCATTTTGCTGTAGTTGAAAGATTTACTTCTTATTAATAGATTAATAATTATATGTAGATGGCCTTATTTAAACAATAATGTAAAAAAAGCTAGTGAGCAAACTTTTGACAAACCATGCAAAAATCATAACCAAAACAAGTTTATGGAAACTTAGCTTTAGTTAAGTTGTACTGCCAAAATGTTGTTATATGTAAGAGAAAGCCACTCCATACTTGTTGCAATTTTATGGTTGGATAAGCGAAGTTAATAATGAGTTTCTGTTAATGGTGTGATATATATGTACCTGTGCTTATAAAAGTATAATAATGGATCTCTCTGATCCTGGGTGCAATGTTTGCATCTGTTTCCAAGGTGCTGAGGCTTGTGCATGCCTTGTCAAAAACACGTCATGTAAGTTCCGAGCTTAAATGTATACTAAACAGGTTTAAAGTTAGCTTTTTTTTTTTTTTAGTTTAAGCCACACACAGATTATGGTACTACTGGGATTTCTAATGCTAAATCTAAATGGCATTTCAGGCCTTTACACCAATAACTACTTGAAAGCAAAGTTAGCTTTTTGCAACAGTACATGCTATCTTGCTGCAGGAGCTTCAAAAGTCAAACCTGGTCTTTTTAGGCTATTTTAGTTTGTTTTATGCTTAAATGGAAAAAGGTAAAATTCTTAACATGCAAAACCTGCACCTTTACCAGGACTATTTTGAAAAGCAGGCCTTTAAAATCCATTTTATAGTAGTTGCTGTCTGCTCCTTACAGTCGTTTGGGACACTCAGCACAGTAAATTTTTCCATTATGGCAAACAAAGCGCTTGTTGGCCAGACCACGGGCACACTTTGTGCATTTGAAACAATAATCGTGCCAGGATTCATCTTCGTAGTTAACCACACTGGTTCCTCTTCCAAATCCTGCTAGGAGAGAAAACAATTATAGGACGGCGATAGTAGCTTTTCCCGTGGCTGGGTTGCCCATCAACCAGCAGATCCCATTCTTACTGCCTCCTGTGCTTCTGTAGTCTTGCAGAACGTTTTTGAAATGTTTAACATACTAGCCCAAAATGCAACAGAACTGCACTGTTTACTGCTCTGTATTAGTGAGATCCAGGCAGTTTAGCCTAGGTATATGCGGCTTGTCTACAAGAGGCTTTTCCCTTAGATCTTTTTCCCAGGGAACTGTCAAGCTAAAGGAAAGGTCAAGGCAGAGCAAGAAGAGGTTGGGCTAAACAGCCCACCTTGTTCTTACAGGCTCAGATCCATGCTCTGAGGTGCAAAATCAAATGCCAGACTCACAGGACTAGAAGGATAGTGCACACGTTTCAGAGCTATGTGTGATTTTCATATGCAGTAATTAACTGGGGCATGTAAAACATATTAGAAGTAAAAAACAAATTGTCAGTTTAGGGCAATACGACACCGCTCTTTTTAGACTTCAAGTTCCCAGACTAAAATTGAAGTGGGAACAGTTCTACTTGGGGCAGTCTCGGAGGTAAATTTGAGGAGTTCAAAAGGTGAAGAGCTCAGTTACTAACTCAGCCTCCATTCACCAAGAGCACGTGGGTTATGTAAATTGTTGGAATAGGGCTCGGGATATTAGAACTGCTTCTGGTGTTGGTGGCCTCTGAACTGCATGTCTTTGGGGATCACAGTTCTGACCTTAAGCACCCAGTGCCCTCAAGCTGCATTTATTCCAACATACCTGTAATAGGATTCTTGCAGCCAGCACACTTCTTGGCAACACATTCCTTGTAGCACTCAACACAGTAAAACTGATCCTCTACGGCTGTGAAGCGCTTCCCACCCAATTGCTTCTTGCAGTTGGAGCAAATGAAGCACTCAGAATGCCAAGGCTGTTCCTGGTAAGTGAGACCTCCAGAAGTGATGGGCTAGAAAGAAAAGAGCAGGGAAGAGGATTCAGAATCGGTACGGAAGAAAAGAGATGACACAGGCATGGGGTGTATGGTATTAGGGGAGCTTTGTTATGGTGAAGATCATTTGAAAGTTTTCATTAAAATGAAATATTGCAACACTTAAGTTCCTCTGGACTGAAATCTTGCATGCCTGGAGCTTTCATAATAGTTTATTTTACCTGCAATGACACTGCAATTCTACATTAATCAATTGCAAAAGTATACAACAGCTGTTTTGCAAAACACTGTTTTGTTGCTTGAATACACAATACATACTAGAGAGCTATAAACCTTCTTAGCCTTGCCATCCCTAAAGCTAGCATAAGGCTGGTACTCACTTTGTTTCAACAGATTTACACCCTGCTCAAGTACTCATGTGCCACAGCCTCTAACTCTCGCATTATTACACTGTCAGTTACTTGCACCAGTATCTCAAGGAAGAAACATAAGCAATGGTACAGCTATAAGATGATCTGTCTACTGGTTTACTCTCCTAGCTTCTAACAGACATGTCAGGGCCAGTTTTGGCAGCTGCCACTGCTTAGTGTGGAAGGACTTACATTCTTGCATTTAGCACAGGTCTTAGCAAATTTATGCTCGTGGCAGGAGACACAGTAGAAGTCATCACCCTTCGGGAAGAAGCTCCCAGATCCAATCACTTGCTTGCACTGACTGCAAGTGAAACAGTCCTTATGCCAGACCATCTTCTTGTATTCAACATTTTGGTCTCCTACAACAGACAGAAATAACTTGTTAGGTGGGATTTCAGGCCTGTGACAAGCTCCCCAACCTCATGCAATGTAACATAGCTGTAGGTAAGACCTGTCCGTACAGAACCTTAATCATAATGTGGACAAGGGAAGACCTGTTAATTTCTACATCCAACTTTAACTAGCCAGGACCTTCCAGATTTTCTTACATGTTTAGTCAGTCAGGTACCAGATCCTTTCTGAGAAGAGGATCTTCATTTACAGAGCAAAGCTTTTGGTAGAATTTATCTAATATTGACTATTAAGGTGAACAATCCACATGAGGGTTAACTGCAAGGCAGCCTTTGAACACCTGTCTGAAAAGGACAGGTAAGAGCAGCAGTCAAAATGTGTACCACTTCCGTAGTTCTCCAGATTTTCACCATGATGCTCCTAACTGCAGCCTGCACAGAGAGCTCTTTTAACCTCCGTGGTTTCGCCCTAGAACAGCACTCAACATTCATGTCAGTATTGCTAGTACCAGTACCTGCAATAATAGGCTTGAAGCAGCCCTTACACCTGGGTGCATCCTCCGTAGCAGTGCAGTTACTACACCAGACCTTGTTGTTCTCCCTTAGCATGAAGGGCTCGTTCACCAAAGAGGTATAGCACTTGAAGCAGCGAAAGCAGCTGTCATGCCAGTAACGGTTCTTGAAATGCAGCTCCTACAACAAACAGAAACAAACTGAGTAATAAGCCCTTTTCTTTTGCTGAGCAGCTCTAAAACTAGTTCTTAGGCAGGGCTGCATTCAGTGTTGGGAGGTGCAACCCAGCTGCGAGCAGCTGGGGAAGGCCATTTAACCAAAAGCACTGGCACAAGGGGCTTAGAATCACATTCAAAAAGCTACAGCTATGCAGGGTTTAAATTCACTTTGGACTTTCAAACTTCGAGATTCAAGGTTCTGTAAGTGTGGTCTTCTCTGCTCATCTTGTTCCTTCTAGTTTAGGTGTATGTTATTACTGCCATAAACATGAAGCAATAAACATTTAACAAACTGAAAAAAAAAAAATCTAATCCTATGTTTCCAAGTGCTTTGCCTGTAAGATGAGTTTTTGGGAGTCATACGGAGGCTGGATAAACTGCTGTACTTTCTTCAGGACAACTCAGCATTTGCAGCAGTTGGATAGACCTGTGTGGATCCAGGAGCTGGACTAAATTTTCCTGGTAGGTCCCTACCAACTCAGAATATTCTATAGTTCTATGATTCAGCTCATTGGACTGAATCTAGATCCTGGAATTAGATCCAGAAGGAGCCCATCATGAGCAGCTCAACTGCAGTGGCCCACAGCCTCTGGCTCTTTGGCTGAGGAGTGCATGCAAGCACAGCCCAACAGCCAGAGTACTCACAAGAGAACTTGCTTTTGCACAGAAGCTTAAAAACAGGCCAGAGCCAGGATCACCTATGTGACCGCTCACCATACCTTGGAGTCGGCACCGATGGGTTTCTTGCACTCGATGCAGGTGTTGGCACAGATCTTCTCAAAGCACTTGACACAGCAGTGGCGGCCCTCCTTCTGCACGTACTTCTTCCCTTGCAGCGGGTCACGGCAGTAGTAGCAGTCAAAGCGCTCCGACATGGTGCCCACAGTGTAACTGCCAGGCCCTGCAAGAGGAAAAAGGGTAAAGTTAGAACACCAAAGGCCTGATAACTGCTCCAGCTTCTTGGGTCTGGGCAGATGAGGCGTAATTTGAAGATGGCTCAGCCATGAGCATATGGTGGTGTTATGTGCCTCGAGGGCTTGTTGCTAGAGAAAGCAGCTTCTGGAACAGCAAAAAATGCCCCTACAGTGCAATCAGACAGCTCAATGGTTTACAAAACATGACAGCTCTCTACCCACTCCACAGGCATTTTCCAGGTGCCTCCTGCTTTGCCTGTAGGGTCTAAGATAGGCTAACACAGGCTAACACACCATCATGCTCAGAGAGGCTGGCTGCAACCTGTCTTTGGTCACAGCAATCATGAACTCGTACACCTGGTAAAGGAGGCAGTGTCCCATGTCACGTATTGCCATTTAGGACGTAGGGAGAGAAGTACCAGGAATTCAGGAAAACTTGGGCTACAGCGTTCAGCTCTGTGGGCTGGCTCCTGGCTGTGCTGCAGAGCTCAGCAAGGTCAGGGGCCGCCCTGCCTCCTGTAAGTGCTGTGCTTGCCACTGCACTTAGCATAAGCAATGTGTTAGTAACACAAATATTTTCAGTTCCCTTAATAGCCATCCAAGATACAAATGCTAGATTTCTGCCTACAAAGAAGCAGGTTTGGCTCTGGCCAAACACAAAAATGCAGCTCTGTGCCTCCTGGAGTGCAAACAGCTTTGCTTGCAGTGCTGTGGAGCTTGCTCGCTCCATGGCTCCAGGAGCACAGTTGCTGGAGAGGGGCGCGGAGTCACACAGCAGTAATCCCCCATCACCTTCTTAAGAGGAAGGATACTGGACTGTTTTATTTACTTGTTTCACATCAAGCAAGAATGATACATAATCACTCAGAGCGACTTGGTTCCTTACGACAGGCCCACTGCAGGGCTGGTGAGATCCCGTCTGAGGCATAATCTGAGCAGAAATCACCGCCAACCAAGCACAGAATAGTTTCCATGTTTCCAGCCTAAGCCTGCAGTCAGCTGCAGCCCTCCAAGGCCTTTTGTGCCAGATATTTGTGCAGCTTCCAGCTGCCTGTTTCACTAGGCTTTCACATATAAAGTCATGAGGAAAAACAAGAAAAGACCTTTTACATTCTTACATTTAAAGAAATTTCTTCGGTTCATGCCAGCAGGACTGGCCCAACACATGACTGCTCCCCATGGCCAGCTGGCTAATGCTCCAGCTGTGAGCCCAGCTGGGTGTGGGGGTCTGCTGACCAGAGGATTTTCCACTTTGGCCAGAGATGTAAGCTCACACTTTCCACAGATACTTGCCCCAGCCTGCGCTCTGGTTCAGCCTTCCAGACCACCTCTGCTAATGAACAGCTCTTCATTTCCCCACGCCCTTCCTCAGAGGAAGCCAGCAAAGCCCAGCCCAGGAGGCTGAAAAGCCCCTGGGGGTTTATACAAGTCCCCATGCATGTGTCTCCTGTGTGCCTGTGGCCCCAGCTCAGCGGAGCTCTGCTTCCCCATAGCTGGGATGCAGCCTTGAACCTTCATCAGTAACCAGACAGGAGCTGTGGCAGCAGTCTGGCAATGGGACATCATGAGGAAATTTAATTATTCTTAAGCCCTGGTTTAATTAATCTGTCAAGCCCTGGTTTCAGGGTCAAAAAGCACTGAGACCAAAATAGCTCCCACTGTGGTTGGCTGCTTTGCTGTCTGGGACAGCAGAATCAGCATGACAGTATAAATCAGAACCAAGCTTGGGGTTTCAAGGTGTAGAGAAGATGCTCTAGGGTAGCCATCATCCCCAGAAGTCCTGTGGGTCCCCTAGCGCTTGCCCTTGGCTGCTGGGTGCTGCATGGGCAGGACTACTGTGTTGCTACAGCATGAGGACCTGCTTACACAACTTCTTGGGCACCTGCCCACCCCAGTAATTCTAGATTTACCATCAATTATGTAGCCCATCCTGACAGCCACCAAAATCCCCCACTGGCATGAGAGCCCCAGGCCACAAGATCGTTGCTGTTGCCTCTGCGAGGAGCAGGGCTCAGCAAACACAAACATATCAAACCAAAGAGTTCCTGACCTGGGCACAGCCCCACCAGCACTGCCCTGCAAGCCCAGGCAGTGGAGCAAGCTGGAAGGTTTCTGTTCCAGAAAGCAGGACAGAGGATCCCAGGGAGAGGAACGTGACACAGGGAGGCTGCCACAGAGGCAGGGGCTGGATTCACACCCTTCCCTTCCCTTCCCTTCAACTTACTGAAGCGGAGGCCAAGCTGGCCGGCATTGCGCTCTGTGGGACCAGGGCTGGAAACGCCGCCTTGCCAAGGTCAGGAGACGGCCACGTCCTGCTGACAACTACGCCAAGGGTTGTGTTAGTGCCGGTTCAAGTAAATGAAACAAACAAACAGCTGGGAAACATGGAAACTATGTGAGCCACCGCCAGCCCTGCAGAGCTTTATCAAGCAAGTGGGTTTTATTTAGAAGAAACGCAGTTGCACAGAGTCCAGGGCAAATGGTATTGAAACTCTCCTGATATCAGGTTTAGGGTTGCTTTCAACCAAAAGATGTAATTGTGAACATATGGCTCAGGGAGTAACACGATCCAGTGTTCCCGTGCAACGCGTCATCTGCTAACGTGAGACACACATTTACCACAGGAGCTTTAGAGCCCCACAGACAATTAACGTCAGGCCTGGCAGCCCCAGGAGCTCCTGCCCACCTTGTGCCATCTTATAGACCAAAAAGCCCGTCTCATACCTAAGCTGTGGCATTAATTTGCTCCCAGCTCTTAACAGGAGCTTTCTGCCCTCAGCAGAACCACCCCTGCCCTAATCTAGACCTCAAAAGGCACCTCTGTCCCCTTGCCTGCCACGAGGACACAAATGCTGACCATGTTATCCCAGCAAACGTGTCTGCTCTCCCCTGCCATGCCGAGAGCCCTCATCAGCCACACCATTCCCTACAAGTCTACCACAGGAGCAGCCCACCGGGGGCTGGTGATGAGAGCCCAAAAGTAGCAGTAGCAGCTACACTGGGACCATGGGGACATTTCCCTGGGGTGGAGCAAACGTCCATCACGGCTTCACTGCATGCTGCCCCCTGGAAGAAACGCTTGGCACCCTGCTGCTGCTCCCCCGAGCAGTTCAGTCTCCTCACAGGAGGCAGACAGAGCAGAACAGGCACTTGTGTAACCAGATAAATACATTTTCTGACTGAGTCTAGATTTTGTAAATAATTTATCATGATTTTGGAAATGTTTGTCTCCTTAATAACTTCAGCCTCCAATTGCTCCATGTTCCCACCACTTAACTTTCCAAAGCTTAACCCTGGCCTGTCTTTGCTGACTTGGAAAACAGGCAAATCATGAAACTCAGGACACACCAGAAACTACCCCCACTTCAAGCAAGTTGTCCCTCTCCTACCAGCCTGGCAGAGTGCTGTCTAAATGTAGCTCCCTGATGAACTTGGCTACAGCTAAGGGGTGGCTGGCCAGACCAGTGGCCTTCTCGAGTATCAGGGTATTTGGCACAAAAGACCTGCTGGAATTCAACCCTAACATTTACCTGCACACAGAGGTACAAGTTAGCCATTTGTCCCCAAAGAGCATCTGAAGCTTTACAAAGCAGCCCCTCAGCCCACACACCCACACAGACGAACATGCCTTTCATCTTTCAAACAAAGGTCTCAAATGTTTGGGCCCCACAGGCTTCCGCGCACCTCAAGTCACGCTGATGCCGTGCTGTGGAGCAGCCCTAGAGCTGTCCCAGCTGGTGGTCAGGGCTACACCACTGCAGCACAGCAAGCTTTGGGACTGGAAATGGTACAGACTTGAGAAGCTCAGCCCCACAAAAAGTATGGCATTAACACAAACCCTGCCACTCCCTCCAGTTCCTGTCTCCCACGGCCCCGTGCCAGTTCATCCCGGTTCAGCCGGGCTGTGTACCACCACACAGCAGTGGTTTGCGGAACAAATGAAATCAAAGCACTCAGCAAATGAAACTGAAGCACAGCTGATAAGCAAAGCACTTAGCACAGGATATGTGTTAATGTCTCTGGGGAATATGTTTAAAGGCGATAAACCACCAAGGAAGAACTTGAAGTGTGGTCTCTGAAAACAACCAAGGAAACTGTACTTAAGCCTTACAGACGATTCTGTCACTGAAGAAGGAAGATGCGGCTGAAGCTGTTAACCCTCTGCTAGGGTTCTGGGTACACTGGGAAAGAGCAATTGCTTTCTGGCTCTCCATCAGCTTTGTTGTTCTCAGCAGAACAAGTACACGGCCCTTATGCCACCAGGCACTGACAGCACCTGCCTGTTTCAGCTCAGGGCCTTTATCTGCTGCTGTGTCACCTGAGTCACTACTCTCAGCATTCTTCTATATATTTTGTGGTTTGCTATAAATACCAGGGAATACCCTTAAAAGAAGGGTCCTGTTAATCAGAAAGGAGAAGCAGTGCTGAGAACTGCCTCTCAAGGTCACAGGCACACTGCCCTGGACAACAAACATTTCTCTCTTTCCTTTGGCTTTGCAAATCACTTGCAGGTCATTTTTGCTGGCAGGGCTGGCAGTGAAGAGCAAAGAGCTGTGCTCTCCCATTGCCAGGCTGGGGCACGTGCAAGTCCCATACTCTATAATTCAAAAATTAGTCTGATGATAAAATAGAATCTTCTTTATTTAGAACAAGAATGGTTCCAAGTTCCTCAGGCAGTTGCCAAAATCACTCCCTATGGTCCTATTGCCACCATGTCTGAGCACATCCCAATCATTATTAAATCTTCACAGTTCCCCAGGGAGTAGGGACGTGCTATTAAAAACACCCTGCAAACACATCCCCCAGGGCTGCCTTGTACACTTACTACAAAGCTCAGCTAAGGCTAACAAAGCTCCCAGAGTGCACAGCACCACTGCCTAGAGTAGGCCTGGGCACCGAGGCAGAGTTTAAGCAATGAAGTCCAAACCTTTCCAAACAAGCTAAATCAGTCAAGGCAAAAAAAGTTCTATTCAGTACCTGTGTGTTACCTTCTCCTCACTTATGCTCTCAGCTTTGTATGGACCTGCACCATCTCAGTAGCTAAGTGCCCTTCACATGCCCAGGAGCCTGACACAAGGCTTTTTCTGGCTGCAGGTTCCTGCCCCGGGGAAAGCACTGTGGCACCCCCCAGGTGATGTGCCAGGGAATGGGGCTCCCTGCTGCTCTAGGTAGGGATGTGGAGATAAAACTTGGTGGTGGCAGCACTCCAGCTGCAGCATCTGCTCAGCAGACTCTTTAGCATTTTACATCAAGCACAACAGTGAATGCTGGCAGGGCAGACCCTGCCCTCGGTTCAGGAGTCAGGACCAGCCTCCGGGCTGGATAAAGGCCCTCACACAGACCTGAGGGCTGGGGCATTTCTGCACCCCCTGAAAAGTGCACAGGATGTCAGGTGCCACTGCTGTCATTGCTTCACACCAAGCAAAGCCCGCTCCTTGCCCCAGAGAACATCTTCCCACAGGAACATGAGAAAGAAAAGAAAGAAACAGCCAGAAATAGAATGAAGTGATGCTATAGTATCAGTCAGTCTGGATGGGCTGAAGTTAACAAACAAATGTCTTCTTACATCTGAATTGAATGGATTGCTCTTTTTAAACACCTTTGAGATGTTTAAAAAATGATACCATGGAAGTCAAATTTCACTCAGAGAGACATACTGCATAATGTGTATCTGCCTCACAAGCAAATCCTAAGTGAGTTGCATGCCATGCAAGAAGCCTCATGCTCGTGCCTTGTCCCGGGTGGCTGAGCATGAAGCTGAGTTCCCTCCCTAATTTTTAAGAAGCTCTGTGCCAGGTGTGGAGCACCACAGCCCCCTAAGCTCTGAGTGCACAGCAGCTTGGTCTGATGCCCACTGGAGCTGCAGCCCTGCACTCCAGGGCACATCCACCCCCTAGGCTACGTCCCATCAAGAGATGCAATAGCACATCAGTTGTACGTTGTCACTTAGGGCTGTAAATACATGCTGGGCACACACAAAAGCAGCTTTTAAGAATCAGACAAGTTTTTTAAAACCCCAAGAAGCTTTCAATGGCTTAGAAATTGCAGGGCTAAAGGAGACTAGTCACAGGTGGGGAGACACCAAATACCAGCATGCCAAGGGGGATGTGCAAAGCTGACATACACTGCCAGTGTTAACGAGAAGGAAAAATTAGGCTTTTATATTATTACTACTGGAGACAGTCAACCTCTTTGATCTACGAGATAAACACAGAAGAGGGAGCAAGCACACACCGCCCACTAGGGTAGAGCAAACTATCTGGATTTACCCGCTGGGCTTCTGCTGCAGGTTTCCCTGCCCCAGGCAGCAACGCCACAACAAACTGGCTGTGGGGAGAAGTGCCATTCCCCACGTTCACCCAGTCTTCCCCAAGCAACAGCTGAGCCCCAGCCCTCTCACAGCAGCAGGTACAAAGCATGCACCCAATGCATTTTACAAATGCGTAAACATTTACAAGGCACACACGCCATGCCACCATGCTCTTCCCAGCACCAGCCCCACACACCAGTGACAAGCCTGTTTGTCATCAATAGTTACAGCTGCAGATCGCAGAGACTTAAGACCACATTTAAAAGAGTTATTTCTCTGTTAGCTAAACCTTCCTCCCTGTTTAGCAGGCATTGCACGCACAGGGCTTCTCCCACAATGCAGACTGCCACACGTTCACTTTACCTGTGTGCCTGTGGAAAGCCATGATTAACAGCCCAAAGTCACAGGCAGCCCCTGAGGCAACAGAGTGCACGGTCTCTTGGCTGATTAGAAGCTGCCTCTTTTGATAACATACATTTAAACGGAGGCTATTAATACAGATGGGACTCCTACCAGATGTCCACTCCCCTCCCCAGAGATCACAACCTTAATCCCCCTTGAAAATTCTTACCATTTTAGGTGATCCGAGAGAGAAGAATAGGATCCAGAGACCTCTGCAGGCAACATTCAAATACCTGCCCAGCTACTCAGCACCCAAATTAGTCCCAAAGGCAGAGAGTGCCTTAGGAACTTGACCCCATGCTAGTACTATTTGGCCTTGGCTTTGGAGCTAGATTGTGTCTCATAACAGTCCTGAGCTAAATTACAGACTCTGTGTCAATTCTGCACTGCTGCTGCGGAAGGGAGGAGGAGAATCATGGTCCCAAGGGCCAAAGGGGCTGTAGTCTAAAGAACCAGCTCTGGACCATACACGAAGGGCTGTCCCCTATCTGTAGGGCCCAGAAAAACCAAGGGTTGCACGCCTGGGGACCCAGCAGAGATTATGGAGAAGCACCAGGAGCTACATTCCTGAGAGTTGGACTTGTATTCAGCATGAGGGGCAAGCTGAAGTTTTACTGCCTGTAAAACTACCATGCCTGGTCCTCATCCAGCTTTTACCCTAAGGAACCTCAAGGCATTAATCATTCAGAGCGAATGAGTCCCTGAAGAGCAGCACTTTAAAAGCCAGGTTTCATGATTACGGGGCTTCTCTAGCACCTAACATTATGGTTGGGCTCGTTCCCTGATAGGATTACAAAGAGCAATGTCTCACAACTCTACCCTCTTTGCTCAGGTGTCCCCAAAGCTCTGTAGCACAATGAGAATTTTGGCAACCTACTTCTACTCGAGCTACGGCAGGGAGCAGAGGGAGCTCTGGTTCCAGGCTCGCTCCTGCATGCAGACACGGGCTGCAGCAGCAGAGGCAGCTCCATGGCCACGCTTGCTCGGCGTCATGCAGTCAGCAGCAGCACGTGTGGTCGGGGCTGTGGCCAGGGACACCCAGCCGCTAATCCTGCCTTGACACTGACTCACGGCATGGCCGTGGGAAAGGCGGTTAACCTCCCTGAGAGCCAATGTTTCTCATTCCAGTCACAGCCCATCACGGTGGTGTCTGGCCTCCGAACAGCCTGGCACTGGGCACGTCACTGCTTCCCACCACAGCGGTGCCAAGGAACTCCTCAACTGCGTTTGTGGGACATGGAGTACAGAGCCTCCACCCCAGCACCAGGCCTGGTGACCGCCCCGGGCCTCTATGGCCATCATACAGCCCCCACGTAGCACCTGTGAAAGGTCAGCATCATTCTGACATTCCCAAGTTTTCAGCATTGCCTGGAAAAGGCCCCACTTGACAGTGTGCCGTCCCAGAACAGCATGGCATGGATCCACTTGTGTAGCAGTACGAGGCTGAGAAATGTGCTAACGTACTAGTGCACCAAAATACTTTGGCTAGAAAAAACCCTACGTTACTCTGCCCCAGCTCATCTATAAACTCAAGCAAATTGTTTGCATAATTCAGATGGTAACAGGAACCCTAACAACTGGTATTTTCCTGTGCTAATCTTGCTGAGTGCAGTGTAATATTTACAGACATGAGTTCATTTTTGGCAATGCATGTCAAGTTTGCACCATTAACCATTCTCATTCCTTTCCAGTTCCCTTCACAAAGCGCTGGCATGCTCCCACCTGGCTGTCATTTCCTGCTTCCCCAGGATACCCTCCGCCCCCAGTCACAAACAGTAACCTTTGCTCCCCGTCCTGAAAAGCAGCACAGCACTGCCATGCACTGCCAGCAGCTGCCACGTCCCACCCAGAGGTGGCTGCCGTCCAGCTGCAGTGCGGCAGCATCTCAGAGGCATGCGGAAAGTAGGGATGGACACTTGGCCATCAAAGCGCTTCTCATGCACAAACACATGGGTGTTTGCAGCGTGACAACAGACATGAGCTGGAGGAGGTGGCAGGGAGGATGCTTGACCCAGCAAGAGGAGAAGGACCCAGCCCTGCTGATGCCAGTGAAGTTTCAGCGTGAGCCTCCTT
Organism: Heteronetta atricapilla; assembly: GCA_011075105.1. Classification (NCBI taxonomy): domain Eukaryota; kingdom Metazoa; phylum Chordata; class Aves; order Anseriformes; family Anatidae; genus Heteronetta; species Heteronetta atricapilla. Next base: position 7,501,009 of record CM021734.1, read on the forward strand.
GGAGCTGCATCGCATTGCACAGCTCTGAGGCCCTGGTAATCCCCCAGAGCTGTCTGTAATATTCTTATTTTGCTTGAATTTGTGGCCTCCTGGGCCAGCACAGCAGGAGATGGATGGGAACAACACTTGCTGAGAAGACAGAGCTGCTCTTGTTGTTTTGGCTTGTTTTAGCCACGTGACCCTGGGCAATTCCCATCTGCCCCTATAAGCCTCCTTCCCTGCAAGCCCAGCTCCCTCCAGAGATGATTAAACACACTGGTGGTGCAAGGAATGGCACAAACAACAAGGAGGGACATTGTTGTCCTGTGAAACATGGCATGGAGCAGAAGCCACCAAGCAGGAAAGCCTGCCCCAGAAAGGAGGCAAGCCAGACCTGCCTGAGCACCCGCCAGTGCCCTCAGACTGTGTGTGCCACTCATGGGCACATTGCACGGCCTCATGCAGTGTCACCACAAGGTCCCTGCTCCCACCTCCTCCGTGCCACCGCGCTCCGCCAGAGCTGGGCAGAGAGGAGAGCGTGCCGCAAACATCAGCAAGTGCACAGCAGGACACACAGGCTTAGGTTTTCAGGTCTTTATCATGAAACCTCATCTGTCCTGTAGGCTATCAGCCCCACAGGGGGTCTGGACACAGTCACTCCACCATGCAGGTCTGACTGCAGAGCAGCATGGCTGGTGCATAGTGTCATCCGCTCGGATAGACAAATGATTCACATTGTGGTTTCCAGAGTATTTTCTTGCCCTAACAATCCTGCCAGAAAAGGTCTGGGCATCTCAGCTTGCCCACACATCCTACTGTCACTCAACAGGCTGCAAGTCCTAAATAGAGACAGTATAACCCAGGCATTGATGAACTATTAGTCACCATCATCAAAGAAAGAAGCAGGCAGCAGTAAATACAAGCAGGAGGGGGGCACCTGTCCGCCTTAGGATTAACACTTTACTTTCTGCTTCCATACGCTCTGCTTAGCTACACACAGCAAACCCGCACAGAGAAGCAGAGCCACAATTCAGGGGGCTCCCCACAAAAGCCAGGGCTGCAGGATGCTCCCCAGCCTTTCCGTCCTGCAGGCTGTCGGGGCTGCTGCAATGGCATGGGACCCGCATGGCCCCATCAGGCAGGGCTGCGTCAGGCAGCACAGGGCTTAGCACTCCACTTCCAGGTTTGCTCCCACCTTTTGCACAAACATTTCCTTCATTTCAAGTTAAATGCAGATTCAGGTTTTTTTTGGTTTTGATTTTTTTTCAAATCCACTCGCAGCTTGCATGCAGTGTGCATTCTCTCACAGCAGGGAGCACTCCTTCTGCCCAGCCTACTGCAGACCTGAAATTTTCCTTGGCTCTGCTGAGGCAGAAACTAAACAAATTTTATGAACAGCTCTACAAACAGCTCCCCGCAGCACTACTTCCCCCCCCCCCCCCAATGACACAGAAACACCAGCAGCATTAGGGGCCAGGACTGACACCGAGGACTGATCCAGCTCTCCAAGCACCCAGTATCCTGTGTGTGCTTCCTGCTCCCAGCACTGGTCCTGTGCTGGTGAGAGGTCTGCGGAGCGGTGTTTGCATAGGGAAAACTACAGGCAGAGAGCCCCACTGCGAGACAGCTGCCAGGGGGTGGCCCTTGCTGCCCCCTTCTAGCCAGTCACCCTTTGTTGAACCTAACCTACACTCAGACCTGGACCAAAATGCAGTTTCCACCTAACCCTTTCAAAGTGGAAAAAGCCATCTTGGTTACACACCAGACAATTTCTCTTCAAAGTATCACGTAATGCTTCAGAAGACTCAAACCTGGCACGATTCGCCTGTTTTGCACACAAGGATGGCCCTCCACACCCCTGATGCATCTTGCAGGTGAACTCGCGTGAACACAAGACAGGCTGGTTCACAAGGATGCACCCACATCGACAGCAAAGCCAGCAAAGACATCAGTGCAGTGACAGAGGACAGATATACCAGCCATCAGGCAAGCCTCATGCTCTCAGGGAGCCAGCTCAGCACATCCTCTGTGGGATCCCACTTCCCACAGGGAAGGTGGAAAAGAAAATGGGCAACACATGGCAAAGGCACCCCAGGTGTTTTCCTTCCTTCCATGCTGAACGGTCATATCCATGTGCTGAGCCTGTCAGTGCCAAGGGAAGCTTTTAGGATCAGCTATGGAAATGTGGGAATTTATAAGAAGGTAGGTACAGGCTGGGTAACCCTCCACAAACTGAGATATAATGTGAGACCAAAAAAAAAAAAAAAAAAGAAAGAAAGAGGAGAAAAGAGAAAAGACATGGATAAGAAAAGACAGTAACAGACAGAAAAGAATGGCCCAGAGATAATGGAGCTGGAAATAAAGGGATCTGAAAAACAGCAAAATTGGGAAGACATATAAACTGGGTTTTTCCCATCTGCCTCCATCCACAGTCTGGACTGTTTCCAGGACTATTCCCATGGCAGCTCCAAATTTATTTCCCTGCTGCCATCTGCTCTGCAGCTCCCCTCTGCACACGCTCCTGACTGGCACTTGTTCCTGTCAGCTGTTGCTGACATGGCAGACCTCCGGTGGCTGCTGAAAGCCAAGTGACACCAAGGCCTGAGGAGAGCATCTGTGTATAAATCAAGAGCTGCTTTGTAGGCACAAGGTTTTGTTCAGCTCCTGTCCTCCTCCAGCCTGCATCAGGAGCAGTGGAAGAAGTCCCCAGTTTAGCTTCTCAAAGCCACACTCTCACCCACACTGGCCAGGCCCCTGCATTCAAAGCTCCAAGAAGAGCTCCAGGGCTTCTGCTCACCGTGGTGCCCGGAGCTTTGGCTCCAGACGTCCAGCTAAGCAGTGCTGCTGCTTCAACAGTGACGGGTGCGATGCCTCTCAGTTACCTCCAGCGCTTCCACCAGATGGATTCCACGTGATCCTTGGGAAAGCCCTCCCCGAGGCCAAGCGAGCTGCACCACAACCGTCATTCCCCCAGCAATTACTTCAAACCTCCGTGCTTAGGACAGCAGAGCTCTGTTAGGGCAGTCCTGGCTGACTGCAGACGTCTTTGTTCAAGTTCAGACGCAGCCACATGCAGGAGGAGTGACTGGTGGAGTCAAAGACATGGCAGAGGTTTGCAAGTCACAGCTTTCCCCCATGGCTTAGCGCTGGCTTCACAACTGAAAGCATAACTCAAGTCCCTGTGAAATAAATACCGCGCTGATGCCGGCCAGGCAACATGGCAGTCTTTTCCAAGAGAGGTGAAGTCTGATGAGCAACTCACAGCAATATAATCTTACCATACCCATGCAATAAGTGCTTGTGCTGGGGCTTCACCAAGCAGTTAGTGAGCCATCACCGAAATGGTATTTCACAACCTCCGTTATGCTCTCTGCACTCCTAATTGCTTTCAATTACTTCTCATAGGCACGGCAGCTGGCTGAGTGACGCTGTCCCCCCGTGAAGTTAAACAGCTCACTGTGGAGAGCACAGAAGGAAGTTCAGCTATGTGCATCACTGCCTGAAAGCTGGGTCATTCACCCTCACTGGAAATCTACCCATTACAAATCAGAAATTAGCAGCTTCCTGGCCAGCAGCTCTCCAGCATCCACCACACGGGCCTCCAGCAGCCCTGCCGCTCTGTTGCGTCCATTCAACGGGACCTGGCAGCCAGAAGGACGAGGTGGGCACTGCAGGCTACGCCTGTGCTCTTCGTCCAAAGGCAGGGAACACAGCGTGCTGAGCCCAAACCCCACTACCACTATTTTATTTACAGGAGAGAAGAAGAAGGAGCTATTTGTGGATGGACCATGATCCTGGCAAAAGACCTTCCAGGGATTTAGCACGTGGGAGACACTGAGGACACAAAACTTCAGCTGAGGTGGTCAGAGATGCGTAAAGCAGATGCTTTCAGAATAGGGCTAGGCAGAAGCATGCTGCCTGGCTATGGGTGAAGGTAGACCACCACTTGGATGAGCAGGACGTGCCCTTCCAGGCATTGGCATGCCGGCTGGGAAGACTCCCTGGCATCCAGCACACCATCAAAGCACTGCCCGAACTTGGCACAGGCACCAAGGCCATGTCCTGAGCACTGCTTTAGAGATGGCGGGAGCCAGCCCTGGCACATGGGTTTAGCAGAACAACCAGCCCATTACCTCGGGCACGGGACAGTCACCTCCAGCAAGTTTAGCGTTTTGCTCTCTGTGCTTTCTGTTAGACAGCGCTGGTGGCTGAAAGGACCAAATCACCCTTGTTACGTGGCCATTTTTAAAAATAACATTTCCCAAAGCCCCACAGTGCATAACCCTGTGTCCGTCTCAGATCCAAGAGCCAAAGGAGATCAGCTTGCAGGGCTGACGGGGTATTTTTGGGCACTCTGACTAATTGTCAGGACATATGCTGTGCATTCTTTACAAGGAAAAACAAAGCTGCAAAGTCCCCTCCAGTGAGGCTGATGGGGTTGGATTAGTCACAGAAGTTATTCTCAGTAATTCTCTGCTTTGGGAGGGTTTGATTGCATTTCCAACTCCTGAGAAGGGTGTTTTAAAATGGAGGAAGGGGTCCGCTTCCTTGCAGCTTGATACCAATAAAAAAGGCTGAGCCACACTGCACCAACAACAAGGGCAGAAGTGAAAACCCTTCACCCTGGAGTGACTCCAAATTCACTTTTTTTTTTTTTTTTTTTTTTTGCATCAAACCACATCGGCATTCACTCGAAGTGCCAAGGGACGTGCTCCAGAACAGCCTGGAGATGTGTTCCAGGACAAGCCAAGGAAAGGACACTCATTTGAGGAGCACAAGGAGGCCCACAAGCACCCACACACTTGTAAGATGGAGCTGTGGTGCAGCCTCCTGAGACACCTTGTTCTGGTCTCATTTCCACACATTTCCTCTGCTGAAACAAATGTCATTTAATTTTCCCCTTTTCCCAGGCATAGTTTGCGGCCAGAGTTCCTTTAAGCCGCTGTTCACACTAATACTCTGCAAATCAGCATTTCAAGTTTGTCATTAAAGCCCTGATCAGCCAGGCTCTTTGCCCATCTCCTCTGTCAGGGGAGTCAGAGACCTTGCTGGACTAGGAGACCACTCGCTCTGCTTCTACTGATCTTGCCTTGGCTGCTCCTTCCCAAACTGACTCCCAAATACAAAGACTTAACCAAAATCAAATAAATCATCCAGACTTCAAGAAGAGCCCGAAGCCCTGATAAATGAGTACTTTGCCAGCCGCGTCCCTCTTCCTCCTCCAGACTCAGGAGCAAGGTTCTCCTCACTCAGCAACTGCAGAGCCTTGATGCACAGCAGCCAGACACAAAGTCCTCCTCAGAGGTCATCTCCCCAAGAAGAATATCTTTCACCCATCTCCTCAGCACCTCAGCTCTTCACTCTCACGCCAGTTTAAGGCAGCCCTCACCCGGCTCCATTTCTTTATACTTATTAAGGCAACAAAGCCTTAATGTGCCTTAATATGCCTTAATATTGCACTGTGTGCAATATTGCCAGAACACTCAGGGACACACAAGTCCAGAGCAGCCCATGTTTCCCCATCACTGTGCGAGATCCAGGCACACCTTGCTCTTCAGTCTCAAAGCTGTTTTAATGCTTTAACCTTCGCTGCTGCCTCCCCTGTGCTGCTGGCCAACATACAAACACCAAACCTTGCTCTTTTTGTTCAGCAGAAACACTGCACCAAAAGCACACATATCTCAGGGTGATGAGAGCTCTCTGAAGTCTCCACCAGTGCTTTCTGCATATTTTTCCCCTAAGCTGCACAGCAATTTCCACTGAGAATAAGTGTTGTCAATTCAATTTCTAATAGCAGCATTAAAATGTATGAGCCATTTCTCTGGAGTCAGGAATAATTTTTTCAAAGTGCCTGTGTGCTGCAAGAACATAATTCTCATTTTTCATAAAGCTATCAGGATCCCAGGTCTCCCTGGAAATCATGTCAAATCAGAGCTGGGCAAGGACTACACCGAAGAGTGTTCTCCATGGGGTTGGTTGGAAAACACTCAATTAAAAAAAAAAAAAAATCTAAAGTTTTCATCCGAGTTAGGATTCAGTTTCTGCCAAAACCAGGGGGACCCAGCCCAGCCCTCAGCCCAGGCACGAGCCCAGCCCTGGTTTGCAGCACTGTTCAGGGGGCTGGCAGGGAGCGAGCAATTCGCCTCCCCCCGACATCCTCTTGCTCCAGTTCTCAGGGAACCTGGCAAAACCGCAGTCTCTTTGGTGTCTTTGGAAATGTTAAGATCAGTAAACTAATACCTGACAAGACCTAGCAGAGACAGACCAGCCCAAAGCAGTATGGGGAGGTGAGGTTATTTATGCTGCTAAACTGCATTTGCTCCACATTTGCTGAAGCAGCAAATGCCTTCATCCCCCACCTCCACGGGGACAGGCCAGGGGCTGGGACTCCTCTCCCACCTTCCCACCACAGGTCTCACAGCAGCAAAGTACGCTACAGCATTACTATCAGTGCTCACTCTTGGAGCGATGGGCAAGGCCTACAGGCTGTTACATTTATCATACAGAAACCCTGGAATAAGAAAAATAAGATACTTAGAAGTGTGCTTAAATTTATACACAGAAATAAACCAACTGGAGTTGGTACAACCACTTATGTGTTTCATTAAGCCATCCTCTGCTCTGTGGCTGGATACAGGCCCAAAAAATGATTTTGTTTTCTTTTTCAAGTAGCAGTGAGACAATAAATTGAGGGACAACGAGTAACAGTCTGCAAAGGGAAACAACCCTTCTCAGTACAATTGCTGCTGGCTGTCAAACTACTGTCCAAATCAAACTACCACAGGATCGGCTCTGTAAGACAAAAAAGCAGTGTTAATTGCACACAAGTGCCAGAGAAAACTGTCAAAAAGCTAAAGCAGATGTGAAGCAGTGGCTTGCTTTCTCTTAAAATGAGCTTGTGCAGCTGCATTACATGACAGCCCACAAGCGCCTGCATTCCCCTGGGAACAGGGCAGAGCCATGAGGAAAGGGAGAGGTTTCCAAATCCTCAACAACTTCTCCAGCAATTATGAGGGACTCCACTGAGTGTAGGACTCTACTGTCACCTTGCTAAATTACATCTATTAGGCCAAATTCTCTTCTCAGCTGTGCTAGAGCCAGCCCAGTAGCAAGCCTTGCCTGCTTTATACCAGTGTTGAGCCAGGTTAGACTCGGTCCTGGCCAAGCCCAGGATCTGAAAAGTGTGGCAGTCATTTCAGCTATGCAGAGACAGCCTAAAAAAAACCCATGCCTTGGTACCAGTAGGTGAAACAATGGGGTAAGGACAGGCTGCTGGAGGAGGACACAGCCAGGAGAGACATCACAGACCTGCAGGGATGCCTGTCCCACCCCCAAAACCCCACGCCTACTGCTCCATGACACAGAAAAGAGGAGACAGAGAATGTCAAACCCCACATCAAATAACTCACGCACACTCCACAAGCAGTGCCTCATCTCCAAAGGGCTACTGAAAGCAAAAGACACAATGCCATAGAGCAGCCTGTTAGGTGCCTACCAGCTCAGTTACGGGCAGCACGGGGGATGTAGCAGCCAGGGCACAGGGCTCCATCACACAGAGGAGTAACGCAGGCTCAAATCCAGCCATTTGGGAGGCACAGGCACTCTGAGAGCGCTCTCAGCTCTGTCCCAGCTATAAAAGGCAGATGCATGCAGGTGAACTCATGCTTCTGTCACCCGAATCTCACTCGGTTATAACTCCTCACGTTAAAAATCACCTTCTTTAAATGCCACCCAACCCAACTGTTAGGGTCTCATGAAACCCTTCCCTAGAGCTGATCACTGAACATACTGGCAGCTGTGACCAGAGCTGCCCGTGATGCTGAGGGACTTGGTTATGTCACCAAGGCATTTTCTACATGGCCCCAGAGAGCAGCTAGAAGAAATCCACCCACAGGCCTGGAAGGGATTTGCAAGAACACAGAGACCTGTGACTCAGTGTTTGTAAAATTATAATAAAAGACTTCCAGAACATAAAAATACCTCTGCTGAAACCAATGTGCTGTTTATAGACACAACCTTTGTCCCTTGCTCTAGAATACATTTGGATAAGCCACGTGGTTAATCCAAAAAAAAGATAGAGTTTTTGTACCATGTGAGTATGTTTGTGGATTATGTTTCGGGGGCTCAGCTTTTGTCTGCAATTGTGGTGTTGATAATCAGTATCTGCTGTTGATAATTGGTATCTGCTTTCAATCACTATGTCTTAAAGGGTTTGGTGAACTCCATCAATGGGCCTCTGGCTTAAGCACTGCTCCATTAAGACCTCCACCCCTAACCCCACTTCCCTTTTGTGGTTCATCCCCAAAGGCAAGAGGAGGGCACGAGCAGGACCGTGGGGGGCTGCAGTGCAGCTCTGTGGGTGCCACAGGGAAGGGGGAGAGTGTGTGCTTAGGGAACACTTCAGGATGGGTAGACATAGAAAGGTGCCAGGTGCCATCACCAACATCAGCCCCTCAAACAGCAAGTGCTGGTCTTGGTACTGTTCTGGTTACATAAACCAGTGGGTGCAATAAGGGCCAAATGTTTGAACTCCTGCTGGGGCACAATGCAGCAGGTGGGTCAGGTTTTTCTTAGTCCTGGTTCCAGTGCCTGGAGCAGCAGCAGGGGAGAGGCTCCACTGGTCAGATTCACCCATGTAACTTCAGAGGCTTAAAACCAGCCCTTATCTACAAGCCAGGCATCACAGTTTACCCCACAATCCTTGCACAGGGAGCAGTTTCCAAGACAGGGGAGGGAGCAGAGGAAGCAGTCACTAACCCCCCTGGGGCTCTCTGACCCATGGTCCCACCGGGAACGTCACTGCAGCATTTCCAGGAATTGTGAGGGCCTGGGCTCAGCAACAGCCCCACGCTCTATTCCCTGCGTAGGCTCATTTGCAAGGCAAAAGCTTTCTGGCAAAGCAGCTCGTGGAGCGTCCAAATGTCGGCAGAGCAGACAGCATTCCTGGCGCTGGCTCCCTTTCCATCCGGCTGCTCCAGCTCAGGCACCAGCATTGCTCAGAGGATGAGCTCATCGCTATTTCAGGTTGAATTTGCACTTGGCCATCTCCCTGGTAACCAAAACAAATTACTCATTGGTTTATACTAGATTTATTGGTTGTTTGTTTCAGTGTCTAGTGAAGTACAGAGTTTCACCACACTACAGCAGCAACGTAGCCTGGGAGCGTGTAGGATGGTATTTACAGCCCTTGCTATGGAGATGGGCTGCGCTAGCACGGGACGTCAGAGGGGAGGGTAACCGTGGGCTGATCCCAGAGACGTGGAACTGTAAAAAGCAGGTGTGCAGCACGGCCTGAGCTCACACACAGCACAGATGTTGCCACACGGCAGCCTCCTGCCACCCCAGACACCAGGCAGGTGTTGGCCGCCTCCAGCACAGCAAAGCAGCCAAGGAGAGGCTGCTCACAATCCTCCTCACCCAGCAATCAAATAGTCCTTCCCAAAACAGGTATCTGACACCAGAATATCCACTAACACCAGCTATCATCAGCTTCATTTCACAAGTCAGAACCATGAGGACATGAGCCAGTTGTAGGACTCACTGCCTGTTTATGCTCTTGGACAGGAATTTTCCCCCATTCATCATCACAGGCACCAGCACAAAGGGCACAGAGAAGCCAGGGAAGCAGGACTAACTCCACCGTATTTGCCCACAGAGTGCTTGAAAGGAATCAGCAGTTCCCGTTTTTCTGTCACACCTACACCTGAGCCAAGACACAGCTCAGAAGTTGCCCGAATTGCCATGTACATTTAACAGAGGGTTTAGGCTTTTGTTGTTTCTGCAAAAACACATTCAGCAAAAAAGAAAAACTCTATCCTGATGATCTCAATCCAGCACTCCAAAGCGTTCAGACGTCCTGCAGACACATAACCGGTGGCTGGGGCCCCAGCCCTGTCTTCCCCAACAAAAGCAGGCAGGCTGCGTCCCCTTCCCGCAGGAGACCTGCTGCAAAAGCAGCCCATCCTGCCACACAGGCAGGTCCAGAGCTTCCACTTTTAGCTGTAAACCGCTATGGTGATGATGGTATAAAAGGGAAGATTTCAGCAGATGGCACACTCGTGCATTAAAAGGAGAAAATCAGGGTAAAATGAGTCTTCAGGCCCTGCTGAGCACCTCTGTGCCTCCATAGGGTTAAGTGTGGGCTGCCTTCTGGTCCTGCTCTGATACTGCCAGCCGAGCCATCTCCAGAGGCAGCACCGAAATACGTTATACATCAAGTGGCATTTACCTGGCAGGCTGTTCCAGGGTGCAAGCGTGACTGGCTTTCAGTCAGCAGAACAGGAGTAGACAGGAAACAGTGTTTGCATGTGCTGAGTGAAATATATAGCTCTGTGTATTTTTAAAGTTAGATGAGACCAGAGAGAGAGGGGGGGGATTCTTGCACCCTTGACTGCTCACTACTGGCTCTCCTATGGTACTGTCAGAAGCAAGACCAGGTTGAGACAATGCTTAGAGATCACCAGGAAATTTTAAAGAGGAAATAAATCAGCAGGAATTGCTTGTATTTCTGCATCAGAACTAAATTAGGACCACACAACCTGCTGCTTCTGGAGGCGCTCTCTGCATTTGCATTCCCTCAGACCACCGACAGCCCTGCAGCAAATGCTGCACAGAAGAGCAGGATGCAGCACCTGGCCCACAGGATCCTAACACTGCCTCAGCAGGTTGTTAGTCTGAACGACTGATCCACTGGGTCAGGTAAATCACGCTAGAAAAATTCTTGTAGTGCCCAGCAGCAGCATGACTGCGCTGAGCTGTCCCAGGGTAGCCCATCCCTCAGGATGCAGGTAGTCCTGGGAATGGCAGATCTGTGGGATGTTTTTTTTAAAAAAAAGAGAAAGGGCAAAGCAAGGGGGCAGAGCACAAAGTGGAAAAGACTCAAGAGTCCAAAAATGAGAAGAGAAGACAGAAGCTGGAAAGGCAAGCAGGCAGTGCCTCAGAAGTGACTAATTCCAAGCCTTTGCTCCAGTGTTTATTATAGAAAAGAGATAAGAAAGGCAGCTGGTGGTAACAACTGCCAGGGGAAGCCAGTCCCAAGCTAAACAAATTGCAAATGCCTTGCAAGTAGCCAGCCAACTCAGAATGATTCCCATTACTTGGGGCATTTCTTTAGAAGAAAGTACATTATTTTCTCCCACCCCACCTTGGTATTAGCAATAGGGAAGCTATATTTTGGGTGGTTTCATAGTAACTCTAAGGGGTACTCAGCCAGGTACCACTGGAAGCACGTGAAAACTAAATATTCTCCACTGAAGGCACCGCGGAAGGGCTGGGACAAAAGCCAACTAGCAGCCACTGTGGGCCAGACCTGCTGTGAGTTTAGTACTGACCACTTATCTTTCTTAGCAAGGGAATAAAGGCACATCCAGCAGACTGGTCCATAATACAAAGTTCGGGAGAACTGAGTGTTGGTTTTTTGTTTTGTTTTGTTTTTCTTTGCTGTCTTTGGCCAAACAAAACAATGGAGACCAAATTTTGCTCTGCCAGAAGCTCTGAAGTCCTCTTCTGCTTAGACACTGCTGTAATACAGGAACACGCACATACCGGTGCAGCCACTTTATCACTAAAGGTAGTTTACAAAAGTCAATAGCAAAGTAGTGAATCATCCATCCCTGTGCCAAGTGTGCCTCCAAAAAGAAAAAAAAGAGTCCCTTGGCACATCCAGCACGTGCAAGTGCTTGTTAACAGTGGTCCCTTGAACCCTTCATGTCATGACGTGGACACCACTGGAACTAGCCATGATTTGATGATCATTTGATGAAGCTCCCTATCTCCAAGCATCAGGGTCTCTGATGTCTTGAAGACAAGTGGGAGGATTTTCCTGAAGAAAAGGCATTTTTCAGCTATTTATCTCGTTCTTCCTCTCATCTACACCACAGATGTACAAACGTCAGAACTTGTAGAACTGCTGAGCTACAGTAAAATAAGAAGTAAATGGACTCTGGAAGATGTTATTCCAAGTTATTACACCTCAAGATACACCTGTTAGGCAGATTTTGTTCTCTTCCACTCTAGTCTGGTTTCCCCTTTCCAGGAGTAGAAAGGCACCAAAAACCAGGAAGGCAAAGAGCCACCCTGCACTGCTTATTCCCAGCTGGAAGAGTTTTTTCCTGTTCTTCCTTTGAGGTCAGGGTGACAATTTGTGCTCTGCACTTGATCCCAGCAGATCACAAACGTAGTCATACCCCACCACCTTTAATTCCTCACAGGTACTGGCTGTTCACTGCCCACGCATGTGTCAAGCAGCCAGCTCTGCTGGACAGGTGAAAGCAGAGGTTTCCATCTCCGGTTCTTTTCCACTACACAGGAGAGAGAGATCCCAAATTATGTCAGTCTCTAGGCTCTGCTCAAGTACCAAAAAAGAACAGGCACATCCGTGGAATGAGTGGATCTTCTGAAAACACCATTGTCTCCAAGCAATCTGAGGTCAAGAGGTTTTGAATTTCCTATTTGCAAAAATAATGCAGCTCTCTAATACCATCCAAACCAAAATTGTAACTTTGCCTTAAAGTTTCCAGTCAGGCGCACAGCAAAATACCACCACTTCCACCCTGGGCTGCAGCTCCCTTGCTGTCGGGAACCCTGTCATGACTGTCCAGCCTTTTCCAGGACACTCTTTAATTTGGCCTTTTTTTTCTTTCTTTCTTTCTTTCAAGATTACTTCCCCAGGACCCTTTTTATCCCACTCCAGCATGGCGACAGTACAATCCTCGCCCTGATTTTGAACAGCTCGTAAGTCTTAAATGTCATTTTAACCCTCTCCTCCCATCAGACGTGAGCCCTATTTGCCACAAGGGCTGGTTCCTTAGAGGAAGAAGCACAGGAGCATCCACCCATCATCGGTCCCCCAGACAACACTGCTCCATCTTGCTCCAACAGCAGGAATTTGCTCTGGCAGCACCCTTGCCACCACACGCACGGCGGTGACGTCCCGGAGCCGGCTCTGTGCTGCCCATCTCTCAGGGTCCCGGTCAAAGCACATCGGGGAGCTGAGCCGCACCGGGCTGCTCCCTGTGCCTGAACCCGAGGGAAGCCCCAGTGCCTTGGCTCGTACACGCTGCCAAGTGCTGCAGACAGGGTTTTGCCAGAGCACAGGGATTACAGCACTCAAGCCAGAATATATAGCACAGTCCTTCTAAAACTACGTTGCAGAAGTGGAAACAGGCGTTTATCTAAATAGCATTTAATCCTTTAGGGTTCTAGTGTCTCAAGAGCCATCTGGTTAGAATTCCTCTCCAAATCAGGATATCTAAATGAAACATGAGGTCTCTTTCTTCCTCCCACACTTGCTCTGCCAAAATCAGACATGAAATGACTGATCTCAGACACTTTTGTTATTATCCCTGAGTCTTCCATAAAAAAGAAATGGGAAAAAGGAAAAAAAAAATCACAGTGAATCAAGCCGAAGCATCTTGACTAAAGCTGACAATGTGTTTTTCATAACAAAAATCACAAGTCAGGTCTGGGAAGGTTCCTTATATGCACGTTATTTCCATTACCTTTTCAAGCAAAAGTTATTCTGCTTAATCAAAGTTACAGAACTGCACCTGAAGCCTCAGCTTTGCTACCTAAATTCCCCAGCATGCCCCCCAGAAGGGGAGTAAGCTCAGAAGGGCATCATTCACATAGGCTACTGCTGATGGGGCAATATTATTCCTGACTCCCAATATTATCTCCGCTGAAGCACATTTCCCAGCTCCCCCATGCTAGGAGCTGTGTTCGTAGCACCAGCAGCTAGTACGTTTCCAAGACAGAGATGGGGAAGGCAATCACACAGGTGTGGTGCTCAGGAACAGTGGGATATCCTGCAACACTGAACAATCCTATTTTCACATAGGTATTATTACATAGAAAGAATTGTTTCCTAGGGGTAAGGAAGGCAGTTATGTAAAGCTTGTGGCATATCCTACCACAACAGATGTGGATTGTAATTACATTTAGGGGATATGGGTCTAGATCAGAAATAAAGTGCATCATTCCCTCACTCGAGGGCAGGGACCCAACAGAACTCCCAGGAGCTGCTTCGTGCCATATGTCTAGATTTTCCATTCATGGTGCAGCTCGATGGAGAGGCTGTTTCCGAAATAAAGGCCAGCCAAGATGGGCTGAAGAGTGTTTATATTCAAGTGTTAGAGTACCATAAACGATGCCTCCTTTTGAACAGCTGCCTTTATTTACATCCAGGCAGAGAATTATACCAGTATACGTGGAGGCAAACCATCATTCACAGCAGGGAATAACTTCTCCTGTTAGAAACACTTCAGGAGACCAATCCTACAGACCTCTCCTGGCCAAAATTCCCCAAGAGCAGTGCAACTCAGAAAGCAGCTACAAACCTCAGCCCTGAACTGGTTCCGTAGAGCTACAGTACAAAATCAGAACAGTTAAATTTCTGCTGTGCTGAGCTCTTGTGGCGCTAGCTCTGAAACACCCCCGTTTTTCTATCAGGCATTAGTCAAAAATGAATTTTTATATACTGCATTCTTTACCAAGAAATTAGGAACTAGTTTGTATTCAAGAATGCTGTACAGGGAAGAATAAAAAAAGAGGGTGTTGTCACTGAAATAAAGTATGTGGGTGCTTTTATCATTAAAAAAGAAAGTTTAAATTTTAAAGCCATATTTGGTTGCTTGATCCGCTATTTACTTTGTACATCATAGCTTAAGAATTTAATGAGTTTCCTTTCTGAAAGTTAAGAAAAAATCCTCTCAGAACAAGGTAATAAACTAATTGGTAGATTGATTGTTTTAATCATTTTTCCCTTTCATGTGCTAGAGTATAGTGATTTAAAAAGCAGCTACATCAATTTCTAAACCACAGACGAGCTCCTGCTTATACAAGTTGAACTGAACCAGAATCATATGCATTAACTTATCTTTTGAACAGTAGATAAAGACTAATGGCAGAAACACCCATTCTGCAAATACATAGGTGAATAGTTTCACTCATACAAGTAATCCACGAATACAGATAGATACAAGGGTGCAGTATTTGCATAAAGTTAAAGGTGTTTGCATTCACATGGGGACAGCTGCAAGTGTGGTTTGTTAGAAAATCTGCAACTGTCCAATACCCCATAATACAGAAAGAGGAAGAGGTGATAATTATTAGCTGAAAGCTTGCATTTCCACCTTCCCCAATTCTGTTCAGTGGGTATCATTCCCAGCTTTCCAAGAACATCACATCACCTGAGGAGCTGACAAAACAGCCACTAGTTTAGTTATTTCCTCCTCAGCTGTCATTAAAACTTCCAACAGGCACATCTGATCCCCCGCCTAGCAAAACAGGCTGCTGACAGCTCACACACGGCTCTGTACCGCTGCAAACACTCCCGAAACGCCCACTCAGCTGGGAAGCAAAGAGAAAAGGCTCTATTAATACCCCAGTGGCTGCCTGTACTTTCAAAGCCATCACCTTCCAGGAGGGAACGCACGCATCAAAGAAAGGATGTGAGAGAAATCAGAAGCAAGAATTCAGATAAATCCCACACCCAAAAGACACCCTCTAAAACAGAGGCAGTCTCTGAGGTTAACTTGGTTATCCATGAAAAAATTGTTTGCTAAGAGTGTTTCAGAAGCACATTACGGACTCACAGACTTCCCGTTTCCCCCAGCCCTGCTCTCACGAACCCTTCCCCAGCCAATTCCCCAGCCGAGCAGCCTCAAGGCAGCGGAGACCCAGCACCAGCCCTGAAATCCGAAGACCCGCAAAGCGCGGGACGCGGGAAGTCTCCCTGCACTGCTCGGCAAGATGATGCTCGAGAAGAGAGAGACGGAGGCATGTGCTTACTGGCTGCCGGAGAGCCTGGGAGCGGCTGCGAGGTGGCTGCTGCCCGGAGCAGGAGCAGGAAGGGATGGAGCACAGCCCTCGGCACAGCTGTGCGCGGTGCTGCGGCAGCGGGCAGGACGTGGGAGCGCCTCTGTCCAGGGCTGTGCCTCCAGCCCCTGGCCGGACAGCCGCTGGTTAGACACTTATAGCAGGGAGGCGCGTTGCAAAAAAATTAATCCAGCCAATAGCACCGGTCCTGCCTGGGGAGCAGCTGGAGGGGGGGAACAGCCTGCTCCTCCCAGGGCCTCTGCATCAGCCCTTTGGGGGGAAAACCCAACCAGCAACGGCACTTGGCTGGTACGGCTGCTCTCCTGCTCCCCCACAATTGTTGCTGGGACCCGTGGGATTCAGCAGGCTGGGCAAAGCACTGCTACCCCCAGGGTGCCCCCAGAGCATTTCACATGTGGAGAACACAGCACAAAAACTTTGTCTGGAGGGTCAGGGAGAGAATATGTCATCGATCTCCCATCCTGCCCAAGCTACCTTCTTCCAAAGCTGAAACATTTCCTGGCAGCTCTGCCAAGACGTGTGCCACCGTCAGGTTCATAGACAGGGTTTCCAGGACAGAAAACAAACAGGAGGGATGTGCTTAAAGTCGGCAGCCTGAAGCCATGGAAGGAACCCGTCTGAAGACAGTTTAAGTGATACCAAAAGATAAATATTTTCTTCAAAGCAAATATAGAAAAAGTACTATCAGGTGGCAAATCATTCCTACATTTAAACTAATCTGCCTGTTTGCACTGAACACCAGGCAAATCTGACAACATTCACTTCTGGTTTTCCCCCATCCCTTATCCCATTCTTTTTTCTGCTCATATATCTGCCAACTTTGTCCCGCTTTCTTCCATGGTCCTCCTATTGGATACATGGCCCAGCAAGTTTATTTTCCACAGGAGGTGCCTGGGTTGGAGCTCTTGCATTACAAATAGGTTTTTGTGGTGCCTTAGCGAAACACAGAGCCTCTGAGTAAAGGCAGGAGAGGCAGGGTGAGTATGCTGGGTATGCCACTGGTATCCTTGGAAAGCAGATCTCGATACTTAGGCCGAGGGATTTCTGCTTGTTTAGTAAAAAGACACAAACCCTGCACTAAACACACCCTTTCCAGAAGCGTTTGCATTTCAGTGTGTCTGTTTTTCCATGCAAACAGGTGAGCACCACATTCTTCCAACACCCCCATCATCCACATTAACAACATCCCTTGCAGCTACAAGAAAGCTGGGCTGTCCCGAAGTGCAAGGCTCAGACTGTCACCACTGCCAAGAAAAACTTCAGGCATACATAAAATACAGATATGAAACATCCATATTATTTCGCATTATAGACTGAACTGATCAATTTTCATAGGAATCTAAATACTCGTAGGAGATCTAAAAGCTGGCTAGAATCTAAACTTTTTTTCACCAGCAGCTCTCCCAGTCAACCTAAAAACTTAGTTACCATCAGAAGGAGGTTTTCCCTGGTGGCTCTCTCAACAGGAATGTTAGCAAAAGCCTCCTGACCAGAGATGGATGGGTCATTACCCCTGCCACCACAGGGGTACTCGGGGACTGACCCTGCATCTTTGCAGATGCATCTTGGAGGAGCACAATAACTCTAACGAGCAAGCAGGCCCGATGGCAAGTACCTGCAGCCCACCAGCAGTGCAACACGTGCAGGGAACAGCACCTGGCTGCCACCAGGACCCTCTGCCTCCTATTTAAAATGTTAGATGCCATCTACAAACAATGCAAACTGGAGATTTCACTGACAAATCCCAAACACCAGCCACCATCAAAAACAGCTCTAGGGTACAATGTCTATCAGCCTAACAGCACAGCAGCTAAACAACAAAATCTATTTAATGTGTTCCATGTCACTATTACAAGTCCCCCCACGACTATAGCAGAGCAAAGTGTTATTTGAGCAACTCGTTGCTCTCCTCAGGCTTCAGCTAAAAGCCTGCTCCTGCACACACGGCTTGCTCCAGACCCCACTGGCTTTCCTGGCCAGCCTCATATGCACCACATCACATCCAAAGAGGCAGCGGAATAAAGAGCCATGAAGGCACCTGGCACAGAGAACTGCTCTGCCCCACCTTCAATATTGCTGCTCCTGACAGCAAGTGAGTGTTTGCAGTACCAGACCTTAAATCTGCAGACCTAAAATGACCAATATACCTGACACAGAAAAATTTAAGCACTCTTAACCTCACACATATCAAAATAGCAACTTAATTCTGTTTGGGGGAAAAAAAAAAAAAGTGATTTAGAAAATAAAGTGATTTAGAAAGTAAATGCAGTATGCAACTGAAGTCAAAGAAAAGGCACTCAGGCATTGTTGTATTACAGATACAACATGGCACTGTAAAAGTCTCTGCCAAAGTGCTGTATTAAACAAGAATAAACTGCAAGAATGACACAACTCATTTCACAGGGCTGAGACAACTCTGAGTCAACCCCATGCTATCACCATTGCTTGCTAAGGAATATACCCAGTTTTGCACACACTGATTTTTGGCAAACACTGTAAAACTTTTTATTTATATATATATACACCAAAAAAAAAAAAAAAAAAAAAAAAGATTCTAATGTATCCTTGACTGGCTATCCAAACAAAATGAACTATGGGCAGAAGCACTTAAAACTAGGTCGGTTGAATTACTCACCCAAAAGCTAACTGCTAGGAAACTTTATTTGGAAACAGCAGAGCTCATACAGTTGGGCAGGGAAGATGCTTCACAGCAGAGCACCCTGCAAAAAAACCTCACGGAGCAGGACAGTACCCCTACAAAAGCACAGATCTTACCTGAGGGCAGAAGGTCTTGTCCACACTGCAAGGAAGACGCATCAAATATTTCATCATCTTTGAGACCTCCGGTCTGTTTCAATTCAGTCGCTCTGCATCCACAGAGGTCTTCTGCACCATCGGGCCCGTTTTTGTAAGCCAACGCTTTTCAGAAGGAAGCCATTTTGGGGTGCATCCATGCAGAAGGAGGTTCGTGCACCGCCTGGGAGGGCTTGGCTGTCCTCCTGGTTTCCACACACCACGCTGGGGGTGAGGTGCCCCACACAGTGCTCCCAGGTCAAGGCTAACAGCAGTTACAACCATCCAGTGTGAGGGGACAGGGCCCCCACACTCACCTGTCCTCTGTGGGACACCACAGCCATGCAGAGCCACAACAGCTCTCCAGGCCAACATGGGTAGCCTCTCCACACACGCTGGTCTCTTCTCCAGGCATGCAGGACATGAGGGGACCTGGCCTGTGCCTCAGCCATGCCTTCTCATTACAGCCCGTCCCACAGCTGCCCCACTCCATGTGGGGGTAATTACCAGAATTACCAGTTCCCTCCATTAGCTCTCTCCGGGGGAAAAAAGGTTTCTCACAAGCAGCATTTCTCCTTCTTACAAAACCACCTGGAAGGGCCCTTTTCTTCTCCCAGATTGCAGCCTGAGGGAGGCAGCCATTTGGGGGCTTCAGTTGTGCAGCCACCACCACCACCACCTGCCAGTGCACGAGCACAGGAAACCTTCCTGGAGGCACTTCAATGCATACAAAAGGAGAGGAGAGAAAGCAAACAAACAAACAAACAAACAAACAAACAAAAACAGGGAAATAGATGCAGCAGTCTCCATGCCCTGCACTGCCCCACCATTTTGCTGCTCTGGGGACAGCTCGTGGCCAAGCTGAGCCCCCACCCTGCAGGCAGCTGGGCCTCACCTGCAACGCGCTAATTAGGCTGTTAGCAAAACGTCTCCAGGCAGGCAAAGCAATGGAAAAGCTGAACTTTTTCAGAGTCATTCCTCTTGGGGAGTAAGGAAGGGTGGGGCTTTGGGGGTTTTTACAACGGTGTGGTTAAAGCATCGGTGATGTAAACCCTTTTTCCACCGAGTTTAATGTGCTGGAGCAGCTGGGCTGCCTCAGCCGAGGAGCAAACCATGGCTCTGGGCCAGGTGCACCTCTGCAAAACGCAGGCATCAGTCAGCTCTCTGAAATGGGGAGCAGAAAGCAAAGCCTGAAGAGCAGTGCCCAGCTCTTCTTTCAACCAGTGAACCTCAGCAGGAGATGGGTGCTCCACCTCACTGTCGTGGAGCCCAGTGAAGGGCTGTGTGTATGGACGTGTTCAAAGAAAAAATTACTGAAGTATTGGTATGACCTTGCTAGTTGGAAAAGATGCTAGAGCAATGCACTACAGACAGCAAACCTATCCAGGTCCAAGTGGGATTTGCTTGGATTTTGCTCGGCTTCTTTGTCTCCAATACCAGGTGGTAAATAAAGCTGCAAAACAGAGAGCACCACTGACAGAATAAGGCTTCTGCAGTAAAACCAGTCTTTGCTTACAGTATAATTCTTCCTAACAATGTAGTTTGGACACTACACACATGGATGCACTAGACAGAGGGATTAAATTACTGCTGAGGGGTATCTATGGATCGTTCTCCATCAGTGGCTGTGCAAACCAGTAAAGGATGAAGTAGGAAGTCCTCCTCAATTTAGGGGGCAGACAGTAAGACACTAAAAATGGGGGTTGGTTGCTGCTAACCTACTCATCTTTCCACCATTTAATGTCAAAATATATCTGTAGGATGGCCCTATAATGCCATCAGCAACCCTGGATCAACAGATCAAAAGAGATTTTCAAGAACTGGAGAATCACCTGCTGAAAGACCAATAGCGAATATGCCTGTGAGTAATTACAGTGACTGCGTTACTCGAGGCATCACCGCTACTCAGATTTTCCTGAGTGACACCAGAACCTGCACTTTGAGAGAGTATCTAGCTAGAGATCATTTCCACCTCTAAAAAGCAACTGCGGGGAGGGCTCAGCTATCAGGTTCAGAGGAGCGGCTGTGTCATCCTTTATAAATGGGAGTCACCTTCATAATTTTCCATGGACAGGAGGAGCAGTTTGTACCGGGAGAAGCATTTTGGCCTCTGCCAAAAAAAATGGATGCATCTGTTGGCCCTGTGGGTACATTTTGAAAAGGCAACACAAATGAAGGTTTCCACCTCTCTTTCCAGCAACAATATAAGTTTTCAAAGAATGTTGGCAGCACTGGCAGGCATTTATCTGCAGCCTGCAGGGGGCTGTTCAAACACAAGGTTTTCTGCCAAGGGTAGGGCTTGAGGTTTTCTGCTGCATGGTTGTTTGAAGCTCAGCAGTTCCAGCCACATTCATACACATGGTCCTTGTGTTGTTTCGTTTCCTCTGCTGCTGTATGCGGAAGCCACAGGGTACCCTGTACAGAGCCATGCTCCAGCTGGGCATACACCCGTGGGATATGCTAGCCCTGCGAGCGGGTACACTTCAGCTTTGTCCTCCCCACGTACAAGCCTCTTTTGCTCTTATGGTTTGTATAAACCTTGCCTAACTGCCTTGCAGAGCCCACAGACTACAGCATGGGGAATAGTCTGGGCAAAAAAATAACTTTGCTCATGCAGAACTACTGTTATGACTAAATTTTTTCGGCCACCATCCACTGAAGTCAAATAAGTTTCCATTGACTTCAACAGCTGCTGGGTCACAATTTGTTTAAGTGTTTCCAGACTTTGGCCCTTCCAGCAAACACCTTGGCCAACCCTTTAACAATAACTGAAATCCATCAAATATTTGAGTATTTGGATAAGCAAACCAGATAAAATTTGAGACAAGGTTTGGTTCTTCTTAGTCTTTATCTATTATCAGTTCTGGGTGGATACATATCCAGAGAGATTTGTCAAACAAAGGATACTAATAGCAACGAGGTAAACTGATGGCAATATAACATTAGGTTTTACTTTTAACATACCAAGGGGATTTGTGGAGGTATCTGTTATCACCACCAAAATCATGCTTATTTTTATCTTACTGTACATAATTACCCTAACAGTGGTCTTTTTCCTTGGTGTCAGGCTCACCACAAGTTTCATATTCCAGATTTGAAAAATAGCTTCCAGGCATCAGATCAAAATTAGGCTCCTTTATGAATTTTAGCTTTAGATTTTAGTCTCAGGAAATAATAATAATAATAATAATAATAATAATAATCAAGGTACCCACAGGCTAACATAAGTAAAATAACTGTTTTAATGGCAGAGGAGTTTTTCAAAGCATGACAAATGTAATTTTACTTGAGTCTGTAGCTAAAATCAAATCAATTAGAAAGCTGAGGACCATGAAAAAACACACACAACTGGATTAGATCATTGAAACAAACATGAGAAATGATAGGCACAGCATGGGCTGAAACTTAGAGAGTTAGCCTACAGCTCAGGGAACCAAAACAGAATTCCTCATCCTGCTACAAATGTCTTGCTTGACTTTGGCTGAGTCATGTAACATCTGTCCCCCAGGCGCTACCTGCCTGGCTCTGGGGCTGTGGTGTAGACGTGACCCAGAAAGGAGGAGTTGAGCTCGGCGCCTGCAGTCCCTCACATTCCTGGTTTGTGGCTGCCTTGACCCTGTCTGCATGCCCAGGCTGGAGGGGTCCACCTGATCCCACTTGTACAAAAGGACATAACAGGACATTTTTTTGTTTCCCTAGGGTGGGCTGCATCAAAAAATGAACTGCTTGGCTTCTGTTTAAAATGCAGACTTTGCAAACACAACTGATAGGTAGAGAATGAGAGGAAGCAGCAGGAAGAGATCGAGATATCAGCTGTAAAAGTAAGCACCCATGGAAAAGAAAGAGGTTCACAAAGCAGAGCTGGAGACAGCAGCAGCACTGCACGGGGCTCACACAAACCTCCTCTGCTGCCACAGCCTCTTCCAGACCGCTCTGCTCAGATGTGGGACAGAACATGAGAGTCACACGCCACTCCCCTCCAGTGTCGATGTCTTTGTGGCTGTCTGAATGAAAGCCTTGAGTTGCCAAGTCTTAGTACGTGCTCTGCTGGCTGCAGAAAAGCCATCTGAAGTGATGGAGAAGCTTGAATTTGGTGTGCTCCCAGGTCCCAACCTAAGCTGATCACATGGAGCCTGTGCCAGATCACGGAGCAAAGTGCACGGAGCACAGGGATGGGATCAGCCCAGGGGCTGGAGCTGACACACGTCTCTAGCTGAAGAGCCCAGCATCAAGTCCTTCTAGCCAAATCAGAGTCAAGTCCTTTCCTTGCACGTAAAGGTTCTGGGAATCATATTTACTACACAGCTCTGGGCTGATGGTAATAAAAGAAGCCAGGTCACACCTTTCTGCCTATTCTGCTTGTTGCTTGTGCCCAACAGTACTGGCCATATGAGTATTCTTACCTTCTCTCTCAGTTCAATCTTTCCTTTCATGAAAAAGCTTTTATTAAAATTATAAGGCTATTTATAGAAGGTTTAGTCTCTAATAAGGCTGGGGGAAGAGGGTTATTCCCTACGTCAAACAAGGTAAGAACATCCCCTTAAACTGCATGCTTCATGTTGGCTTCATAGTTAGGCAAAAAGAAAATCTGTGAGTGTTTTTCAGAGGCTTTGTATCACAAACAACAACAACAAAAAGAAATAGTCATGGGAAAATTACAAACTGTTTGGCACTAAGGAAATTATGAATGCAATTTCCTGAGTTCTGTGCTGAAAGAGCTGCAGTAAATAGCTGTAAGGCAGCTTTCTCTACCAAAAGATTTTAGACATGTTACCAGTCTGTGAAGGAGATTTGTCTGTGCTGGACTTTTGCTTTCCTTCCATTTCAGAGCAGATTTTCAGCTGTTTTAGTTCAGCTGCACAAAGGGAGCATGGGTGTCTTTTCTATGGTTTAAACCAAGTTTTCTGGGAATCAGCTTTTATGTGAAAATGAGGAAGCTCCCTTTTTAGCTGAACTCTGCTGAAGAAAAGTGATTTAAAGATGGGCTGCAGTCAAAGCTGAAAAAGACCCAAGAGAAAGATCTCAGATATATGCATGGATATAGAGAAACTGTCTTTCTGCCACTTCCATACTGAAACAAATACCTTCAGTAAAAACAGATTGTGAGGTTTTTTTCCCTCGGCAGCTCCAGTGAGGGTTGGGAACAGATGAAGGAACTGAACCAACAGCAGGGAAAAATATTTGGCAGTAGAGACTTTGGATCTGAGGAAGAACGAGAGGTATGCCGATGCTGTTTAGATTTTGACAAATGAGCAGCACGCTGCAGTGCGGGGTGGCGGAGCCCGTCTGCACAGGCTGGAGGCTGATGCACACGTTGACCTCATAGTAGTACCAAAAGCATCTCTGGGCAGCATCCACACACTCACAGTAGGGCCTGGGGGGAGGATATGGTTCTGAAGGCATGTGCTCCAACGCAGTGTCATTAGAGACATCTTACTGAGGTGTCCTTGTCTTCCTGACCCCAAGAGGAGAAGGCCACTGGGTGCTGTGTATTCACTTCCTACCTCCCTCATGCACATCAGAGCCGGTCAGTGAAAAACACTGCTAGGCTGACTGCTAGCGACTCAGCAGTGCCTCCAGCCCCCTTCCCAGGGCTTCTGGCTAGGATGTGGGAGCTGGTGCCTGGTGGGTGCAGGGGGTTATGCTGTGCTGTGGCACTGCAGCTGGAGCCAGCCTGTGCCCCAGGCATTGCTGCCTCAGAGAAGTGCTGCAGCAATACCCCTGGCTCCTTCAGAGAGGTTTCTGCCCCTTGAGCGAGCCTGTGAGTGTCCCTGGCAACTCAGAGCCACAAACATCAAGTGGTAGGAGCCAAGAGGGACCAGCCCAACACGAAACCTGGTAACTGGCGTATAAATATTTACACTGTGCCTTGGCTCTACTCATTCTGCTGCATCAGGAGCACGGCCAGACACAGAAGTCCAGGTATTAACTGTCCCACTTGTTGTGGTCCAGGACTTCCAGACAGGCCATAATCCCCACCGCCTCGACGTCCCGGGTCAGATCTATGCCCCAGAAAGCTGCAGGTGCTCCTCATGCTCCTCTTCCTAGCCTGAGGGTGCCAATGCATCGTCTTCCAGTCTCAGCATATCTACAGCATTAGATTTGCCCCACTTCTCCCCAAATCAGGTGATGCTTGTGGCCCAGCCTGCTCTGTGCTGCTGCTAGCACAGCTGCTCCAGTGCCCTCTGGGCACAGCTGCCTGACCCCGGCTGTCCTCTCCTCCTTGGGGCGATGCAACTCAGCCTGCTGAGGCTCGGTGCTCGCTCTGAAACCTCTGGGATGATCACTTTTTTCCAGGGAATATTTTACTCAGCCCCTACATCCTTGTCACGAGTGCCATCAGTCTATTATCAGCTCTGTCATCGGAGCACAGGCTGATTCCAGCTGAAGCAACAAGTTGCTGATGGGAGCTGAGTTTAGGCGTGTAACCGTGCCAAACGGTGCTGGCATCTCTCTAGCAGGACAATAGCACTGAGCCCTTTAAGGCATCTGGCCCAAAGCTAAGGCATTTTATCGACAGCAAATCTCTCTGCAACAAAGCTCCAGCTGGTGAGCCAGCCCATGCAAAGCAGAAATGAAGTCACAGGGGAAATTCATTTGCCTTTTGTAACAATTTGGGCATTCTCATGTAAGCAGCAGACACAGCTCTGAAATACCAGGGTGGAAAACATGACCCGGACGTATCTTGTGTGTCTGCAGTGTTGTATCACTCACTTCACCAGGTAGTCACGCCTGCTCTGTCAGAGGAATCCAGTCTCCAGCCTTGGTTTTTTACCTTGAAAAACAGACAGCAATGCAAATAGTGACCTTATACCACTTAACAAGACAGACTTTAGCTAAATAGCTTTATGTTTATTCCAAACCTAAAAAATATGGTGGAGTATCTGGAGAAGGGAAGAAGATTATATTAATTCTGTCATTGAGAAAGAGGGGCATTTCCAATTCTCTCTTATTACAGATCTCAAATCTTCAGAAGCTATGAGAATTCACACAACGCATCCCAAAGCACCAGTGGTTAATATTAACTGCCTGGGAAAAGGGGGAAGTCAGCAACACTGCATCTGTTGTTCCCCTTCCTCTTGTACCTCTGGGAGGTTTAGGAGCAAGCTGCATCACAGAAGAGCAGATTTAGCCATCCATCACAGAGTGCAGAGGAGCTACTTCAAGGTGCTGCAGAGAATGAGGATACAGCGGGGAGGTAGGAGACAGACACCCTGGCAGAGAGGTGGCAATAGCTTCTCTTGCTGCGTTTGGGGTATGAGCAGATCAGGAGCTTGTCACGGACCACGGACACCAGGCCACGGAAGGAGGAGAAGGGCGTGGAGGTGTCCTTGGCAGAAAGATCAGGCCGAATTCAGGGTACAGAAGTCTCTCATGGACAAAAAGGGCTCAGGAGTAGCTGCTGGGCCATAGTTTAGCTTGTGCCTGCAGGAGGGCAAGAGAAATATTGCTGCTGCTGTCTCAGCCTGAGCACATTTACAGTACAAAACGCTCTGATGCACAGTGGGTTGGTGTTTTCCTATTCACAGAGCATCCTTTGCGCCACGGTGCCTTGCCAGCTCAGCGCAGCCCGTGTGGGTAGGCTGGGATAACTAACCTCGCTGCCGCGGGGAGGAGAGCTGACACGCTGCGTACAGCTGATGGCTTTAATTTATACAGTTTTTATCTTTGTCTGCATTCCTGGGAGCTTATGCATACGGGAAGGGGAGCGATGCTCACACGTGTCCTTAGAAGTAGCTGTGACCACACTATTCTGCGAAACACACCGGGTTAGGAGATTGCAGCCATATAAGGACTCCTGGGGCCAGAGCATCGCTGGCACCCCTCGCCAGGACAGATGGTGGAATTTCCTACAAAAGGCCAATTAAGAAAATCAAATATTTTTGTATATATACACGTCTAAATATTTGACAACAAGTTCAAAGCTCTGCTACCTTGGAGCCCTGAACCTTACAAAGCCTCCTACAGCCTTCAGGGGACCTTGTAGCCCCCCACGCCGCCTCTGAGCGCCCATCATGGACTGTAAAGGCTGGATTAAGCAAAAGTACCAAGATGGCCAGTGTAAGGGATGCATGACCCCACAGTAACATGCTCCAGAGCCCCTGGTTCCCAAATCCGTTCTGAGAGCAGACCTTTGCACACCCCTGGTGCTGTCCTGCAACACTGAGGAGTGACAGGCTCGACCTCTGCTTTCCCCAGCTTTGGGGTCTTCGGTCTCAGCCTCCCCACAATATCTCCCTGGAAGCAGCCAACCAAGGCTTTGCCTCACTTGTTTTGGGGCTGGTCCAGGCACTAAGTGCCCCATCACTCCCAGCGAGCAGGGGAACATGGGGTGCTGGTGCTGGGCAGCACCAGATGTTGCTACGCTCGCACGGGACACGGAGTACACAAACACTGCGCTGCCTCTGGGCTCTCTCAGCACCTGGCAGTTTCCTTGCGACTGTCAGCAAGGATACCAGTTCAGTTCTTCATCCCCCTGCCTTGCCTCATCTTCCAGTTATTCTCCAGTCACAGACACGGGTGGCCAAAGGATGTTTGCAGCTTAGTGCTGTAGGGCTATAGGTTGGGTCTGCGAGCCTCTGAGAGGCACTGCCACCCCCGCCTCTCTCCGACCTTGCCATGGGATTTCCTGCAGCCTGCACCCCATGGCTGGTGGCACACACTGCGCTGGGCTGTGACGAGCAGGAGCCAAGCCGAAAGAAAAGGCTTGCAGCACTGCAGACAGCCATCACAGCCACAGACCGGGTGCAGGGGCAGTCACCCCACAAAGCCCACAGCCTGTTAGAGTCCTGCAGGCTGGGTGCTGCAGCCTCTGCACCTGCAGGGACACTGGTGGCAGACAATTACTGGCCTTTCCAATATTGCCATCTAGAGGACCCAGCAAGGACAGGAGATCCTTGCAGGGTAGGATAAGGAAGATTCAACATCTAACATCTTGCCCTTTTTTAAAAAAAATGCCTCACAAAGATTGTCAGCATGGCATGGATGGAGAGGCAAGCGCACAGCACCCGAGCATGAGAACACAGGACTGCTCTGGAAACAGCCAAACAGCCCTGTGATTCTTCTGAGGCTGTAGGTACCTTTTGGGAAGGAAGGCAGAGCTGATGTCCTCTTGGCTGGCCTTGGGAAACTGGTGGAAGAAAAGTTCTTGGTTTTCTCATTGCCAAATCATTACAAAGGAACTGCTCTAAACCAAAATGTCACGGACATTTTCACAGCAAGCATAGTTGTTTGGCAACAGCAGAGTTCCTCTGTTGTGCTAGCACAACAGAGCAGCTTTGCTCTCTTTTTTGTGGTGGGCGATGGCTCAACACAGGCATGGGTCAGCAGGTGCCGTATGCCCATGAGCCAGCGCTGCACTGCCCACCTGGCCTGCAGGGAGGGATGCCCATGAACAGGCACGGCTGTGTGGTGGCATGGTCCTTCCCTCTGCTTGCCAAAATCAAACTCACAGCTATGCAAAGAAGGAAGGTAACAGACCTCTGCGCTACTATGGATGGAAGACAAGGGTTTATGAGGTTTCAGAGGCTGCCCTCCCACAGTGAAGCAGAGCTAAAATGTATTGTAATACTGTTAGAAAAGTGAAGGTTGCCCTTTTTGAAACAAAGCCCTCAAAAGCAGATTCCTGAAGTTTCCCAAATGACCTCAGTATTGAAAGATTGTAAAGCATTTAAACAACAAACCTCTTCTGCTGCTCCCACACACTCACAAAATCAACGTAGAGGAGGGATGTAGGGCAGAATCACCTCGAGGACAGCAGATCCACTGCAATGATCCCAGCTGCAAAATCAACAAAAACACTGGGCATAAAAGTCCAGGAGAGCTCAAGACTCGGTTTTGAAAATGCCCCTTGTAACGCACAGGTCCCTGCAGCTCTGCAGGGTGGCTGCAAGCAGCAGCACTGCCCCCGGGGGTTTTTGCTGTCCGTGGATGAGCGTGGGGTCAAGCAGCTGCTGCCTTCCCTGGCTGCCAACAGCCATGAGCAGAGTGGTCCAAGAACGTAAAGCGGCACGTCTTCACTTTGCTACAGATTTATTTCCATGTGAATTAATGAAACAGTACACACAATTCCAGAAAAAAAAAATCTTTTATAGGCCCATAATCCTTCTTTCACAGTACAACGCAACAGTAAAGGATTTAGTCAGTGTAAACAGAAGGTCCAATAGTGATCATCAGCTATCACAGATCAGCTGCACAAACACCACAGCTACAGGGTTAATGCCATTACCACACAAATTGACAGTACTAGTACAAACCATAACTTTACCTACAATGCTTTTTCGTGTGCAAAAACCATGAAAATTCAATTTACAGAAGGAGGGCACCTTCTCTAAATCTCCATGTGAGTTGTAAACTGCCTCCTTGGGGCCGTCCTATCTACTTGGCAAAGGGTCTCAGGGCCTGATTCTCTACAGTATCCCTTAAAACCAACTGCAGCACACAAACCATCAGGACTCTGCATCTGAAACCCAGGCAATCATGGATTCTCTGCTGCAGCAGAATAGAGAAAGTAATCAGCTGAGGATGAATCTGAGTCATTTATTTAAATGCTCACGAATTGCAGCTTACATTCATTCTTTCACCAACACTACTTGAAATAGTCCTGCTTATACGATGTACGGATCATAGCAGAGTTCACAGGTACCCCCAAAAATCATCTCTTGTTAACTTTTTTTTCTTAAATGTACTAATTGAACTGGCATCAAAAGCCGAGACTTCTGCTCATGTGCTGGCAAACTTTCAGGACATGGATACGTTATTAAAGTGGGAGGGTCAAAGAGGAATGCCACGAAGGCGATGGGGAGACCTTAGGCTGCGGCCATCACGCAGCGCTCAGCTCCAAGTTTGCACCGTGGTTGGGATTGCCTGGGATGGAGCCCTGCAATGCTCGCATGCTGCTCTCCTGCCTGGAGCCTGGCAGCTGCAGCATGGGAGCTGCCAGCAGGAGCAGGACCCGGCGGCTGCACCAGCGTCAGCTTCGTAAATTGAATTCATAGTCTGACCATACAGGAAAAAACAAGAGGTAGTTATTTATCATACCTCTTCAAAAAGGCAAAACAGAACACAAAATAAAGGATGTAGAAACGATGCAGTAAACCTAAAGTCAACATGTACCTACTTTTTTTTTTCTTTTTTAAACACGTGAAGTTAAGTTACAGATGTCATATAAAATGCACACTTTATGGAATTCCTGCATAGCAGGAAACAAAGAGGCTAGCGCTAATCCAACAGCTACGTTAACAGCGAGACTGCCATTTATTGGTGCAAGGAAGATTTCCTATCTAAATACAAACAGAGCGTACCCCCCTTCTAGAGGAGACCTATGGCAACACATACATTTTTTGTTCAGAAGGGAAAAGAAAGGATTTTGGGGGGATAAACTGCCAAAATAATTAGTTTCACATCCGTAAATTTAAGGCAATGTTACATAGACCTGAGAAAATGAAAAAAAATTGATTTTCTCAACTATAAATATACACACAAACTTTCGGTATTTCCTGTCTTCTCCAGCTCTCAGGTGGTGCTGGGGAAAACAGCTGTAGGGAAACTGCTCTGCGGTCTCAGGATCGGATCCTAAGAGATGCAGAGTTTGTTGCAAGGACAGCTAATGGGAGCTGGGAGAGCTCACCCTCACATGGCTCTTTTTCAAATATTCTCTTTTTAAAACATCTCTGTTTAAGCCTTCCGGAGCGGGTTAACTCCAGAACAGGCTCTAGTGCACCAGTACCCTGAAAGGTTTGTATAGTAAAACTGCAGCTAAAACAGACAATAAAATTACATACAGTAAATTTCTGTGCTTCCCCCTTTTCAGGAGGAAAAGAAGGATGTCAGGGTTAACAATTTCACTGCACCTTTAGCCATTCCTGTAACTACAGAGTAAATCCTGTAACACTAGTGTGAAATCACAAATTGTTCTGTGCTCTTCCTTGGGAAAAAAAATAAAATAAAATCAACTTGCAAACACGTTTCATTAAATGGTAAGAGACATGAGAGAGATCAGGTGGGGATTACAGACACACAGCATGCTAATGCTAAGGAGTTATTAAACAAAGTGCAATGATTTTGACTATACAGGAGGACGGACAGATGGACAACTCCCCTTCAGTACTACCTAGATGCTAAATACCTCACCTCTGGAGAAGCCTGGAGGTACCGTGTCAGTCTGTAGCCATCGAGGACTCTGCAGTCCAGCATGGGCTGTGGCAGCGCTGCACCTCAACCAGATCCATGGCTTCAGCAGAGGAGCTTCACTTGCACAAAGACACGGTCGCTTCCCAAATGTGAATTTGGTCGCCAATTCAGGATTTGATGGCTGCTTCTACAAAGCTGCTTGTGCTACAACTGAAAGACAGACTCAGCCCTAAAATCTGTGCACGCCCTGGGCAGCTTCTGCAGGACCAGCTCCTTCTCCCAGAGGTGACTACAGCACGACCCAAGCCTCCATCCCGCTCTGGGGGCTCCCCTACTCACAGCTAGCAGCTTGACTGATGTTTGACATTAGCCTGCTAAAGCAGTGGCTTGGGCAGAGCTGACGGGTCACTAAAAAGCAGAAAATCTCTGGATCCCAGCTCAGGTTCCCACACAGCGAACAAGAGTCTGCAGCCTGACTTTTTGCTGACATTTCAAACTCAACTATCCAAAGATCAGAGGCAAAAAAACAATCCTCATCTGAACAGAAAGCAACTCCCACTGTTCACCAGCACCTCCCTACCCCTCTCCCACGTTCAAAGGATGAACAGGGAGACAGCTCCTTTACTTACCCAGCTGGGAACTAAACCCTTCGTCAAATCACACATTAAAGAAGCTCACTGTGTGCAAAAGACTCTTACGCTAAAACAGTTCCACCCTACACAGTGCAGTCAACACAGTTTTTAACTTAAAATCGCAGCTTGTTCTTTACAAGTGCTTGGCAGAGAATATTTATATTCTTCTGACACCATATAAATAATATTTATACAGCTTAGACATTTTGAGACATGCATTAAACTTTAGGTAGTACACATTTCTTGATCATATATGCAAATATTACTGTCACTTGAACTGAGCAACCTTATGCTGGACCATGTCTTGCGCTATCCAGGACGTTTGAGGGTGGCTCCGAATCGTCCATGGGAAGGACCAGGCGTGTTCCCCGGATCACGAGTTCATGGTCCCCAAAAGCCAGCTCCCGATCGAGCGCATCTTCGGAGCTGTTTCCTACGAACCGCCGCGACGTGCCGCTGGACGCAACCGAATCGGTGTTGACAGTGGAGTCCCCGTAGGTCAGACTGATGTCCCCATCATTCAAAATGAGGTCAGAGTCATCATCCTTCAGCTGCTCTTGATTCTGGGCAGCAAACAGAAGGAAAGTGCTGTTTAACCCTTTCTGAAGGGCTGTGCGCGTCAGCCCGAGTGTCTGACCTCCCCACACGCTCCCAGCTCGATGCAGCACCCAAAGGCTACACAGAGCTGTAACCACATCAAACTCCACGGACACCGCGACAGAAAGGACACCAAAGGTGGCATCGGACTCACTTCGTATGCCTGTGGACTTGTCAGGCACCGGGCAATCGGCCCACAGCAGCTGGGGAGCGTGGTCGTGAGAGGAGGACCGCTGTGTGTCAGCAGAGGCTTGAGATAGCTGCAGAGAGGGTTAAGGAAAAAAAGGAAGGCGGCGATGTCGGGGAGTCGAGGGGTGGGATGCAGAGGCAGCAGCAAAGAACTCTGTGTCTTGAAGAAAGAAACACAAAGCCCTGGAAGCACAAAAATGAAAGGGATGAGCAACCCAAATTAAACGAACAAGAGGGACACAAGTGGACCAGGACACAATCCTGTTACGAGGCTTTCCAGCATCATTTGTCCTGTCATCCTGCACCCTCTGCCTGGCAAATCAGTCCTCTGTTAGCTCAAGACAAAGCATTTGAAAGGGAGGAGAGAGACACTGACCCAGCGAGAGGGCTATAAATGGTGCCTGTCCTCCTGCCATGGGGAACAGGGACCAGAGACCTTTGGAGACCCTCTCGAGACCCTTCCAGCCTGAGAGCCCAGCTCTGAACTTGGCACTGCAGCACTTCCAGTAAGTGCAGGTGGGAACAGCCACAGACACGAGGAAGTGCAAGTCAGAAAACAACCGTGAGATGGAGAAGCAAATGCTGGCTCATCTGCAAAGCAGGGAGGGAGTCGTGCTCTGAGTCAACGGAGCCCCTCAGGCACGGGGGACCTGGCACGGCACGCACCGACTGCGGTTCAAGGATACTTGTGATCGAAGTTGTACCACATGCGGAAGAGCCAGGCGCTCTCTGCCTTTGTGCTCCTCCTCTCGCTCTCCGGGACACCCTGTGAGAAAACAAAATGTTAACAGCGGCAGAGCAACGGACTGAGACCGGGTTACCCAGGGGAACGTAGGAAAATGCCTTCCCACCACCTCTGTGGAAGAGACCTTTGGGCTGCAGCGAGCATCAGGACATCACTCACACCGCGACAGGCTGACCGTGCTCGCAGCACCAGGCTCTGCATTCAGCAGCATCTGACGGCCTTAGGGAGGTGGCATCAAAACAGGGCAGGCACAGAGCAACTGCTTTCCTGCTAGAGCCTTCCAGTTTCTGGCCCCTAGGTTTTAAGTGCCTCGGAGCCAGCAACTGCATCCAGACATCACATTTAATAGCGACTGACACGTCCAACCTCCATCAAATCTCCCTTGAGATTCAATATGCAAATAATCCTGTGCCATGGGCATTCGTGGCTTCCTTTTAGCTGGAGAAAAGCACAAAGCTGCTTGGAGGGCATTGTGTACGTAACACAATTACGTATTTCACAGAAATTTGGCTTTCAGATTTATGGCTCCGGGTTGCCTCCTGCATTTGGCCCTTTCTCTCCAGGAGGTGAGCAGCCCAATCGACATCCCTGCACAAAACAAACCTCCGAGGTGCAGACCCCCCACTGCAATCGATTAGAGGCACAGCCCCAGCACCGCCAGGCCGCAGACACAGCTGGGGACCAGCAGGCAGGTGGTGCCCGATGCCACAGGGCTGCAGCATGAATCCCAACGGGGTCAGCAGCCCCCGCCCAGCCATGTAGCTGCTCGCAGTGAGCAGGAGGGAGCAACCGAGGTGACAGAAAGCCTGAAGATGCTGCACAAAATGGGGCGGTGAATGGCATCTCTGTCCTGCACAGGACACTGGGATGAGGCAGAGCTTCCTTGTCATGCACGTTTTGATATTAACTTCAAAATCAGTGAGAGACCAAATGTTCTGTGGCAATAACATGGACTGACTAAGCACTGCAACATCACTTCTAAGGCCTTCTTTCAAACAGAATAAAGAAAGCCTCGTTATAACTACAGAGGGCACAGAAAAGAGACGATCCCTACTGACTGCAACTTTCACCAGAGGAGCTAAAAAGCCTCCCTCCCCCAGCTGGAAGGGAGCAGGACAGAGAGGAGCATTCACACGGTCCCAGACGCAACCCGTGCCAAAGGGCACAGCACAAACTCCCCTGCCAGGACCACTCAACGGCGAGTAGCAAGCCTTGCACTCACCACATTCTCCTGATCTGCATCCACGCCGACTCTGTGGAGGAGAAAACAAGCACACGGTGAGCACAGGCAGTGCCAGGCGGGTACGTGCCGCACATCTGGGGGGCAGACGGGATCTTCCCGTCGTGTTTGGGGCAAGCACAGCGTTTTCAGCAGCTGCTCCCCCTGCACAGGGGGATGCCCTGGTGGCATCACTCACAGCGCCCCACGTCACGCAGCCACGGGCGGCGTGGTGCTGGCCAGAAGTGCCCCGTGCCGCGCTCACCGGATGTTCAGGCAGGACAGCATGGCCGTGGTGCCCCCGCCGAAAACCCACACCGTGAAAAAGACGATGAGGAGCGTTGTGCTGAACATCATCTGCCGGGCGTAGGTGGCCGTGTCGCGGATGGCCAGAGCGAACGCCATGGCTCCTCGCAGCCCTGCGAGGGGAAGGGATGGCAGAAGAGCGACGTTAGCCTGCCAGGGACCAGACACCACATTCGCTGCGAGCTTCCCCCACACTGTCCAGCCTCCCCAGCCCCATGTGGTCGAACACCAGGGACTTCCAGGGAGCCCTGTCCTGCCCAGCCTCTTCTCCACACGTTGCCCTAAGAGGTTGCTCAGAGCGAGGCATGTTTGGAGGCCAGGATGCATCAACGTACCAGCAAACATCATCATATGCTGTAAATTTGTTCCAATCTTATTTCTCCTCCCCAAATTCAGTAAAAATGACAGCGGATAAATATTGGCAGCTCTTCCTAGGAAGATAGCAAGCTGTATTTGTACTTGTTAAGGAAACTGTTCTTCCCGTCTCTCCCATTGTATCCCACCTCTGCACGGAGCCAGCAGAAGCACGAGGAGCTTCACAAACACCAGTTCTTAGGATGCAAAGACACTAACCCAGCTCCGAGTGCTACAGCAGTGTGGGAAGAGCATGCTACTGCCTCACCAAAGCAAAGCACAGACTGCATGCAATTCAGGAATATCATAGAGACAAGCACAAACATATAAACCAGGGAAATGATGAGAGGACAGGTTAGACAAGAGGAGAGAAAACCCACCACTTCCCACTGTATGCTCTCCCCTGCTGTGCTCATTTTCCACCACAAGAATTACTTGTCCTTTGCAAAGCCCAGGTTTCATGGCTTCCACAGCCCCTCCGACACTCCCCAGCACACCACACTTCCCAGTTGGGCTTGAAGCGATAAGCCAGGTCCCATTTCCAAAGATTAATCAGCAAAATGAAAGCAGCAGCAGTTGAGAGGAAAAAAAAAAAACTAATACTCTTTCTGTTTTCATAGCCTGAGAGACACAAGAATCAGCAGCCCCTTCATATTGCTTTTATCTTTGAAGCTGTGTCTTTTAATACCAGCACCCAGATGGCAAAAATAATCTTGCAGCCAGTATTCAGTGCAGCCTAGAATAATATGCAAAATGCTTCCAGCTTTTATGTTCTTTCCTGAACATCATGAATTTGCATAAGAGATGTATTTCACGATCTTTCTCATGAATGAGCTATTTCATCAGCAAGCTAGCCGGTTCCTACTGCAAAGGCACAGCGCACAATTTCAGGCTAACCCAAATGCATTTCTAGGCTCTTCACTCCCTTTACCCTCCTGCAGCCCTGCAAAAGCTAATCAGGGAAATTCATCAAACCCCGCTGGAAACCCATGCATCAGCACCCGTGAAGATAACATTTTATTTATCTGTATAAACCTGCTTCATTGCAGGCAAAGGGTGAAATAATTCTGCACATCACTACTGGCTTCCCTGTGAAACAACAACAACAAAAACCTTCAAATCCTCACTCTTCTGAGACATCTAAGGGCTGACAGGTCTCTGCTGGCATCAGCCTGCAGAAAGGGAAATCCTTTCTTGTTACATTATTCAGAGGTAGCTACTGTAGCTCTGACTGTTATTTTGAAAAAAAAAGGTTTTTTTTCAGGGTTAACCAAATGGAATAGCACAGAAAAGACCACGCTGCCACAGGATAAAGTTTGGCGCTCCAGCACCATGTTCACATCCAGCGCTGAGCCC
Organism: Heteronetta atricapilla; assembly: GCA_011075105.1. Taxonomy (NCBI): domain Eukaryota; kingdom Metazoa; phylum Chordata; class Aves; order Anseriformes; family Anatidae; genus Heteronetta; species Heteronetta atricapilla. The sequence continues at coordinate 7,537,148 of CM021734.1, forward strand.
CTCAAAAGCTGACAAGACAGAAAGCAAAACCAAACCCAACAAAGCAAAAAAGCTGAGAAAAGAATCTCCATCTTCTTAACGTAATCAAAGGCACCACTACACAGGAGAAACTCCCTTTTAAAAATAAAGTTAGACTGACTGGGGAAAAAAAAACACATTTGAAAGCAAAACACACACTAGGAATGAGGCACCTCTCCCTTTCTTTTCTTGTTTTATAAAACTAACTCCAAAGGATACAAAAGCTCCCACCACGAAGGTCGGGTTGAAGACGTGGTTCTGGAAGGTGAACAGTGCAAGTCCCATGTAGGAGAAGATGAAGTTTTCTGCCAAGAAATTCAGCAGTTCGAACAACTGAAAGAGGAAAACAAATTAAAAATGAATTAAGCGTAACTCGGATTTAACAAGAAAAACACGTTAGCCCATCCACCGCACAAGGAATACTTCTGCAGGAGTGACTCCAGCAAAATCCAGCTGTAGACTGGCAGATGAACCTGATTCTGGCTAGAGGGAAAGAAAGAACACCGAACTGCAGATCTGGAGAAGATTAAGGGAACTGCGGAGCTCTCACCTGCTTTGTTCTGTGTTGGGATTCTGTAGATAAGTTGTTATAGGTATAATGAGCCTGTGTGATCCCACAGAAGAGCACAGCCACCACACCTGGGGAGCAGAGCATCACGTTAGACTCACAGCCATGAAAAGGGAGCAGAGCTGCACCCAGCCCTGTAGGGTTTTTAATACAATAACCGCAAAGCCCCAAATAACTAAACTTATGGAAGCAGAGGGCGAGTCCCATCTGCAGCCACTACTTAGAGAAGCAAAATTCAATAGCACCATCATCCCTGCAGATTTCCATCCCAGATGCAGGGCAGTGCTGGAGCTTGCCTGTAAAGCCACACGCCTCAGCCAGCAGGAACGTGCTCCAGGACATCAGGAAGAACAAGCCAGTCTCCAGCAAGGGGAACTCCCGCAGTTTGGTGAACTTGGTGACGTTGCAGATTGTTAAGGACAACTTGGAGAGAAACCATAGGCTGAGGGGATGTCTAATCCAGCTGTGTATCACAGCAGTACTGCACAGCCTGCCCCTAAAAAGGCTGTGGCATTGCCTCTCATTAATTTAGGCATAAAATCTTGAACTGCTGGGTCTGGGTGAAGTGCAGCATAGCAAAAGAAGAAGCTGTTATGTAAACACTTGGAAAAACAACAAAAAGGATATTAAAGCTGTGACAACTCCGGTAGCTGCTCCCATTGCAAAAGACCCACTGAATATCCCCAAGAAGATCCCAATAGACTTGAACATCGCTGTGACATCAAACGTGTGGCTGTTGTCACCCGCTGGCTGGTACGCAACAATTGAACTGAAAGAGGGAGAAAAAGCACACACAGGAGCAAAACACTCCTTAGTCTGGAGAGAGGGAGATTTTCACAGTGCTGTGTGAGCTTTGCAACATGCTATGACCAAGTGTGAGAAATGAGAGCATCAGAGGCAGCACAGCAGCAGCACGCTTGCCCTGGCCCAGAGAGTTTGGGCTCCCCCCATCCCCGGCCATCTATCTCCCTGCAGCTCAGCCGCCCTAGGCAAGGCTCCTTCCAGATGCTACAAAGCATCAGACCCAAACCTATCTCTTGCATGATCCCCTACAAACGAGTTTGCCAGGCGACAGTTCTTCATTTACGGTGGCATTTGGGGGCCTTGGCGTCAGGTCTCCGGAAAGGCAGGCACTCTGGGAGCACAACACATCCAGGTGGGAAGCCTACATTTCTCTGTCAATGCCACAGAGACAGCTGATGTGAATGTCCCCTGGAGAACTGCAAGTTACCCGGTTCTGCTGTGTTTAACGGGCACAACGTTCATTTTGCACAGCTCTGGGTTCCGAGGGGAAACCTTGCAGGGTGGCGAGGCGAATGGCACAGTGCCAGTTCACAACAGCAGCGCTGCTGTCTTCATCCACCAAACTTTAACGTTTCTTTTTGACAAGAAAATCAAGGAGATTTTCCATGGTTGGCAGATCAGCCAGCCACGCCGGTGTCCCCCAGCCTGTGCTGGTCACACCGCTGAGCGTGTTCCCTCCAAACCCCTCAGCAGGTACCCAGAAGGGCCACGATGCAGGCGGGCCCCTATCCATCTCCTAAATCCTACGTTAATACTGACTCCTTGTTAGCTTGCTTCGATGTAAACTTGCTGAGAACATTAACTTCCTTGTCAGCAATCCCTCGGCTGGCTCTGTTAAAACTCTCAGGCTTGAACTTTAACTAGTTGCTGTTTAACCTCCTGCGCTATGCTGGGACGGAAAGTCAGCACGAACACATCCTGCTGCTTTCCTCCCTTAAAACAGAGCAACATTCTTCTGCCACATGAGTGATAACCCTACCCTTTCCAACAAGTAACGGGTCACTTCCCTTGCTAAACTTCCCTGCTTTTAATAAATCATATTTTTTCTCCATCGTCTCTTACACCGCAGACCTCAGACTTCTCCCTGAGATTCAAGTTCTGTTGTCAGTTCCATCTCCTACTTCCCATTCACCAACCCAGTCTCATTCTGGGGTTTTGTTGTTTTGTGCCCGTTTGGTTTTTAATCCAGCCTAGTTTCATTTCCCCTCCATAACTGGCTGTGTGGATGTCAGTTTTGCACTTTAACCTATCGCAGCCTTCCTCCTGGTTTTGCTTTGTGCCCCACTAATAAGAAACTAAAGAGGGAGAAACTAAACTGGGAGGAGCAGGGGAGCAGGTCGGGACCCTGGGGCTGCACCGCTCCCTGCCCGCAGGCGCAGCCCCAGCCCCGCTCTGCTCGCTGCCTTTGGGTTCTGGGTTCGATTCCTCTTTACACAGCCAAATCCTGAATCAGCTTCCCTGCCACCAACCCCACTGGAAAGCACCTCCTCGCAGGATGGGGAGCAGCAATGCCCATGGCTTGATGTGTTGCTTCCTCCCATCACCAAACCCCTGAGCTTGGCCAGCTGCAGCTGGAGCCCCAGGGCGATGCTGGCACCCATGCACACCAGCCCAGGTGTCCCCCCAAAACCCCCAAATCCTCCACATTTCGGATCCACCCCTGCCAACCACCCTGCTGTGGAAGCAAAACTGCCCCTGCCGCTCCCCACTTAAACCTCTTCTGTGCAACAGGCAAGTGCCAAGCTAAATTTAATAAAGGGGAACCACAAATAAGAGCTGCAGCGGGTCACTTTTGCTGCTTGGAAGCCCTTGAGAAGTCAACACGCTGCTGGACCGGTCTGCACACAAACCTTGCATCGAAACAACGGCTGGCTGCAGCTCAGGGCCGCTGGGTTTGGTGCAATTATCTTTTTCCAGAGGAGGGGGGCTGGACTCAGCTCGTGCAAAAAGGGAGGAAATCAGCTACAAAGCTGGGAGCAAAACTGCAAGGGGCAAATCAGAGCACACGGTGCAGGCACGGACACGCGCACAGACCCACCACAAACTCCACGGCTCTGCTGCTGAGCCCACCGACCCCCGGCAGGCTCCGAGCCCCCGTCTCCTCCTTGCTCCGTGTCCCTTCTCAAACATGACCTGGCTGCTCAGAGTTTACTCTCGCGCCAGTGGTGACACATCCAGCATAAAAGCCAGAGTGAGCAATACAAACAGTTCTAGAAACATTCAATTTAGTAAATACAACTCAGGCGGGTGGTGATACGAAGCTCACAATATGTTGCTTGCTGCCTCCACATCAGTGAAGCCCACGCAATCAGCACGCCGGCATGACAAGTATTCCAGAAATATTTTCTGCATTAGTCTTAGCTATAAGTTAACCTGTCATGACTGCAGATACTATATATTTCCAAACAAACTCCCATGATGGCAACACAACGGAAATGCAGATAAAATATGTCCTACGTGCAGAGGACATAAAATATTAAAGAATATTATAAAACAGTCTTTAGAAAGGCACCCGCTTTCCAGTTCAGGATACTAACTCCAGAAATACCATCTTCTTGAGGCACAGAAAGTGGGCAGAGAAAGGAGACAGCTGCTTTACCAACTATCTCCACCAAAACAAAAGCGAATACTTGTGGATGGGAAGGCAGGCAGGCAGGAGCAAAGCCATCAGCAAGGGGTTTTGATGGGATTCTGTGGCTGAAAAGCAGACGTGGTGCTTCTCACATTGCAGAGAGACACGAAAACTTCCTTCTGGGTGGGTCAACAGGGCATAAAAGAAAAACACAGCTATCCACCATGCAACAGGAAGCTGTAGCTACAATCCATGCTCCCAAACAGTGGTCTTCAAGGAGGAGGCTGATCAGAAGGTCACTACAGCTTTTGGGGACACTTAATAGGGAAATGTGTTCTGGCCAACACCAATGCTCCTATTTTTACAGGAGCAAGCCCAGGTGGCTCCCCCCAACGCCTGACACAGAACATAAATAACAATTAAAAATAAAAACAGAACACACTTACGAAGACAGCACTATGGCAACGGCATCATTGAGAACGCTTTCGCCAAAGAGAAGGGCATACAGCTCAACATCGACCTGGAGTTCATGGAATATGGCAAGAACAGTCACTGACAAATAGAAAAATAGAGAGACATTCAAAAAGGTGCCGTTATTGTGGTGTAATCAAAGACAAAACATCCCTTTGAGAAAGCTGCCTTCCTGTGAAAGCCTTCCTTCCTTTATTCCCCTCTTCACCAAGTGTAGGTAAAACGGGAGGGGGGGAACATCTAACTTACCTGGGTCAGTAGCTGATACGATGGCACCAAAGAGGAGGCAGTCGGTGAAGTAGAAGTCTCCCCCAAGCTGCCCAGTGACCTTCATCAGCGCCACACAGCCATACATGACGGAGCTGTGGAAGCAGAAGAGAGAACAACTCTCAGTGCAAGGAGTTCCCCAGAATCTTTCAATTTAACCCCCAAAGTTGTCCAAATATAGGAGAAGAATACACTGAGAAGTTGTATTGCATGAGCTGAGGCTGGTGAAACACCAGGGTCTCAGAGCAGAGTGCAGGACTGAAATCCAAAGCACGGGCAGCACAGGAGCCAAGCATGGTGCTGGGGAGGAGCTGGTACCATGACTCCTCTGCCAGCACAACAGCCGCCAAAGAAAAGCAGGTGGGACAGACTGTGATAATCACCTTGCAATTGCTTCACAGTGCTTGATGTTAACATGTTTCAATGGAATGACTTTCCAGTTGGCCTGACTTTCTAATGTCCTGAATTTCCAGCTAGGAGCAGATAATGAAGGCGCTGAGTTTGCTTGAATCCCCCTGGATCTCCAGTGGAAAACACCCTACACAAGCCTGCGCGTCGCTATTCAGAACGGGAATCATCTAGCTCCCTCTGTGCGCACAGATAAATAATTTGAAACACAATCTGTGTTTGCTAGGCATCTGCTTCCAGCAAGTAAGGACAGGACATGCATTTACGATCCTGCCCTCTACTTGTGTGTCTCACACTTGTCTGGGCTCTGCTTTCACTAATTTCAAGTCAGCGCCTGTTTATTCTCAGAGATCTGCAAAACTTGCCTTGCCGTGTGTGTACGCATTCTGTACAGATACAGGACAGCACTGTGTAATGGGGCAGCAGGCACGCTGTCCTGCCAGCAACAGCCCATCAAGAAGCGGCATTAGCTGCCCCGCTGAGCAGCCCGGGGAGCCCCCCGGCCCCGCCGCAGGGCAGAGCTCTGTGTCCACGCACAGCTCACAGCCCTGCTGGAAAGCCCGTCCGGCCGCAACCACTCACCCGATCATCAGGCAGGAAATCGCAGTGCCAAGAAAAGCGTATGCCAGGATTGATCCCAGGTTTCTGAAGAAGTGCCTCTAGAAGGAAGAAGGCAAAAATAAAATGAATTACACTTTACTATCAATTTATTTCAAGCCATGCCAACGGATAGGTGCCTGCACGGCACCCGCAGCAGCTGGTGCCCGGCTTGAACACCGCGAGCTGTGTGAGCCGGGCTGAATGGTGCCTCACACAATGGCACAGGCAGCCAGACCAGCACAGCAAATGCGGCACTAATAAACAGGAGCGTATCATTTTCCTGTACTGGTGTATGGAATAAGGGGATACTCTGAGTCCTGGGGACTAATTCCTAACACAGCATAGGACCTGCTTCCTCCTCCCAGAGATAAACAGGATCATTTTCCTCTCCATCCAAATCAGCACTTCAAAGAGCTGCTGCTTCCTAAAACCTTCCCACCTTCTAAAGCGTTTGAGAATTCCAGATGGTCCAGCTGGCCTAAAATACCCCTGCACAAACCCATGCTGGAAATGGTCACAGTTGCTGACCCTTCCTGGGATGAGGGATGGGTGAGACCTACAGGGGCGCTCTCAGCCCTGCCTCCTACCACCCTGCACGTACCGGGAATGCTGTACCCAATCCTGCAGCCTGGGCCTGCTGAGCAAGCATTATAGCTCTCCCAAGTATTGAAAATGCTCTGGGGGCAGAGGAACTGAAAGCGTAGGCACTGTAAAGGCACGTACCCTTTTTAAGCTGTAGCCTGCATAAAATATAATTGGAGGAAGCAATATGTTGAAAAACACCTCGGGATCAAAAGTCACCTGTAAATAAATTAAAAAAAAAAAAAAGAAAAAAACAATTAATCAGTTTGTTAGGATTTTGCAAGACAAACACAAGGAATGACATAAAAAATACCCCATACTCCCACCAGATGAAGGGCTGTTAGGTGACCGTGGAGGACTTCGGGCTCTTTCAGACACACAGACCAGAGTCTAAACAGCTCACGTTAAGATCAGCTGAAACTAGAGCTTCATGACATTATGTATTCAGCTTACAATTTATGGGACCAAAGTAAAAACATAAAAATGCAATAAAAAAATCACTTAATGCAGCAGATGCAGGATTTCTGCATTTGCATGCACCCCACGGAGCATCCCTGACCACGAAATTGCTCCCTTACCTTTCTCAGCATCTCGTTATCCTGGACATTGTTGAGCTCCTGGGCGCTGATTTCCCCCTTCAGGGTGTACTCGTAGAACTTCCCGCTGACGTTCACCAGCAGCGTGGCAGGACTGGTCTGCACCTGGCAGCTCAGCGTCACGTTGTTCACATCGCTGGGGACGTGGATGCCGTAGCGCAGGACCACACCGACCAGGACGCCTGGGGACAGAGGGGTGCGTGGTGAGACGAGCAAAGCGCCGGGGTGGTCACGGTGAGCGCCTGCAGCTGGAAACCCGACAGGATCATGCGCTGCCAGTACAGAAATGCACTAAAGCCTTCATTTTGGTAGGGGTTAATAAAGGTACCGGTCACTTTGAGGACGGTGAGCATCCTTCGTAAGACACTGTCCCAAGCCAGAGAGAAGAGATGCGCTCAGGCACTGGCCGGCACAGCAGAGATGGTTTTGGGTCATTTTTCTGCTGTCTTTCTGATAGCTTTTTGGGTCACTTAACCCCATTTCTGAACCACACATTTATGAAAAAGTTTGCAAACACGTGGGAGCTAAATGGAGACCGCAACACTCCGAAGGCTTCTCCATTTGCCTCCCAGGACGCTCAGGCTCTTCACTGCTGCATTAATTAAAACCTCGCTCTGCGTTTTCCTAGGGGCAGGGCACAGCCCAGACCGACACCAAACTCCTTCCCCACCACAGTCCTGCAGGAGCAGAGAACGGGCACGAGCTCTGCAGCAGCAGGGACGGAGATTCCATGGGAGACGACCAAAACTCTTCACCGGGATAAAGCGAGCTTCAGAGGGTCCTTACATCTGCTGAGGACTGTTAAGCAGCTTCCAACAGTTGCAGCGTGAGCACAGCGTAAAGTCACAGCCCCAAAAAAGCAGAAAGCCAGGAGGCCCATCCACCTCCTACCCTTGCAACTCTGCTCCTACAGCCTTGCAGAGCTACCCCTTTCAAAAAAGTCGACTTCAGAGCTTCAGGCAAGAGCCAGAAACCTCCCGCAGCAGCTGCCTGTCTTTTCTCAGCTGGAAACCCACCCCGAGACACCTTTCAATGCCGGGGCTCACCGCTTTGAAATGAGATGGCCTGCAAGGAAGGAGGGAGAGGCTTTGGTTGAGGCTGGAAACTTAGAAAGGATCCTGACTCACCCACCTCTCGCCTCTTAACCCTTGTCCCAGAGCAGGGCTACATCTGATAGCAGCCCCGGTCGGCCTCGCTATCTCGCCTCCCCATGCAGCTGTTCCCAGCCCCGCGTGCCAGCCGTGCTCCCGCTCGGCCCAGCGATGGGAGAAGGGAAGGGGGGCGGACAAACCTGCAATAACCGCCCAGACCACTGGGCCTGGGGCTGCCGAAGTTTGTCTTGCCCTGTAGCACACGCAGAGCTCTCTGCATGAAACAGAGCTGGGTGGGAAGAGGTGTGTGTGCACAACCACATCCACACGCACACAGAGCGCTCGGGCACCCGGTCTGAGCCAGCCTCGAGCCATCAGCTCCCAACACTGAGACACGACCAGAGTCACCTGGAGGGAAAGCTGCAGGGCGCCGTGCCTGAAGCTCAGAGCTCTGGTGTAGAAACAGCCCGACCATGGGCCTTGCACCGACCTTCCTCATGCACGTCCCACATCAGGGAGCTGCCTTGTGGCGCCCAGGACAAACCCGACCTGCTGGCAGGGTTTGTCAGACCCCCAAACCGGCCCTGCGCTAATGGGACCAAGGCCAGAGCTGCAGCACGTCCTCTTGTTGCCGACGGCCTCTTAGGAAGTGGTTGGAACGCTCCTGGCACTTGGAGGGCTGCCCCAGCAGCAACCCGTGAGCCGTGCCCCACCGGTATCACAACGGTTTTGCTGCCAAAAGTTTTACAAAAGTGAGCCCTGGGAGGGAGCCGAGCGGGGAACCCGACACCAGGAAGCTGACAGCTGAAAGCGGCAAGGAGCGAGCAGCTGAAGGCAAAGCTGGAAAATTAACCGAGTTCTTCTATGCAAAGTGCAAAAGACTATTTTCATTGCATTTATCCCAACTTCGTTACAAGGAACAAAAACCCACGGGCTTTTTTTTTTTTTGGTGCTGCTGAACACTTCTGAGCTAAGATTTAAAACGAAGACTAATACATGACTGTCCAGGCACTGAACAACAATGGCAGCACGCAGGAACCCCCAGGCAAGCATTAATCCCGACACCAAAAGGACAGAAAAATGCAGCGAGCACCTGAAAGCGTCAGGACAACAATCAGGAGGTTTGCAACCCAGGAGCCAACCGGGAACCAGCACAAGGAAAGTAAACTTCTAGAGAAGCTCCTGCCACATCCACCACCAGACTCCGAGAAGAAATGAAACAAGACCGCTCATTTAATTGTCCTAAATGTTGAGCACCCAGGATACGGGAACCTAATTTTAAACCATGAAACAAAGCCCGGGGGCTGCTGCACACATTGCCTATCACAGAGAAACAACTCCGGCTCTCGAACAGCAGCTGTGAGCCAACAGTGTAATTTGTAAGGTAAAACACCACCCGAAGCAACAGCTTGTAACCCGGGGTAAAAGCACGGACCCCGAGGAAACCCTGATGGATTTCAGCAGGAAGCGAGGCGGAAGTTTTGACTTAGTTGTTGAGGTTTCTTTAATTAGAAAAAAAGACAAGTTTTACAAATCACTTCTTCGCCCAGATGTAGAGGTCTGGTTTGCAGCCTGCCTGCTGCAGCACTTCCACATTTTCCCCCAACTTCCCCTGGGCTGAACGCATCAGAGGGGGCCAGGCACAGCGAAGCAGAAGCGGCACCTGCTTTGCTCCCGGCAGCTTGCAGGCAGTGGCTGTAAACCAACAGGTCTCGCCGGCCTTTGGGAACTAACACATCTCTTCTACAGAGGCTGTCTGACCTGAGAGGGCGATGCTGAAAGCCATGACAGCAGAGGAAAAGTCAGGGTTTTCCACCTGACCAGGCGGGCGAAGTTACTGATTTTGCCAGCAATTCCCTGAGCGCAGTCTGCAAAAGAGCAGACGGAAAAGATGAGTTTGTACAGATCATCGGGAGACCAAAATGCCCCGGGCTGGGCTCTGGGACCAGGAGGGGCGCTCACATGGGCAAGGGAGAACAAGAGGAAGACAAGTGCAGCAGCACAGGTCGGGCAGGCACAGCTCCTTGCCGGGAGGTGACAGAGGAGCCCCGAGCAGCACGGGCAGCGCAGGCAGCACCTCACCGAGGGCTTGCAGGAATTTGTAAACGCAGACCGGTATTTTGGTATTTTGTGCCCCCGGGCTGCAGCAAGCTTCTCCACCCCTTCGTCCTGAAAGACGCCTCCAATTAACTGAAACTTAGGATAACAAAAGCCAAAGGCCTGAACGCGCAAAGCCACAGCCTTCAGAGCCGAGCTTCCTGCTGCGGGTGCTCAGCCACATTTCTGCTCCAGGAGCTTGGTCGCACATCGCCTGCGACCAGCCAGGGGAGGGAAAGCACACAGAGCCGCGGACTCCAGCACTCATCAGAAAACAGCTTTTTAACCCTATCCTCCATTGATCTCGCCTGGATAAGCATCTGTGGCTGTGTTAATCATTCCCCCGGCACAGCTACCAGCCCTGCTTTGGTCGAACTCCAAGTCGCGCTGGGTGACCCTGGATGAGCCACGTGCTTTATCTCCTTGCCATGGCCGGGGCGCTTCGGGAAGCCACGTCACTCCCATCCCGGCAGCTCCCGAGCACCTCTGGTGACAGCAGTCGTGGGCCACCGTTAAAACCCAACCAGCAACAGGCCCACTCCTCAATCCACGGCCCCACTCCAGGGGAACACGTGCGGGGGCACTTTACCAAGGCGGGAGGAGGATCAGGAGCCCTGAAAGCAGGCACTCACAGGTCCCCAGGCAGCAGGACACAGCCGCCAGCCCCACGGGTCTCCGAGCACCACAACCGGGCAGACTGCGGGAGCACCCAGGACTGTACTTCGGGAAACCGAGGCGCTCCAAACACGGGCTGCAAACCCAAACCGTGGGCCTGCAGCACACCAGGACATGCCCCTGCTCCCGGCCTGAGCACCGTGCCTCCGCTCCCTGACCCGTGATCACCAACCCCGAGCAGCCGCAGCGGGTGCTTGGCTGCCACCGGGAGCACCAGGACGGGACCCCCGGCCCCCTACAAGCCCCTCCAGCGTGGCCACCCACGACAGGAGCCCCGCCGGGGCACCTCGGGCACGCCGGTGCCTGACCGTGGGCGTGGAGCCCGGCAGGCCGGCAACGGGCATCGCCCGCCCCGGGCGGGTCCCGCGGGGTGCGAAGGTCCCGCCCGGTGCCCCGGGGCTGAGGGGGGGGGGGTCCGCAGGGACCGTGCCCGCGCCCCTCACCGTAGATCATGGCGAGCCCGGTCTCGTGGAGGAAGCGGGCGCGGCGGTGCTTGAAGAGCCATATGGTGAGGATGGTGAGGGTGAGCAGCAGGATGAAGACGAGCAGGTTGGCGCTGTCCTGCCGGTGGCTCTCCTCCGCCGCCTTCTCGGACACGATCTCCTCCTCCAGCGCCCCGGGACGAACCGCCCCGCCCGCGGCCGCCGCCGCCGCCCGTGCCCACAGCCCCGCCGCCAGCACCGGCACCGGGCCCGGCCCCGGTCCCCGCTGCGGCCCCGCCA